>OU611799.1:4245000-4845000 GCA_914767645.1 Hydraecia micacea | reverse complement strand
ACATAATTGTCGAAATGTGGTTGTACTATAGGTAGGTATACCTACCTCTGCCTGACCCCTCAGGGTATATAATACATGTACGTTATGTTATGATATGGTAAAGATCTCTCTCTCAACAATCGAAAGGCAAATTCGCTGTTTTGCAGTTTCTACATAAATTCGAGGTTCACAAATAAAATTCCAATGTAAAACAGAACCTATACCAGTTAGTGGACCAAAAGTGAAGAGTACAGAAAAAACCCATCTATCTGAAAGAATAACGCAGTTACCCCAAGCATTGAACTATGCACCTCACAGTCAGCAGTCATTCACAACCGCTAGACTGAAGCAATAACGTGCTTTGCATAATAATAAGAATCGTTCAACCGAGCACAGTTCAATGAACACCATCGTATTCGTGATAACTTACAGTGTAACTTAGGAAGTGGAGTTAAACACGCAACTGAAACGGTCTTTCATTTGGTAAATATTTTGATGCATGGTTCATGGCAGCCACACAGGTCGTTCGATCAGGTTAAGCTTCGCTTGCCACGGTTGGTCTGTGCATGGTTACATACCGAGACCCCTCCGTGCCTCGGAAAGCACGTTAAGCCGTTGGTCCCGGCTGTCATTCGTGGATCTTTGACAGCCGTTACGGGTAGTCAGAAGCCCGAAAGTCTGACAACCAGTCTTACCAAATGGTATCGTATTACCTAGTTACTGGGTTGTGGAGGTCAGATAGGCAGCCGCTCCATGTAAAATACTTGTATTCAGCTGCATCCGGTTAGACTGGAAGAAGATCCCAATATAGTTGGGAAAAGGCTAGGCAGATGACGACTGTCAAAGATCCACGAATGGCAGCCGGGACCAACAGCTTAACGTGCTTTCCGAGGCACAGAGGAGTCTTGGTATGTAAAGATGGTCACCCATCCACGGACAAATCGCGGCAAGCGTAGCTTAACCTGATCGATCGACCCGTGCGGCTGATATTACTTAGCCACAAGCCTCCCCCTTATTTTTACTTTAACATAAAATGGAATTCTGCCAATTACATCGTTAACTTTGACTTCGTCTACGTTCGCAATATCGAAGTAGTATTACAATTTTTATATTCACACAGCTGTCGTTTTACCTCTATAAGCACCAGTTATATTAGTTCAACTGCTATGACATGTAATCTCCTCGACCCTTCATATCCTGCCACACAATACGCTATTCACTAGTGCACTAGTGCTTTTCGCATAGCATATTAGGAGTGAGGCGTATATATCGTAACAGCTAAATATAACAGGTATCACAAGATAACAGACTGTAACTGTGACAAACGAACTGAAAAAACAGCTTCTGTTCCGCGACGAGATAACAGAATCCATCGAGTCACAAGCTTTTCTCTATTCATGCTTATGACAGTTACCTTAGTTAGAATAAGATAAAAAATATTACTGATACACTGTGACACCCCGTTACATCGTCCGTCACAAGCTCTTTCCTTTTCTCGCATAGGTGTAACACCTTAGTTAGAAAAAGAATTACAGTCAAGAGCATAAGTATGTATACACTTGGCTTTATTCAAAGGCGATTTTGTCCTTTATTTTTGAATGAAATTTTATGTTATTGCGAACATAGTATTTTCGAACCCATAGGCTTATGTAAAGTGTCGTATTTCAACGTTGCATTCGTGATTTCACGAAAAAATCGCAATTGAAAGTTGCCAAGTGTTGACATATTAGTGCTCGTGACTGTACCTACGTGTATCAGCTGTGGTAACAGAGAACACAAAATAGTTTGTTCCCACATAGTATGAAATAACAGCCTGTTATTTTGTAACAGGTTTTTGGAACTGTTAATTACGTGGAACAGGCGGAACAGATATGCGATATTACCTGTTACAACCCACTCTTATAACCTATGTGAATGCACGCTTAACTTAATTAGCGGAAGCACGCCATGTGCCGTGCCACTTAGCAGTTTCAGTACTATACGTGTCACTTTAAGTAAGGGTTTGCTTAGATATACGTACCACTTTAGAAACAGAAAAAAAAGTGTTTGAGTAGTTGTTTGTGTTATGGGGGCGGGAATTCCTAATACTAAGCTGTTCCTAAGCCCGCGACCATGAGCACAGCCATGAGTTAACACGCTTACCCCGGCCCCTTACTAATAAACATATTGTATCAGATGAGAGCAGTGGGAGATATAGATCGTAGGTTCGAACCCTGACAGGCGCTTTACTTTGTGTAAATAATTTCATCACCACTGCTCTCAAAACGCTGAAGGAAAACATCGTGAGGAAACCGGCATGTCCTAGAACCAAAAATTCGAAGACATGTGACATCTACCAACCCGCACTGGGCACGCGTGGTGGATTACGGCCCACTCCCTCTCACAGAAAGGAGGCCTGTGTCCCAGCAGTGGGAACATTATAGGCTGATTATATGATGATATTACACGAAGTAGCACTAGCGTGCATCCACAAAGGGCGGTCTTATTGCGATCTTTTACAGACAACCTTAAGCCGCCCATTCACTTGCATAACCGAAGACTAGTAATGGTGTATTTCGTTCAAAACGTGGCATAAATCCAGTCACTAAAGCAATGTTAGTGATGTCCTGGCCCGACTCTTGAAGTCTCTTTTAATGCTACCCAACCCAAAGGATTACTTAAAATAGATTTGTCTGGAGAAGACTTCGAACTTGGCAAGATTCCAACTGGGACGGTCAAGGACAAAATATACTTAATTTATTGATTAAGTAATCCTATAAGCAAGTACTCCTGACCCAAAAGCAACCCTAGCCTTTTTGTTTTTAAATTGCTATTAATTTCAGTGCGTTTTCTCTCAGTAGGTATTAACATAGGAATTATAACGGGATCTAATTGAAATTCTCACTAAGGTGAATGTATTTGTGTTAGAAATGAGTTCGCCACCAGATTTAATTGTAACATTAATTTTGAGCGGAATATACTTAATATTCCGCTCAAAATTAATATTATAAATTATCAAAGTTTTTAGGCATAATTCCGGGGTAAAAAGGCAAATGGGTTCACGGAATGCTTCATCATTGTTTGAATTTACTTTTAAGAAAAATAAGAGGTAGTATTCTTTACAGTTTTTCTTGGTTTAAGCCCTCATTCCATTCTATACAGGGTCAAGTTAAATTAGCTAGCGAAACTCCGCAGACTTGATGGATAGATATCGTTATCTAATGACGATAAAACAACAACAAAAAAAAAACCACTTAATTTCATATAATACACATATACAGCTGACTAGTTTTATCGTCATTAAATATCGACATCTGCGAAGTTTTGTTAGCTAATTTAGTTTAACCCTGTATAATGTGTGTGTGATTTTGCTTTTTTTACGTATATCAAAGTCAAAGTCGCAAGCAGAGGAAAGGGAATAAAGTAACAGCCAGTATCACTGCATTGCGGAGTTAAGCCTTTAATGAAATAAGGATTTATGACTGCGTTGGTAATTAGAACAAAGGAAGGACTTTAACGACCCTTCAGGGACAGATATTGCCTATATTTAACAGTATTATCGTTATTGAATAGGGATTTAGGCTGTAAAGTTGTTTTCTGTGATTTTGATCTACACATGACAGCCAGGACCAACGGCTTAGCGAGCTTTCTGAGGCAAGGAAGGGTCTCGATATGTAATGGATGGCCACCCCATCGAGGGAGCGCACTACGTCCACTACGCGTTACGTCCGTTTATAGCCCTATTGTATTCCCATAGATCAGTCGCGTTACAGCCGTTCTACCTAAAGTACACTCAACGCTAAAAGTGCTTGTGATTAGAAAAATATCCCAATACTCCACGTACCGAATGCGGCAAGCGTAGCTTAAGGCGCTACCTCGAAAATCTAAAATCCTCGAAAACCTATTAAGCGAGCGAAAGTGATGCAATTAATTTTAAAACGCAAAAGAAGAGTGATGGCAATAAAGTGCGTGCGTTCGGAATAAAACGACGTATGTGCCAAAACGAATTTACTAATTTTTTAACAAAATAAATGAATTCAATTTAAAACTACTTTGAGTACCTAAACTTTTATATAAGAAAGAAAGAAAGAAAGAAAAACGTTTATTTGCGGTGAACATGACGCAAAAATAAGCATAAACACACAAATAAAATGAAAAAGAAGGTAAGGGAAACATGCGTCACATCCACGCAAAACGGCTATCGCTCAGCATTATGCTGCGACCCTATGCAAGACAGAGCCCCAGCGCTGGTTTTCAGCGACAGCCGGCGTTGACGTGATGACGTCGTCCGATGCAGCACACAATTATTAGAACACTGTGACGTAGTAGCGTACTTAAAGAAAAATAATTATGATAATTAAATTAAATATATTAAAATTAAATAATATATGATAATTATCTATGTTTTAAAGTAAATTCCATTAAATAAATCTTAAGCGTTACGCCGTGATGTCGAAGAAAGTAATAAATAAATTAGTACTTATGCATTTTTTTGGTATCGAGAAATATTCTTTGAATCGTGTAATCCTTTTACATGATACTAGACCAAAGAGTCAAAAAACATATACCACAATGTTAAATCCCTAAATCCACATACTTAACAAGTTACACGAAATAGAAAAACCACATATTTTTCAATATATAATTATAACCTTAACCCTCGATTGACCCGTGCGGGTGTTATTAATTAGCCATTTTATATAAATTAATTCCAACATTTTAATAGTTTACAGCATAAAAACCATTAGCACGCCGCACCTCGGAAGTGCTGACCGGATTTAAACCGTTGTAACCGCCGAGCAGGAACCTAATTAGGAAATGTCGTTTCATGTGTAACCTCTGTGGGGTCAATGGGGTCAACAAACGTTGTGCCTAATTAAACAGACACGCGTGTAGTGAGGTATTTTATTAATTAATAGAGTAGTTGTGTAGTTATTTTCTTAGATTTATTCCGGTCTGATCCCCTGAGCGCCCCTCCACCCCCCCTCCTCAATCCCCTGCTAGTTCGTCTTCTGTTTTAAACTATGGCTTATCCACTTTATGCTAGGTTACTCTTTTTGACAGGTAAGTACAGTCAAGAGAAAATAATGGTCTGTTCCTGTCTCAGTATTTTTCGAAAAATATAGGTGTTGCTTCCATGCATTGTTAGGTACTGTAGATGTATACCGGGATGGCTTTCTCATCCAACCTACATGAATGTTTGATAAGTTATTAACATATTCGAGATTTAGTAGAATATGAAAAGAATTGAGAGTCAGGTCCGACAGCTGACAGCGCGCGTCTAAAGGCCTGTTCAAGTATTCAGGTACAGACGCCAGCACATCAAGCTACTACAATCTCTCTTTATTTAATAGATTTTCAACCTTATCGCTAAAGTATAAGATTCAAAGTTAATTGGGAAAATTTGACAGTTTCGGGTAGCTTGATGTGCTGGCGTCTGTAGGTACAAGCGATATCGCACTGTCGCGCTGCCTGTCGCACTCGGTAGCGATACCGAATTGGTATCCGATACCGCTGTCGCGCTCGGTAACAATACTGCGGGCTTATTCTGTAAAAAGATCACCGTGATAACTTAGGTGAAGTGAGCTTGTAGTGAGCCGTCATGCTACCTGCGGTGCTATTCTGTAAAAACATCACCGTGATAACTTAGGTGAAGTGAGCTTAAAGTGAGCTGTCATTCCACATTATGCTAGGAATTGACACTATTGACCGCTCACTTCACCTATGTTATCACGGTGATGTTTTTACAGAATAGCATTGCAGATGCTAGGGATTGACACTATTGACAGCTCACTTTAAGCTCACTTCACCTAAGTTTTCACGGTGAGATTTTTACAGAATAGCATTACTGGTCCAAAGTGATTAACCAGAAGGAGCAGTATCACTACTGAGCGCGACAGCGATATCGTTTATATCTGAATAAGCCTTGAATCTAAAATAAGCCGTTTTACCTAAGTAAGTTGAGCTGTTAATTTAATAGCATGAAAAGTAGTTATGATATGTATGTTGTGATATCGGCTTGAAAAAAAAAATTATTTGTTAGAAAATATGTAGCAGTCTACACTATCGAAATCTTATAATAAAACTTTGTCAAATAAAAGTTCAATTATTATCATTAAAAACGTAAATGTTAATAAGGAATAGATACTAAATACCTAAGAGAATAATAAGTACGTCTGAATCATAACCACACGCTCAACAGAAAATGTAACATTATTACATCAAAGAAAGTCACAAAGTCGAGAATCGCCTACACTCCACATCCTATTTTACAGCGTTCATTACAAAATCAACGAGAGCCTTTCAAGGGGGTTTGAGCTCGGTTGACACTGAGCACATGTGCCGATACTTACGCTTGCTTGCGAAAATCTTTTCATTCCGTTTAATAAGGGCGTGAGGCAAGACTGCGAAATGAGATGGGTGATGATGGAAGAGTGAGACAGAAGTACAATATAGAAGCTTATAGGAGTTGAGGAAGATTATCGTCTTCTTATAGCTGAACAGAGCAGACAGATGTGTTAGAGCAGTGGTGGCCCAGTGGTAACGGCCGCGACTTACGAGTTGTAGATCGTAGGTTCGAACTCAGACAGGCACTTTACTTTGTGTAAATTATTTAATCACCACTGGAAAACATCGTGAGGAAACCGGCATGTCCTAGAATATCGAAGATATGTGACATCTACCAACCCACATTGCGCCCGCGTGTTGGTTTATGGCCCGCTCCCTGCCACAGAGAGGAGGCCTGTGTCCCAGCAGTAAGAACATTATTGACCAATAGCTCGCATAGCTGATATAGTTTTTCATACGTGTGTGCAGACCGCAAACTATGAACACAAGTACGAAAAATTACCTCAGCTTTGCGAGCTAAGCTAGACTAACTTAGCTTAGCTCTTGGTCTGCAATGTTTATTATGAGAATTATCCCTTTGGCTATTCGATGTTTTCGGATTAATATAAAGAGTATAAGTTTCCTATAACACCCGAACGTCATCCTGATTGCGTAACAGTCTTTCGGACACAATCTGTATACTTTTGAAGGATATTGTTAATCTATTGGTTCATATGCTCGAAAAAGTATCTGCGAAATCGGCAAAATTTCTCTTAATTTGTCAGGAGGTTCCTCTCTCTGGAGCCCTGACCGCCGGTAGCTTGGTTGGACCCTGTTCCCGATACCGGTGGGCTACTATTTTTTTATATTTTTTAATGTTTTTATATTTTTTTTATATTCTAATATTAAAAAATATAATTTATATGTATTTAGATGAATAAAGAAAATAACTTATAATATAATTACTTGAAATATAATTAGAATATAAATATTTCTTGTTGATAGTACATTATCTGATCAGTTACGAATCTGGTTTGTTGAGAATCTGGTGACTTGCTCATGGGGGAAAAAAATTGTCTACTCAACAACGTAAATAACGCAATGAATGTTGTTGAACTGTCAAAATGAAAGCCATTACTGCTGTTAGTTTGTTATGCAGTTACGCCGCGGGTTACTGAACCCTCAAAAGTTGTATATTTGACTTTAAAAGTCGTCTCTAAAGTCCTTATAATTCAATTAAAAATCTTAATAGAACAGCACCAATATTTCTGAAAGTACTTCATCTTCACAGAAGAATCTATAAACTCAAAACTTGGCTAATTTGAGTCGCAAACTTCTCTGCGTAAAGTTTAAAACGTTTAACTTACAAGTGCTAAGTTATTAGAGCTCAAGAAGAATTAAACCTGCTATTATTGAAGGAGAATTATTTTATTAGGTATAAATATGATTGACGTTAATTTGTTGGTTACGTCAAGTTAGCGTCAAAGTAGACTTCAAGAAAGATCCGAAATTTTCCAATCAGGACAATTAGTTGTTTATCCAATATGGATAATTTCATTTGGTATTTCCAAATTAAATTATCCGTATGTTCAAATCACAACTGTCGTTTAAAATGACTATAACACGGCAAGGTGATGTAGGGAATCAATTTGATAAGCAATTAATTTCCCCGACCGTACGAGAAGCTAATGAGTTAATTTACATTACTTATACCTACCTAAGTTTGAATTTCTAAACAAAACGGCTTTCTACAAAGATAACAAAGAACGATCAGCGGGGTAATAGCGTATTACACTAACAGTAACCATGCTTTAATTTTGACAGTTAAACAACATTCATTGCGTTATTTACGTTGTCGAGCAGGCATATTTCTCGAACATTTGCAGCAATGGATTAGCAATATCCTTCAAAATGATTCAGATTGTGATTGAAGGTGTGTTACGCAACTAGGGTGCTGCCGATGTATTCTGTAAAAATCTCATCGTAAAAACTTAGGTGAAGTGAGCTGTCATTCCACTCAATGCTAAGGATTGACACTATCTACAGCTAACTTCACGTGATTTTTTGGGTTCCGTACCTCAAAACGAAAAACGGAACCCTTATAGGATCACTTTATTGTCCGTCTGTCTGTCAAGACCCTTTATCTCGGGAACGCGTGAAGGTATCGAGTTGAAATTAAAACCATATACTCAGGTTGTCATTCCCATGAAGCTGTGAAAAAATCAAACATGAAAGTTAACGTAAAAAAAAGATACGGCCGTTTATGCCGCAAATAACCTATATTTCGACACTCAACGGAATCAAAATTTATAGGGTAGGTACTTTCCGTTGACCTAGAATCATGAAATTGGCCAAGAAGCAATGTCATGTAGCACAAGTAAAGGAAAAAATCCGAAAACCGAGTAGTTACATGCCTACAAATTTGTACGGAACCCTCGGTGCGCGAGTCCGACTCGCACTTGACCGGTTTTATAGAATAGATCGAGTGCTCTCTTGTATAAACGCCAGCATAATTATCAAGCTACTACAATCTGTCAAATTTCTTTAATAGATTTTCAACTTATCGCTACAGCATAAGGTTCAAGATTGTTTGGGAAAATTCGACAGTTTCGGGTAGCTTGATCATCAATCATTACTGTCTCAAGCAATACTTCTGGTATTTCTACACGGTGTCAGGTAAAGCTTTCATGTTTTATTCATGCTTGCACGAGCACGGGAAGGGGTTTATTTATAGAACCACAACTTATAGCCTACTAAAGGTTGTGTATGTAACACTTTAATGAGATCTATAATGTAATATAATAGGTGTTTTGATACCCTATCAAAATCAACACCGATCGCCGCTCCCGCGACTTCTTGAGAAAGTTGTCAGATATTGTCATTTGCGTTTTTCCAATTTTATTATGGATTTTCTTCTTATTTAACCAGATGCGGTCAAACATCAGAGGGGCAATTCTCGTAATTTGAAGAACGTTCACAGTCAGAAGGCCAATTCTCGTAGGTAATTTAAAACGTTCAAAATCTAGTCGCAGTCTCATCTCGGCGACAAAGAAATGTCATAAACTTGTCAAAATCTAATAAAATGAGCATCAGCGCCATCAGCTATCGGCCAGTGAAAGTCCCGTCAAAATTCTTCCTGCTTTTCCGGAGATTAGCCGAAACAAACAGAGACAGACAGACAAAAATAAAAAAAAAATATAAGTAGGTTATACGTATATTTTATATGGATTAAGTAAAAAGCTATTATTTTGAAATTACAAACAGACACTCAAATTTTACCTATTTATTTGTATATACTTATATAGAAAGAAAGAAAGAAAATACGTTTATTTGCGGTAAACATGACGCAATGAAGAACATAATACACAAAAAAAAAATAAGAAAGGGTCGGGGGAAACCTGCGTCACATCCACGCAAAACGGCTATCGCTCAGCATTATGCTGCGACCCTATGCAAGACAGGGCCCCAGCGCTGGTTTTCAGCGACGGCCGGATGTTTATATAGATGTTTTTACAGAATTAGTCTTAAGCATAAAAAATATTACCTAGCCCGATTATCATTTCCTACTCTAGCCGTACATAAGTCAAGCAACAAAGCCGGCTTACTATGACACCCGTAGTCTCTATTATCTTGATCATAGTCACCGCCGCGTCCGGTCACCGTCCGGCCGCTATCCGGCTATGAGCCGGCTAGTTTTACCGTTTAATCCGGGAAGCGTCGGAATCGTAAACACGGTGTGCGAATAAAGCGGTGACTTATTTAAGTTAGTGTCGTGTTTGTTGTCACATGGTTATGTGACATTTATATATGGTACAGTCAACAGCAAAAGTAGTTTTTTTTTATATCTTTATTTAAAGAGCTTTGTCATAGATCGACAATGTCGCTCTATACGTTCTCATATACATAAACAAAACATCAAACAAAAAACAAAGGGAAAACAATCAAATGAGCTTGAAATTGCAACAATCAACGTCTCAATCTCAAGCCCAAATTGACCAGCTTATACAGCGCCCTGCCGTCGACATCGGAACAGAAATTCAATACTAATGAACGGAGTTCGCGTCAGAACTGTGTGGCGTCGAAGTGATTCAAAAGTATGTGTTTGTAAATTATACCAAACATTTACTACTAGTACAGCTGCCATACATATATTCGTGATTAGTTTTGATTTAAAAAGTTCAACATCATCATCATCATCTACTTTTGCTGTTGACTGTACACTGTCCCAAGATTAGTGCGTTAGCGGGAAAAGGTGAAAATGGATTCTAAGAAAGATACCATTGAGTGTTATTTATGGGACATCTATCTATCTCATTAACTTTTTAACGTACGTCGGATTAATCCGACAAATATTTTCGTGTCCATTCCGCCAGGGTCGTATAATATACGACCAAATAACACAGCTCGTTTAATCTGAATTATTATTAGCTCGCTTCATCGGTATTTATTTTTCGTTTTTTTTTTCGGGCGCTGGGGGCACGACAACTTATATAAAGTCGAGCGGTTAATAGGTTAAAAGGTAGGTTCTGTGTATCTCATCATAATCATCAGACTCCCACTGCCCGTGCTGTGTAAGCGCAGGAGCTATTGGTACCATCCTATCCAATGGCGAAGTGAGTGTGTGTGTTATGTGCTGACGCTAGTCGTCTTCACGCACACATTCACAGCGTGTTTATACACTTGGTTACCACAAGTAAAGCGCACGTCGTTTCGTGAGTTAAACATACTTCACAATTATAAATAAAAATACTATAATATAAGGGATTAAGGCGACTACATGACCTAAAGCGCGGTCTTTGTCGGACTGCATAGAAAAGAAAGAGAAGCGCGATGACACAACGCTGAATTTATTGCAAAATATGAAGCAATTACCTATCTATTTATAAAAAATCTATTGTCTGGAATAAAAAATAAAACACTAGTTCTTTAGTATGTTGCTTGTAGAATAATCTGACAAAAAATCATAATGATTGTATGTATATTAGTATGGTTTTCATTGTAAAAAGAAAGTTTTTAGAGTTATTTCATGATTTTTTCTATCGTATCAAATTAGTTGTATTATGTTTTCAACACACTATCTACCTAGCATATATCCTGAAGAATATCATTTATTTTTTTGATTTTGTTTACTGTAGTCGTTCATATACTTGTATTGTTTCTAAAACTTGCGTTTTTTGCGTTTAGGTCCTGTAAGCCCCTTAATAAAAACAAATGAATTATTAACAAAACCACTTGCGTTTGCTTGCGTTTGTCAAAGTTGTGTTAGGGAACCGTAATGCCGCGAGCCCAAATATCTCTTTATAGTTTTTATAGTAGCAAAACGAAGCCCTTCTTACCGCTCGTGTGAAAAGGTAAAGGCACTGTAATTCAGTGTCGTGCCTGTAACTAGCGCACGTGATGTTGCGTGATGAATAAACTCTATTTTAAAATGAAACGCCCATGTTTTTTTTAGATTAATTTTAGATTAAACTGTTAGCGTCACTTATAGTATTAATATATTAAGTTTTTTTTAGATTAAATTGTTACCGTCAATTATAGTATTAATATGCATATTAAGCTTGAGTTTCCCAGAAAAACGAGTGTGCTTATGACCACACGACAGAAGTGAAACTTCAGTATTGCGTATTTGGCTACGAGAGGAAGAGAGAAAGAAAATGTGCGCGCGCACTGCTGTCTCTTGCTTATATCCCCCACTCAACCCCCGTTCGCCTCTCCCGATCACACTTTTCGTAACGCTTACGTCACGCGTTCGCCAGCTTACTTCCCAAGTCAAGCGTGCGTGAAGGAGTTTCACTTCAAAAACGGTACCGTTTACCTAAAAACATAATTAACAATATTCAATCTAATTAAATGAAATGTTTATTTCTGTAAGTAGATCTTTTTAAGACACTTTTACATAACAATATTTTGTTGGTCAATATTTTAAAAATAGATGGCGCCGGCATATCCTAGCTAACTGATCCTTGAGAAGAAGTGCAGAAACAAACCCAAAGGTCTCCTTTAAAGTCAAATGTAAAACTCTTAAGATAACTGTTGGTTTCTCTTATATCTTACTAGCTTTTGCCGCGATTTCCACCCTCGTGGAAGTCAACTATTCCATAAAACATATCCTTAATAGTGTAGCTTTCCATCAGTGTAAGTATTTTTGTAATCGGATAAGTACTTCCAGATATTACCTCTAATGTCAATTACTTAATAATACTAAACAACAATAAAATTACCTATAAAATCAAATCAAAACATTTTATTTCACATAAACCTACATGGGCATTTATGAAACGTCAGAGGCTAGATGCACGGTCTAGCTAGGTAATTGGCCCTTTTCGATATCCGTGGTCGTTTTCTATGGAGAAGAGCCGGCAAGAAACTCCACGGTGACTTTTTTACATATAATAAGTAATTGGCTTTTACAATATTTCCAAATTACAGTGTTATGAGAAAACAGTGGAGGCCTATCAACAAGTACAGTACTCTAGGTACAGATGCCAGCACATCAAGCTACCCGAAACTGTCAAATTTTCCCAATCAACTTTGAGCCTTATGCTTTCGCAATAAAGTTGAAAATCTATTAAAGAAATTTGACAGATTGTAGTAGCTTGATGTGCTGGCGTCTGTACTTTCCAAAATAGAAAATGGTCAACTAATCTACAGTCTATAATAATAGTAAAAAACAAATTTTCCTCTTTATAATATAACTTTAGATGTTTAGACAGGGACTTCAGTAAGATATATAAGAACGTTAGGTTCACATAAGGTGCTTCGGCTCATCCGCTTGAATAACCCCTTTGGTCGCTAATATCATCTATTACGGTAGATCGACTAGCCAGAGGCTAAAGTAAATTCTAACGTGTTTTGAATAGAAAATACAACTATCCTATAGCATTTTGGTTTCTCCTTGAATATCTCTTTCCATTGGTGCATATCATATTTAATTATATTGACTATTGGGCTTCGAGAAAACTCCGTAACTACGGTGCCCAAGTTGTCACCTATTTAGGTCATTAACTGAACTGACAAACAATTGGCAAAAGTCGTGTTAGTAAATAGTAGGATAATTTCCCCTTGAAAAGGTCTTTCCATTGATATACATGATTTTTTTACCGGTTCCAAATTTTTACAGGATGTGCTACCCATGAATATGAACAACTTTCACTATGGGACCAACTCTGAAATTACGAAAAAAAAATCAGCTGTTTCATACATTTTGGTCAAGTAGGTATTGAACTATTGTATTAAACAGCAGATCTTTTTAACAGTTTCTCAAGATGCACTGAAGACTACAGTTAGACTCGCGCAGAGCCCGATGTTTCCAAAAATCCTTTCTTAAATACTTATCTTCTTTTGATATTTTTTTCTGTTCTTACGGATCGTTATAATTTATGTTTATATAGAAGACAGGGAAATCTATATAAAAAAAATGAAATGCTGTCCGTTGATAAGCGCGTCACTTGAGAACGGTTGGACGATTTTTTTTAATGTTTTCAGGAAAAGAAAAATGTAAGTATGTAAAAGTTGCCCAGAAAATTTGAAAACTCGGGAAAAACAAAGTGCTTTTTTCTGTGTGATTTGTAATTTGGGCCGGAATTCTGTCGGGTCAGCTATAGTCATTAAATATACAAATAAACGGGGACAAACATCCAATTTAGTTCACAGTAGTGTACAGTGACAATATGATAACAAGCTTCGTTATCTCGCTGAATGGGAGTTAACACCGTGATTTGACTCGCTTTGAATATTTTATAAAGGGATCGTAGCTCGGGGAGGCTTAGGATTTACGACTGGCTTATGTGTATTTACCTTAATGCTAGAATGAATCCTATTTCCACTTCATGTCTAGGGCCTATTATTCATGGTATGGGTTCATGTGAATGTGACATTGAGATAATGCTGCGATTTGAATCGATTTTTAATCGAGATATGCGAGTGGATTTATCAATATCGAGTCGATATAATTCTCTGATCTATTGTTCGACGTTGTCTTTATTCTAGTTAGCATATAGCATAATCAGCCTATAATAGCTGAGAGGCTTCCTCTCGGTAAGAGAGAGTGGGCCGTAATCCACCACGCGGGCCCAGTACGGGTAGGTAGACGTCACATGTCTTCGAATTTTTTGTTCTAGGATATACCGGTTTCCTCACGAAGTTTTCCGTTTTAAGAGCAATGGTGATTAAATAATTTACACAAAGTAAAGCGCCTGTCATCACAACTACTCTCAAAACGGTGAAAGAAAACATCGTGAGGAAACCGGTATATCCTAGAACCAAAATATCGAAGACATGTGACATTTACCAAACCGCACTGGGCCCGCGTTGTGGATTATGGCCCGCTCCCTCTCACAGAGAGGTAGCCTGTGTCCCATCAGTGGGAACATTATAGGCTGATAATGCGTGATGAGTTGTCGTACCTTCGATACGGCCTCCGTATGAATGTCTTCTATTTAAAAAGTCAATTTGTTTACTGGCGACGTATGTTGCCCGCGTAATGCATGCTTATTATTTTTAGTTCATATTAAATTCTTCTTCTATCGTACCCCGCGCGTGATACCGCCCAGTGTTGCCAGCGTTACGCTGCATCCAAACTAAAAGCAAACTAATGAGATTATAGAAAAAAAAATCAAAGCTTTTCCTGAAAATTTTGAATGTGTTTTTACTACGGCGACTCCGTATTTTTATGGATCACAACGAAAAGCTCACATTGAACTTTTACGAGCTAAACCAGAATATACGCGTCAAAGTGAAAAATTCTCGTCCAAAGAGATATTTCACGTATTTCAATAGAAAAGCCTGTAATACTTTCGTCCGTATTCAGGCTATAACTCATTCAGATCCTTGCTTTAGGTACTATCGACTTTGAGATAGGGAAGAAACCAAGCCTGTTATTTACGAACATGTCCAAATAGAAAGCGTCGGGTTGCGAGTTGCGACCTTATGGGGTTCCGCAACAGAAAGATAAACGTAAACAATCCCTTGTACCTACTAAATTCGTTTGTTACTCTGCTTGGCTCTAAAGAAAAAAAAAATAACGACCAAGACGCGTAGGTACAGCAAGTGTTCCAGATCGTGGTGGCTCTAGAAAAGGTTCCTCTGAAAGGCCTCCCACAAAACCTTCCATTTTGGGGGAATCCTCTGCTCAGGAATGGGACAGTGAAGGCTAAGAAAATATCTTTCGTCAAACTTCCATTAAAACAGCCGCCTCTCATGATATTTTTCGATTGACGTCACAAACTTTCAAACTGTATTTATTTACAACAGCATATACACGGTATTTACACGGCATTTTGTGCTTATCGCAACGATGATAATGATTTTAATTTTAAACTGAGCTACTAACATCTGACTTATGTAGATCTTAACTCAAGATAATACAAATCTACATAAATTTAAAGGTTTTTTTTTTTTTCCTTTTTGGCAACTGAGCCGATGTCGACTATTCTGCCAACGTCAAGTGGTGACGGCAGTTACAGCGAGGTGAGCCGTCGAACTTTGTGGTATTACTAGTTACAAAAATAGTAGCTAAAAGGACGAAGAAAAAGAAGAATATATATTTAAATATACACACACAACATCACAAAGTTATCGAAGTCTTGAAAAATAATAAAGACAGACTTATGAAGTGCTTTTGAAGTGACATAGAGCCGCCATCTTTAAGCTCTCACATTGTACGAAGAACACGTACCAAATAAAGTAGGCATTTACTTTTTCATATCTCCGGTACGTTTAGTCGGCCGGGCTATGATACCCATATTACAAGATATTAAGGGCTTTATCATACTAGCGAATTGCGAGCGTCCTCAAAGCGGAGCGGGCGCGCAACGAACGCGGCGCATGCGCAGTGAATTCGTTGCACGTCGTTATTGTACGTCGTTAACTTGCTATAAACACGCGACGAAAACGTTGCGAATTTGCCACGCGTCCGCGACGATTTCGCTGTGCAGCCGCGGTGTGTTCGCGACGCATTCGCTGCGCGCCCGCCCCGCCCTGCAGCCGCTCGCAAACCGTTAGTGTGATAAAGCCCTAAGTGTCTTAGCTTAGTTATTAGTTGCAACTCTAACATGTAAAATAATGTAACTACGTTTCGGCCTATTTTATTGTAAACCTGTTTCTTAATGTTAATTTTGAAGGTGCAAATAAACATTTTTATTATTATTAATAGGGAATTCCGAAAGGATAGGCTTGGTAAGTTATTTCTAACACACATAACCTATTTTACAATTTAATACTAAAATATATATAGATAATAATATCTATATATATTTTAAAATATCCGTGATGAAACGTGTATTTTCTTTTACAACTGCCACCAAACCTGAAATCGCGAAAAAAAATCAGCTGTTCCCTACATTTTGACGAGCTATACGAACATAAATGTAGGGAACAGCTGATTTTTTTCGCGATTTCAGGTTTGGTCCCATAGTAAAAGTTGTTCATAATGATGACTGCAATGACCTCTTAAGAGGTTGTTGATGTTTTTCCAATAACCCTGTATAACTACTACTGGCAACGTGAAGCGCTATGTTAATTGGGAATTTTTGACGTAGTTACGGGAAAGTTATTTAGTATGTACGGACAGACGTACATTTATTTTATATACGTAATTAATTTTAGATGACATAGCATAGCATACTTATATCATGCGTGACCTACATTTAATATTTCATCATTTCATGAAAATTGTGTATTTATTTATTTATTTAAACTTTTCGCACAAAAAAAAGGTACAAAGGCGGACAGAATGCCTTAGGCATTCTCTACCAGTCAACCAAGGGTGTATAATCAGTGAATTAAAGACACTCGCTAGTAAAGGTCGTTTCTCTTGACATCATCCACCTCCTACTAGCTGACATCATCTCCTCTCAACATTGACATTACTTGTATCGTGGTCACACAACCCGTAAACATATTCCAAAAAAAAAAATTATAACAAAATTTTATTCAGTTTTGCTGAATTGTAGGTACCTAGTATGTAATATAGAAAACAACGGCACGAATCTTTGGTCACTCTACACCTTAGATATTATAATGTTATTCCAGGGAGAGAAAATTCTCTTCCATTTGCATTTTTAATATTATCTTAGAGCTTCCGTTACTTTTATCGACATCAGAATCTTTCGATTCCATCATTGTTCACGATTTACATAATCGGTTCATTATTTGATCTTATCTGAGAATCGGTAATGCGTTTCCGATAAGTATTAAAATACTTACAGAAAGCACTATTTGATTGATTTGTTTGATGGTATTATAAGTTGCCGCATGTCAGACGATTAATGGGCCAAACTTACGACCCAGTGGGTCCCGCTTAATGTAAAACATCGCGGCAGGTCCAGATGGAGATGGCGGGATGAGCTGGACTTCTTTATTAAAGATTGGTCCCTGGCAGCTCTGGACAGAGAGAGGTGGAAAGAGAGTAGAGAGGCCTTTGCCCAGCAGTAGGACGTTAAGGGCTAATAATAAAAAAAAAAAAAAATTACAAAAAAAAAAAAAAAACTGCAAACACCCCCTTTTTTTTTTGGATGGGAAATCAACTAATTATGACTTTGTTTAAAGTTAAGAGACGTTTAAACGTCAAAAAATGAATAGTTTATCACTACTTATGCCCGGTTTCTGAGGTTTTTAAACGGAGTTTATCCATTCGATAGTGATTATTGGTTCGATATCGTGTTTCTGAACACGTCATTAAGGAAGAATTTAGCTTAAAAGTCGAGTGAATTATTATCGAGGGTTTATCTGAGAATCTGAAAAACCGAGCATAAGGAAGGAATTCGCTTAAATAGATAATTATGTCGAATCAACAGCTATTGAAAGTTTAAACTCCGTTTAAGAATTCTTCAGAAACCGGGCATTAGACGTTTATAATTACTTAACTTTAACCAACGTTTTTAGGTCAGAAGTAATAGCAAAAAAAGCAAAATAAAAGAAAATAAAACATAAACTTCTTTTAACTTGCCAAGAGGATGACACCTAGGCTAGGTAACAAAGTAAGAATTTAAGGTGTGTTCCCAACCAGTCACACTGTAACATGTCACAGTGTGACTCGTTGGGAACAATCGGTTAGGTTAGGTTAAAACTGAGACCCCTCTACGCACGAGCCGAGCGAGCGAAGCGAGCGGTGCCGCGGCAGCGGCCGGCGAGTGCCAGAAACGACTTGCGCAAATAGAAAAAAAAGAGCTAGAAAGAGAAAATTGCGAGTTCCCGTGACTGGTAGTGTGACCGGTTGGGAATTTTTTCAGAAAAAAATCCCATCAAGTAACAGTGTGACATTTGAGGGTGTTACTCGTTGGGAACAAATGGAATTTAATACGCTCTCATTTAGTAAAAAATAAAATAAAATAGCAAGAATGATACAAATTGCAACGTAAAAAATTCACATATTATGTAGCCACTTCGGACTATTAAGAGACTTTACCCTATGCGGTGTTTAAACGTTGTCACAGTACATATATAGAGCAGTGAGAGAATTGCGGACAGACACTCGATTTGGTGTCGGTTCGCAGTAAAACAGAAAACTAGGTATGTGGTGTTGTGACCTAGGCAATGCTCGACTGTTTTTTTTTTGGAGCAAAAAAGGGAGAGAGTAATTTTTTTAAACATTGAAGATAATTTGTTTACAGATTTTTGAACACACTGAACGAAACACAATAGAATTTTTGTGTTTTGTGCAGTGTTAATTTTTTTAAGACTAGGTAAGTTTTGTAAACGAATAAATAAAGACTTGATTTCTTTGTGGGCCAGCCCCACTTTGAATCCTCGAACTTTGACGAGCTCATACTCGTATCTACATAATCTACACTCTAACTATCCCACATAATTCATTGTATGCCGAAGACGGTTAGAGTTAGTAATCAATCTCCATAATGGTCATTTGAATCAGAGAATAAGCACTTACATTACTGTTTACAAACATACTGTGACGTAACCCCGACACTGCAGCTGCTTGTTTTCCTCTGAGGTCACGGGTGAAAAACCACTTGTTTTCACTCAAAAGGTTACCACTCGCACGCCAAGCCGCTCCTTTTTGCACAGTTCTGCTTTGAGAGTGTTAAAGACTAAAAGGAGTGAATATTTTCACGTGTTTGTTTGTAATCACTTGTTTCCTGTGCAATGATATCGCCAAAAATCGACCTTGTCTTTTCCCAACTATGTTGGGGTCGGCTTCCAGTCTAACCGGTTGCAGCTGAATACCAGTATTTTACATGGAGCGACTGCCTATCTGACCTCCTCAACCCAGTTACTGAGTAACACGATACCACGTGGTAAGTCTGGTAGACAGACTTTTGGGCTTCTCACTACCCGTAAGAACGGTTTAACGTGCTTTCCGTGGCACGGAAAATTCTTAGTATGTAAAGATGCAAGATGGTCTCCCATATACGGACCAATCGCGGCAAGCTAGCTTAATCTGATCGATGCGGGTGTTTTTATTCAGCCACGAGCCCCTCGAGCATATACCGTATGTCTTTAAACTAATTTAAACCTGCATTTCACCTAAATGAATGTTCCGCAGGAGAATAGGGGAATCTTAAAGTTCCAGCGGGGTCATTGCGCAACACACTACCAGTAGCAACGGGTTTCGTTTTGACAGTTCAACAACATTCTTTGCGTTGTTTACGCTGTTGCGCAGACACATTTTTCGAACGTATGAAGCAATGGATTAGCAATATCCTTCAAAATTATTCAAATTAAGATTGATAGTATGTTACGCAATTAGGGTGCTGGTCATTTTGGTTAGTAGAATAAAATTAGAAAACTGCATTACTAATATGCTTAAATCATTTATTGAAAAAATGCTTACGAAAGCTTCTAAAAGCGTAGAGATAAGATAACGAACTTACATACTATGTAGCTCAGTGCTACGCCGTAGCTCACCGCTACGACAACGTAGCACAGCGCGTAGACTACCGAAGCGCAAGCCCGTGCGATCCTCCCGGACTCAGTACTAAAATATATTTCAAGCGCGGTCACTGTCGGCCAGCGGTGCTATTCTGTACAAAGATCACCGTGATAACTTAGGTGAAGTGAGTTTAAAGTGAGCTGTCATTCCACCTGATGCTAGGGATTGACACTATTGACAGCTCACTTTAAGCTCACTTCACCTAAGTTTTCACGGTGAGATTTTTACAGAATAGCATTACTGCATAGAAAAGAAAGAGAAGCGCGATGACACAACGCTGGTAATTTATTGCAAAATGTGAAATTATCTATTTAGAAAAAATCCTTTGTTTGGACTAAAAAATTAAAACACTAGTGCTTTAGTATGTTGCTTGTAGAATAAACTGACAAAATATCAGAATTATTGTGTGTAGTATGGTTTTTATTGTGAAAAGAAAGTTTTTAGAGGTATCTTCATGATATTTTTTTCTATCGTATCAACCTAGTTGTATTATGTTTTCAACACACTATCTAACTAGCATATCCTGAAGAATATCATATATTTTTCTGATTTTGTTTACTGTAGTCTATCATATATATATCCAAACAGGCAAACAGATATACTTTCAGGCATTATAAAACTTGCGTTTTTTTGCGTTTAGGTCCCCTTAATTAAACCATTCACAGGCACTTTTGACTGTGCGAATCATGATATGGATAGAAAGGGGGTGACTACCGAAATATTTGATAAGGCTTTATGGTACCCTCAGAATGCGCGTAATAGATTATCCTAATTATAGGTATTGTTATTGTTATCATTTTACTGTTAAAACTTGATAAAATAGTAATTTTATTTTTATTTTTATTTTACTTTATTGGGACATAAAACAGTTACACATTACAATTTTAGTGTGATAAAATAAGTTAAAAACTATGTAAACGTGTAACCCACACCAATGTCCGCGAAATAATAGTTTAAAGACACACAGTATAATGCGTGCACTGATTTTAGAGAAGAGTAAGAAGTTCTCGTTCATATTTCTGAACTATTAGGTTTAAGATAGCTATTTTAATTTTAAGGATTCAATAGCCATCTTTTTGAACTTAAAGTGTGTAAGCGCAAATATATCCAAATCGATGAAGTGGGAGTTATACATATCTACAATGCGTCGGAGAGGCGCCCGTGCACCAGCGTGAGTTCTGCACCTTGCGGTGTGGAACAGCCGAGGCACACGCGCCTCTCGACGCATCACAGTTCTAGGTACAATGTAACATAGTTTATTGGTGATATCTGAACAATCGAACCTGTTGTTACACAGACCATGAAGCATCATGGCCATAAGTAGGCTGCGTCTTGACTCCAGGCTTAGAAGTTTATAACGCATTAATAATTGGGTGTATGGTAATTTAGACTTAGTGCATCTGTAGTGCATAGCACGTAAAAATTTTTTTTGAACCATTTCCATTCCTTTTATGTAAACATCAAAAATGGGACTCCAAACCGGTACTGCAAATTCCAATTGAGAACGGACCAAAGCTTTGAATAGAAGTAAAAAAGTAGACGGTCTTTTAAAGTCGTTTGAAGAACGCATGACGAAACCAAACATACGATACGCCTTATTAACGATGTTGTCAATATGAAGATTGAAATGTAATTTCGAGTCCATTACAACACCAAGATCTCGAATATGGTCAACTCTTTGCAGAAAGCAACCGTGTAGACTATAATCAAATTTTATAATGTTTTTGTTTTTAGTGAAACTAATTGCATTGCATTTTGGCAAACTAAGCTGAAGTTTGTTATGTGAACAGTATCGAGAAAGTCTATCGAGGTCCCCCTGCAAAAGTAGGCAATCTTGTGTGTTTTTGCACGACTTGTAAATTTTGATGTCATCAGCATACATTAGAAAACGGGAATGAATGAAGCATTTCTTGATGTCATTGATAAACAAAATAAAGAGTAGGGGCCCCAAAATTGAGCCCTGGGGCACCCCAGAGGTAACAATGATTGTATTTGATTGGAAACCATTAATAACTATCTTTTGCGATCTATTGTATATATACGCCATGAACCAACGTAACAAATTACCACGGATTCCATTGTAAGCAATTTTATCTAAGAGTAGTTTGTGGTCCACCCTGTCAAAAGCCTTCCGAAAATCTGTGTACACAGCGTCAACCTGAACACGTTCATCCATGCTATTGAATAAATAATCTGCAAATAATATAAGATTGGTATTCGTCGAGCGTCGTTTAACAAACCCATGCTGCTCACCAATAATGAGGTTATGAATGTGAGGATAAACTTCACTATGTACAAGACTCTCGAAAAGCTTCGACAAGGTGGACAGTATAGAGATAGGGCGATAATTTTGTACATTGTTTTTATTACCACTCTTGAACACCGGCGTAATATGAGCACGTTTCCAAATATCAGGAAAGGTGCCTTCACGTAAACATTTATTAAATATAATATAAAGTGGAAGTACAATAGTTTCTACAGTCTTTTTTATGAAGACTGGTGGCAAGTTATCGGGACCCGGACCTTTACTTAAGTCCAATTGCAATATCGCTTTGTATACAACATCTACTGGCAAATAGATGTCAGAGATACAGGACGAACTATCTGCATATATATTAGGTGGCTGCCACATCGCGGGGTTAAAATTCGTGGGTTCGTAGACAGAGGCGAAAAAACTTGAGAGCATGTTACATATATCAGTTGGATTGTTTGAGGTAAGATTTTCAAAAAACATATTTGCTGGAATCTCCGCCCGGCCCTTCCTGCTGGAAACATAAGTCCAGAAATGTTTAATGCTAAGCGGAATACTGTCTTCAACCGATTTCATGTATTTATCAAAACATTTGTCACATTCAGATTTAAAGCGTTTACGATGAGTAGAAAAACTTTCATAGTCCGATGCATTGCCGTATGTTTTCCATTTTAACCAAGCTTTTTCTTTATTTCTGAAAATACGTATGAGCGTAATGTCTTGCATAACCTAAATATTAAGGAATAATGTTGCAAAACATAGAAAATATTCCACCTTTTATCTTGTTGATATTTTGGATGACGGTAGATAGAAACGTCAAAGTTGTTCTGTTCACGACTATAAATGGGGGAGCTCCCAGTGGCGGGGATCATTCTTGTTCGAGACATCGACCCACAGAACATTAATACTCCAAGAGAAGAACGACAACTTCATACAAATAAAAAGCCTACACGAGAACACACTAGCGCTCCAGTGTATGCCATAAGAAACTCGTGAGGCGCGGGAATTATGAACAGAGGGACATACCTACTATTTATTTTTAGTTTATTAGGCATTAACTACAACGAATTTTTATTATGCAGACGATTATGCATTGCATAATTATTATAATAATGCATAATCCTTTGAAAAAACTGAAAAATCTCTGCAAAAGAAAACAAATAAAACAAAGTCAAAGTCTACATTTTTTTATTTGTTAAACATAGGTGTAAAACTATGTGTTTGAAATAGAGTCGCACTGAAGTCTCTATCTCATAAACTTGTTGATTTCACAACACAGAAAGCGTCAATTTCGCACTGAAGTCTCCATCTCATAAATTTGTTGATTTCACAACACAGAAAGCGTCAATTTCGCACTGTAGAGTCTATATCTCGTAGTGGTTAACGCAAGAAACAATTACAACAAAACAAGCAAGCACAGAGTAAACTATAACGTCATGCAAGTTAGCACTTTAGCAGTTAGTTAGAGTTCCCTCTATATTACTTTACTCTTTGAGTTAGAGTTAGCAACAAAGAAAACAAATCCGCCATGACAGAAATGAGTGTGGCCATTTCATAAATAAAATCACCATACATCATTATTTGGTTTGTAAAGTTTTTTTCTTCTAGACAGCATTTTACGACCACTGAAACACAAAATAAGGGTTCTAAGACGACCCGCTGACCGTTTTAACTAGTTTCAATCGTTGTTGAAAAATATTTTAATGAACATTAAAATCATCGCAGCTACCGAAAAGACTGGTATCTATTCAATCGGGCATGTGACATCACTGATCATGCTATCGTTTTCTTTTGTAGAGCGCTATCTCGTTTTTGCAAAATTTGCCACTGTTGGCATTGGCTGCTAAGAAAGCTAACTCCCCCTGCATCGACCAGAACGGAGCTCCGGCCTACAGTCAGTTGATTAGTACTAGTGACGTTATTATGTGGAATAGATCGACCAGATTTCATGTAAGTTAATTGATATTATTATCTTGATTATTACTGATAACTATGGTTTCTGTAAATGTAATAATATGGCCAATGTTGTAAAGTGTATAATGGAATATTCCTAGCTATTGTTATATGTTGCTATTATTCTGAGTTCTCTTGGGCCATTGTCCAAGAGGTATAATTCATTGTTTTTAAAATAATGATAATTTATGGCAATATAAGAAATTTGTTGATGTTCCAGAGATTAACGCGTTCAAACAAACAAACAAGTATAGATTTATCCACTAAATAAATTATAAAAGCTTTATCCCTATTAGTTAAACGTAAAATGATATTACGCAAAACCCACTAAGAAACTGACTAAGCTGCTTCAGGGCGGACCTTCTCGCTATCAAAGGAATCCAATCTCCATCTCTCACGGTATAATATACAAAGGAAAATTTGTGAATTTTCCTGTTTGGCGGTATTTTGGTGAAATGAATTCGTTTATGCAAACTCTAGACTTCTTTAGTAAATAGTTAAGGCTCGTAGCTAAATGGTAACAGCCGCATGGGTCCATCGAAGGGTTAAAGTACAATTGCCGCGGTCGGTTCGTGGATGGGTGACCATCCATTACATATCGAGACCCCTCCGTGCATCGGAAAGAATGATAAGCCTTTGGTCACGGCTGTCATTCGTAGATCTTTGACAGTTATTACGGGTAGTAAGAAACTCAAGTCTGACAACCAGTCTTAAAAAGCGGTATCGTTTTACTCAGTAACTGGGTTGTGGAGATCAGATAGGCAGGCCCTTCATGCAAAATGCTGCATTCGGTTAGACTGGAAGCCAATCCTAACATAGTTGGGAAAAGTCTAGGCAGATTTCGAGGCTTCTTCAGTAAATACATTTGGGAAAAACAAATATTGTTGAGGCGTATGATGTGTATTTTAACCTATTTTTATATGGCATTTGTTTTCGGGCTTGGTTACTCTGTAATGTTTTTTCTTTGTGTTTTTGTAATATTATAGGTTGGCAAACAGATCGGGGGTTCACTGATGGAATGCTATTGTATAGCCGTACGAATATTTGCAACACTAAAAGGATTGCCGAGTTTCGATGCAAAGCTGAAAAGTATTATATAAATAATAGTCCTCGTTAGTAATAGTAGTGTGGTGTGGTGTGGTGTGTGTTGAACCATATTTCGGCCACGGCGGCCAATCTCAACGGAGACTAGCCTACGGTGCGGGAGATATTATAATCGGCCAGAGTGTTATTGGGTTTTTCCATTAAGAATTACTTAGTAAAAGCCTGGCGTTTACACGTTAAGCCGTTGGTCCTATGCCTGATCTCTCTCCGGTCGTCTCGGATTGCCGTTCCATCGGATTATGAAAATGCGGGAAGAGAGAGTGCACCTTTGTCTGCGCACATTCTTGTGCACTATAGTGAAAAGTATTATCACGTGCCTGTAACAATGAAACCCTTAGAATCGGAAAACCATGACGCTAGTTGGTTGTAAAAGTATGTAGCATTTTTTTTTTTGAAAATTTAATTTGCGGATCCTATGTTTTGATTTCTAATTCTAAAGCGAACATTCAGGATTCCACGTAATTATCGTGTGGTTGCCTCGTTTTCAAAGGAGTACTATTTTAACGAGGTAAGTAGCACTGCGCGGCAAGCCTAGTGAGAGAAGTCCCCCAGCTAGATGGACCGACGACCTGAAAATCTGGCTGGGACAGACTGGATGCGGAAGCCGGAGGACAGGGTGTTGTGGCGCAGCCTAGGAGATGCCTATGTCCAGCAGTGGACTGCGATAGGCTAAGTTTATTGAAGTAGCACTTCCCTGGACAATTTTATTCGAAGAACGGTTTGGTCAAATATTTACGATGCTGGAACAAAACGTCACAATCAGGAAGTGGAAAAATAAAACGTTTAGGGTTTCAGTGGAACTAAATACAAAAAATATTAATATAGGCTAAATACACAATTCACAATTCAAAAGACCAACACACCTCTCCAATCGCATTACCACTCCTATTAACAAAAAAATCCCATAAGCTAATTTACGACACCAGTCTATATGCAAATCGGCTTGCAACAGCTTAATGTTGACTCCCGAAGTAATCTCCGTCGAGAAGCCAAGTGGAAAATAGCGGTCCTTGCATAATTGTTAGAGTTTTGACGAGAAATATTTAAAACGGCGTGTTTATTCTGTTTGAATTATTTATGAGGTGGAAAAGATAGAGAAGCCTTTAGAAAAAGAAAATGTTAAGCTCTGGTAAAATAGATGCGAATCGCACGATGCGGGATGAGATTCACTCTTGTTGATTTTGTCAACTTACATGGACCTATTTTCTTCTTCTGCGTAACGCTCTTGTCAGAGCTGTCGTGGTCCTCATGTAGTTTCTTTTCTAGGGGCTGATGTGATTCGCCTCACAATTTCTCGCCACCTTCACCGATTTCTGATATTTTTGATGCACTTTTACACTTTTGAGTATGAATGTCGATGGCTATAAGAGTAGGGGAAGACCGAAGAAACGATGGTTAGACTATGTGAATGGTGATTATGGTTAGAACCGAAATGACTACTAATAGAAAATTATGGAAGAAAAAGACATGTTGCGCCGACCCCAAATAAATTAGGACAAGAGCCGGAGAATTAATAAATATCTTTTTTTCTGCGTTTCTTGACAAAGTGAATTTTAGTAGATTTTTTTTTTTATTGCCCTCTCTTGACCTCGATCACGTCTGATGGAAAGCGATGGATGAGGTCTATGATGGAGCGAGCGTGCCCGGAAGATGCCTAAGGCACTGGAACTCCCCACGCATCGACGAAACAGCAGGCTGCTTGACGCCGGACTCCAATGGGAGGGTGGTCGCAAACCAGGCGGGCGTTAGCTCTACCACCGCAAGGGAAGAATTGGCCAGTCAAATAAGGTGTCGGACTGTCGGGTGGGACTGTCCAGGATGCGCCGAGCGCTCGGTTCAGTTGAGTAACTGGCGGAACAAACTGCGCTACACAAGGAGGCTACTTCATGCATCCCAAATCATTAATCAGAATGATATATATTGCTATTAAAATGCGTGTGCTATAGTGAGATTACTCCAAAAGCATAATAATCCAGTTATCTAACAAATTAAGCAAGACTAACAAGCCTTCCAGAGTTAAGCGTAGCCTAACAACAGATTTGAACAAGGATTAGGGGCTCTCTTAATTAAAATCGACAAGTGTAAATTGTTTAACAGAGTTGCGTCCACTTTCAGTTGACCTGACTTTTAAGTAAGTAATTTGTCTAAGTTCTGAAAAGGTCTGAGTTGATTTCTTGCGTTAAGTTCACTGCTGTTTTGGATTCATCAATGGGTATGTTTTGTACACTTCTTCTTCTTAGCGTGTGTGATGGCAATCTAAATGGAATCGCCCCAGAATTCAGCTATGTGTTTGGCACCATCACCAGCGTCCATCAGTTCCTCTAACGTGCAGCTGACAGTACACGATATTAAGTGTCCCATTGTTTGTGGAACAGCACCACGTTTACACTGCAAGGCGGAGTCTTCTATGAATCTCCATCTGAACAGGTTTTACCTGCTTCGGCCATCCTGTGTCCGGAGTCTGTTTAAAGACTTCCAGCTTACCCAAGGCAACTTATGTCCAGGGGGGAGATCTTTGTTGGGTGGGATGAATGGTGTACAGAGGCCAGCACATCGAGCTACCCCAATCTGTTAAATTTCTTTGATAGATTTTCAATTTTAATGCAAAGAAATAAGGTTCATATTCAATTGGGAAAATTTGACAGATTGGAGTAGCTTGATGTGCTGGCCTCTGTACTTTGCATACTAAAAATGCAAGAAACGCACGGTGTAGGTACGTGTTAGACAACAAATATTCCGAGTTTTAGTTCTGTTCAGTTCGAAGCCCGCGTGTTTATTACCTACAAATTGTTTAAGACGACAGCCACAAAAAGTGATCCTAATAAATGAATCGCTTCGTGATCATTAGCAATGGCATTTTGACAGTTCAACAACATTCATTGCGTTATTTACGTTGTTGAGCAAAAATATTTTTCACTTCAGTAGCTCAAACATGTAGGTTTTGCTGCCTGAAATCAGTGAGCAAAATTCGATTTTGCTCACTGAGTGAGACAAAGTAACTTTTTAATTTTTGTTTTCAGAAAGCCGCGAAAATCTTATTCAGCCTTGGGTTAATCATACAATTCGAAACATTCACACTCTATCTCTTTCCCGCCATTAGAAAGAGACAGAGACAAAGACCAGCCCTTTCGAAGTTCCGATTTTGAATTCGACCTCAAAGACAAACACGTTCGGGATTTCGTACTAACTAAAGAAATTTTGCAAAAAGATTTATTATGTCTTTTAATGTAATTTATTTAATTTTTAACTTATTGTTGTATTTAAACGAAAATAAGTATTTACTGCAAATAAAACTGATATTTAACCTGTAAATATTTATTGCTAAGTAGTTTCAATAATGTTACGTAATATATTTTGAATAATAAAATATCATGGGTGCTATTTCCGAACACTCCTTAATTTATATAAAAGAGCGGGAATAAAATTTCGTGGCTGGCGTAAAGACTTGAATAAGTTAAAAAATATTAAAATAATCGTAAAATATGAGTGAAACTAGCGACGAGACCAATATTTTAACACCGGAAGAGTTAAAACAACAAGTTATGAATGCAGAATTAAGTTTCCTACCTGAGAAGTTTCGCGAAAAATATCTGAAAGCATACCATGTCTTCAATGAATGGAGACTTACAAAGGGCGCAAGCAATTTTTCGGAGACGGTGTTGCTATCTTATTTTTTAGATTTATCACAGACGAGGCGATCATCTACAATGTGGAGTATATGTTGAAAGCTATTTTAAAAACAAAACATAACGTGCATATTGAAACATACGCAAAACTCTTATCTTTTCTAAAAAGAATGTCAGTTGGGCATAAGGCTAAAAAGTCCAAAATTTTCACGGCCCATAACATAGAAAAATTTCTAAATGATAATTATTTTGATTCACAATAAATAGTTATTTCAATCTATTCCTGTTTATTATTTTATCTCCTAAAGTGTTCTCGCTGCTGAAGTGAAAAGTTATGTGTGTTACACGAGAGCAAAGTTTTTTGCATCTCGTGCCTTTGAATCCCTCGCCACACTCAGGATTCAACTTTAGAATCACTCGCTACGCTCGTGATTCAATCTTTGAATCCTTCACTTGCTCAGGATTCAAAATCGGCACTCGCAGCAAAAAACGACTTTGCTCTCTTGTTGCACAAATAACTATTTCAAACATAATTATGAAGCAATGGATTAGCAATATTCTTTAGATTGAGATTTAAAGTTTGTTACGCAATTAGGTTGTTGTTTTGATTTAGAACAACATAGAAACATCTGCATTGCCTCCTACCTCAGAATAAATGGTTGTACTCGATACAGTTACGCCTAATTGCCAGCTCATTCGTCTCTCGTTCTACATATATTTATGTAACTATATACATCATGTAACACCCGCGTGAAATGCTAATCCTGTTTGCAGTACCCGGAGTTGGGGAACTCTAAACAGGGGTGTTTAGAGTAAAGGAGAAACAAAGTTTTAAAATGCAAGCCTAGGGGTTTACGAGTCTTCTTTAATTAGTAGTTTGACACAAATTAAACGTTCTCATTGAATAGAGAGCTATACTTTGTGTTAACTATTTCGCATTCTCTAGAACCAAAAATTAGAAGACATGTGACATCTTCCAACCGGCACTGGGTGAGAGGGCTTACAGAGTGCAGGCCTGTGGAACAGTGGGAAAATTGTAGACTATTAATAATACTATACTATAATATTTAATGAGAATGGTGGGTAGTTGCACTGGTGTAGATATCGCAAAACGATCCCACAATAATTATGTTACCGTCAGTCCGCAAACGTTGACTGGTGAATACGATCCCCCGAGTGATTTGTCAAACAGAATTCGCTTGGTTTTTGTAGCAAGTGGATTGCTTTTATCCAAATGTGGTATCATACAAAAAAAAAAGAAGGAAAATACATTTATTAACACAGCTTAAAAAGCATACAATATAATATTCTGCAAAATAAATACAAAAAAGTGTATTTCTTAGTAAAAAAAATAAAGAACAGCGTCTTTGAATATGGGTATAGTTTATAGACTTTGCCGAAATTTAACCTCGGAAAGCCCTGAATTATGTGTGAATTTTCATAGCTGCCAGTCCAGCATAGCTGTTCATAACCATACGACAGGCTATCGTATCGAAATAATGACACATTTCAACAACCTGATTTGACTTGCCCCGACAGCAAACAGCTGTCGGAAGAATAGCGGGCGTCTATTTGATTTAAACTGACAAAATTTCCGGGTTTTGGACTTGTGAACAGCGCTTAGAGGACTCCTACGAAAACACTGATTGATGTTCGATACGGTACGGAAGCGTATCGAGTGTTTGTGAATAGCTATGCAGCTAGCTAGTCTTGAACCCAAGACTGTCTCAGCAAAGAATAGAAGACAGCGATGAAATTTGACAAAATGTGGTTCCGTAGGTATTACCATATCTCCCTAGACTATTCTCTTCTAAACATACACAATTATTTCCAGAACGTTCGGAGGCGCTAAGCGGGCGGCTTTCGAAGTCGGCTTCAGAGCTATCATGCGCGCCCGCCGCCACTTCCTCGCCGCCACGCGCCCGCTCCGCTCATCACCACACACCGCTCTCCGTAGTGCATAGGACGCAGCATTTCTTTACTAATTTAAAGGTAAGTGGCGAATTATATTTAGTGACAGAAGTAAAAGCATTCGTGTTCCTGCATCTCAGCGCTCATACCAGTAAAGTCATAGTCCCATTAAAATAGCTGGACACATTTTAACACAGCGTTCAGTACGTCTAACCAAAGATATCCACGAAAAAAAAAAAGACTGATTAAAGTGATTTTATTTTATTTTCTCTTGACTGTACTTACATGTCAAAAAGAGTAACCTAGCATAAAGTGGATAAGACAAAGTTTACAACAGAATACGAACTAGCAGGAGATCGAGGAGGGGTGGGGGGGGGTGGAGGATGGGTGGCTCAGGGGATCAGACCGGAATATATCAAAATAACAAATTGCCGGCACATTAATGTATTATCGTTAGCTGATTATTTTTCTTGTAAGTAGGTACGAGTATCTAATGCGTTTTTCTTATATGTTTTTTTTACCATCGTCCTTATTTTGGTGGTCTGAATGATTTCTAAAACTTTGTTCATCTATTTTAATGAGACCTTATATATTAACAGACGCATATTTTCTCTAGGATTTCAACACGTAACTTGAAAGCCTTGGAAAGATACTATCTAATGAGAAAACCACTAGGTACAGCCGATGTATTCTGTAAAATTCTCACCGTGAAAATTTAGATGAAGTGAGCTTCTAGTGGACTGTCATTCCATCTGATGCTAGGGATTGACACTATTGGCAGCTCACTTCACCTAAGTTTTCACGGTGAGATGTTTTACAGAATAGCACTACTGCAGTAAATTCAATTGAGAAAATAGTATCGATATAATTATCTACCTACTGACTGACGCTTTTCAGTAAAGAGGCTATGTTTGACATAACATAGTAAAGCGCCAGTCTGATTTCGAACCTACGACCTACAACTCGTAAGTCGCAGCCATTACCACTGGGCCACCACTGCTCTCATTCGCGGCTGTTGTTTATTTTAAATAAGATAAAATTAACCTTACAATAAGCAACATTGTTCCAAAGTAACATCTCGTAGCTAAACAAAACACTGCCAAAGCCACTATTGGAGCTTGTTCAAAGCTATTAATAGAAGACAGGTGGCGAGAGAGCGCTTTAGCCAACTTAATGAGATGCAACTGGCTCGTGACGTCAAGGGAGCTATTGGCTTTTGGGGCTTAGATAGACAAAATGACGCGGAAAAAGAAACCGATTACAGGAATTTGTAAGAAAAATCAAATCATTTATGAAGTATTAGTTAAGAAGTTTATAGGGATATGAAGAAGAGAGTGTAAAGACCAGACGGGTGTTGTGTCTGGTGGGCAACTGCCCAACGATTGAAGTTCGGACGTTGTATATATGCGATTTGCGTGGTAAACTCTGCTTGCGCGTTGCAGGATTTTGCGTGACGTAATTTTGTTGCGTAGTTTGCATGTGGCGATGTAGATGCCGCCACAAGTTTGTATACGATGCTATAAGGATCTTTGGCGATTGACATTCGTGCAATTGCTTTGTGAAATGTCACATGAAATGTATTCCAAAAACATTATGGTGGCGCAAATAACCTTACAAGGAATTTCTGTTAGTATTATTCGTTGAAATTAGAAAGAAGCACAGGAAGGGACAGCCTACATGGTTTTTACAGACTTTACGGTCATTTATACCAGTTGGTATACAAGGTCAAATTAAATTTACTGGCGAAACTTGAAGGACATCATCATCATTAGATATCGATCTTTCACGTTAGATGCGAAAGCTAAACTTCATTCACTAATCAGACCAGCGGTGCTATTCTGTAAAAAGATCACCGTGATAACATAGGTGAAGTGAGCTTAAAGTGAGTTGTCATTCCATCTGATGCTAGTGATTGACACTATTGACAGCTCACTTTATGCTCACTTCACCTATGTTTTCACGGTGAGATTTTTACAGAATAGCATTACAGCACTTTAATTGCGTAACACACTATATATCTCAACCTGAATCATTTTGGAGGATATTGCTAATCCATTGCTTCATAAATTTAAAAAAAATGTCTGCTCAACAACGTAAACCGGTATGAGAAAGCTTATAGTGGATAAGACAAAGTTTAAAACAGAACAAGCTCTTAACGCGATCCATTTTAGGGCCTAAACTGAACTGTACTTCAAATTCGTACCATGACGTCAGTTTAACGATTCAGTTTAGGTCGTGCCATCTGCTGACAGCGATTGTCCCAAACTGAGTCGTAAGTTTCATTCGTACTTGTTTGGGACCATGACGTCCATAGAGCAGCTCAAGCGATGCAGTTTAGGAACCTAAACCGAAATGTCTTGTTTTTGAATCGTTTTTAATTAGATCATGGTAGGCCACCAGACCGGAATAAATCGTAATTGATTATGGCAATTAAAGCTGTTGAACTGTTAAAATTAAAAAGCCATTGCTACTGATAGTATGTTACGCAATTACCCCACTGGTAGATTTACCGGCCTTTAACTGTCCCATTGCAAAGTAAGGGCACATGAGTACTCGTGTGGTCTCGGAAAACCGGCAATATCTACTTAATCATTTTGTAGTTTACTCGCTGCTGTGGCAATTCAGACCATAAAATATTTTTCAGATTTCCTAACAATGCTTTCTTTCAATATCATTTGAAGATAAGCTAGAAAATAAGAATCATGATTTCAGCCGAAAGACCTGCACTGCTGGACATAGGCCTGCCCCAAGCCCCTTCGAACAGTTTTGTGCTTCTCGCACCCAGCGGAATACAAAATAGGAATGAAAGAAATATATTATATTTTATTTACAAACAGTAAAAAAACAGCATTTTAAACTAACAAAATTAAAAACAATCAGAACAAAACTAACAAGAAAAAGACCTTTGCGAGGCCAAAAAGGTTTCTATCTCGGCATAATACTGCGATATTTAAAAAATAAATACTGCAGCGCTGGTATTCTGAAGAATAAAATAAAATAAATATCAGGAATTGGAAAACCCGTCAACCAATTTACCTACGTCAAATCCAGCGTGACCCAAGGTAGGGGTTCGATCCCTGTTTATAACAGTTATTTATATGACCTAGATATAGTTGAGGTCACGTCGGGTTTAAACACACAATACTAGAGAAATGTAACGGAGAATTTTTTCTTCAAACAAAAAATGAAAAATCTATCTTAAATTCATTAGGTAATTCTTCATTCACTGTCAGACAACGCACGTCATAAACCACTTGTATCTAGTAACATGAAGTTTTGAAAAAGACTTCCATAAACAACGAAAATTAGCACTAAGGAACTGGTCCACTAAAGTGGTGAAATCTATCCTAAAAAATTCAAAGTCCTGACTGACTGATATACAATATGTAACAAAAACCCTGTCCGATCCTTAAGAGTATTATTCGGCATCGTACTGCGAACACATATACGTAACCATTTACTGGATTTGAAATTATTATTTTTCCCCAGTGAAAATAATTAAAATAAAATAAAAAATAAAAACTGATCAAAGGCAACACTGATCGCTCGACAAAGTTCGCGAGTTACTACCTACAGTTTTGTGTCAAAGAAGCCGCCTGAGCGAGTCGGTTTGTATGATCCTTTGTCATGAACCTGCTTTGTCGCGTGCCGCCAAACAAACTTATACGTCATACCTTGACCTTATGGCTACGCGAATATCAGCTGATATTGTTTTGTAGGCATAGTGATTCGGATTTCAGACCTAATTCTGTTTATCAAGAAACAATTAATTGAAATAAATGTAGCCCTAATAAGGGCTTTATTTTAATGTGATGTGTGGCAATGTACATACCGACTGCAGATATCAGTTCATTAAAACATTCACTTGTTGTTGTTGCACACTTCGGCGATTGTGTTCCACATATCCACCTCCAACACTAATACACATTAGACACCTTTTCACTAAATTTGCAGGGCACTTGTTATGTGACTTGTGTCCGATTTGCGTGGGGTCCGCGGCAAACATATCCAGCACTTGTTCCTCGATTTCAACGTTGCGCTCTCGTGATCTTCCTTCCAGCATCAGCGGCCTGTGACTCGTGCTCATGAACACTGCCTGTGGTGTACACACGGTTATGCAGGCGTTGGAACACACGCTCTGACGGCGACAGTACTGTCACAAGCGCACGCGCATACGTTCTACGCGCAGCTGCATAATTACAGTCTGTCTTGCCTAAGTACATCAACACATTAAAAAATCCTGATTGGAATACATTATTCGCGAAACTTTAGCGGCACGTGATACGTACGGACGTCCGATCGAAAGCTATCTCCACGAAAGACTGGCAAGTTGGTAACAAATAGCGCGCCGGTAGGTAACCAGTCGGCGACATCAAAGAGTCGGCGACTAGTTTAAATAGTGCCTACAACGCGGTAGTGTATGGCGGTGTTCTTTGAAATAAAAATAGGTAAAAATAAAAAGATTTTGCCGACGGGTGGAGTGTTGTCAACTTATGAAAATTTGCCATATTCAGTGTTAAATTTCGCATGGATTATAAAAATAAAAAATCAATAACTTTTGGTTTTTATGAGTTACATTTTTATAACAATTTTTTATAGTACCTATGTTGAATCAGGAATACGCCCTTATTGGATCGGACAGGGTTTTTGTTACATATTGTATATCAACGCACAGCCTAAACCGCTGGTCTATAGGGAATAAAAGTTAAAGTTTTGCCAATGAGAATCTCATCGGGCACATAACTTGTACTTATTATTTTAAATGCGAAAGTAACTCTTGACTATCTATGACCTGAACTTGTGAACCGATTGGGATAAAATTTGATACATGGATGGTTTAGGACATAGGATATTTTTTATCCCAGCAGTACCATTCCGTGGGATGATTCCCCACGGACGAAGCCGTGGACAAAAGCACTAAAATAAGAAGTATTAGTACCTACTATAGAAGAGAAATCCTATCGTAGGGTTAGGATTAAAAAAATAAAAAGAGAGGGTGCATGCCTATGACCACGCGATTGAAGTGAAAACTTACGACTGGAGTCGAGTATAACCGATTCAGCGTCACCGACCCGAGCGTGACGGTTCAGTTTCGTTCACTGTTCAGGTAGAGCACAAATTGCGCCTTAAGAAGTTTTCTAGTCGTAAAGCAATTCATTTTTAGAGGATTAAATCTTACAAAGTTTTTTGCTGGATTTATATTCTCAGCTGAAACAAAATATAAAATAAATCTAAGCTAGATCTAATTCAGGTTCATGTTGTCTTACCCTAAACCATAAATCCTGAAACTTTTTCAATAGGAATAAAGGTGGTTCTGAATCTGAGAAGTAATGCATTAGGGGTGATACACACAATATGATTGGGTCAGCATGATTCTGTACAGCCGGGCGGCAAAATAGAATATATAAGAATGAAAAATTGTTTTTTCTGTACAAATCAGACGCAAATTATAAAGTAATAATTTAAGCCCGTGTTTTCGTTCGCGTGGAAGTACGTTTGGAAGTAGATTTTCAATTTTATCGCTAAAGTATAAGGTTCAAAGGTGATTGGGAAAATTTGACAGTTTCGGGTTCGGGTAGCTTGATTGCTGGCGTCTGTACATAGGTATCTACATAATAGATTTATGTTTATTCAATAACGTGAAACATACAATAAGTTTTATGTTAATTATGCTTTTATCCAGAACATAATTATAATAGGTATATATCATAATTTATAGGTTCGGGAACAAAGTCGCTCGGTTTAGCCCGAATTTTGCCGAGCATACCCGAACATGACTAAGCGAGGGTTGGTGACAACGAATTTACTCGATCGATACGAGCCAAATGAAATACGAATAATTGTGTAGTAATTAACTGCTTCAGGTCGGATTTGCTGTTCAATAAAAACTGCCGAATCGAATGTGCCGACCCGCACAAGTCTATAACACCCCTTACAAAAAAAAAAACTCGGTACCGTGTGCCGTTACAAAGTTTATAATTTACGATCCTATTTCGGCTCTGATTTTCCACAGTAATCCTTGGTTGGAATAAGGTTTTGGTGTAAAAGAAATCATTTTTCATTTGATATACAAAAGGTGTTAACCGAATTTGATCATTATTCACTTTCAATAGAAATGTAATTTGGTGTTAATGGCCTTAGAACATGAATACATTTGATACATATTTATACATGAAATGTTTTTTGACAACTGCTAATAATTTTCTGAATATATTATCATTCTCCCTGCTCTGAGAGCAGTGGTGGCCCAGTGGTAACGGCCGCGACTTTCGAGGTGTAGGTCGTAGGTTCGAACCCAGACAGGCGCTTTACTTTGTGTAAATTATTTCATCACCACTGCTCTCAAAACGGTGAAGGAAAACATCGTGAGGACACCGGCATGACCTAGAACCAAAAACTCGAAGACATGTGACATCTACCAACCCGCACCGGGCCCGCGTGGTGGATTACGGCCCACTCCCTCTCGCCGAGAGAAGGCCTGTGTCCCAGCAGTGGGAACATTATAGGCAGATTATGTGGTATGTTATGTTGTCTTCCTGCTCTTATCCCAATTTATTTGGGGTCGGCGCAGCACTTTTTTTTTTTTTTTTTTTTGCACGAGAAATCGTCTAATGACTCCTCCCGCTCTGGGTGGAGCGGAAGGGAGTGTCAGACTCTTACTGACTAAAACCCACCCGTGTTCCTTCCTTAGCCCTTTATGTTCCGGGGCAGCGGTAACCCTTTCGGACGATCCCGCTACCCCGGCAGCGTCAGTCATCTCAGTAGTTATCCCCTTCGTAGCCATATCATTTTTCACACAGTCCATCCAAGGTTTCTTTGGTCTTTCCCTACTCTTAGAACCAGCCACATTCATACACAGAGCTTGCCTCACGACATTTTCTCATTCCTCCGCATTTTTTATAACAAATGATCAGTCCTGAAATCTTGGAGAAACATATCCATAAGAAAATCTGTCGGTGGCATTATCTCCTTTAATTTTGAAGTCGGTTAAAAAGGCAATGCGATTAGATTTTTCTCTATACGTAAATAACGTTGGGTTTCTCAGCAAAATAGGTCACCGTCGTTCAACGGTTTGACCGTATTTTGACGTTAAACATAGTTTAGGATTTGACAAAAGAATGTTATAAAATCAAATCATTTATTTACTTGAATACTCGTACATATGTACCTACAACATGCCGCTACAATAGCGATATTAATTTAATTCAAATCCGTGACCCCTGCGCTACAGTTCTTTAAGTACAGACGCCAGCACATCAAGCTACCCGAAACTGTCAAAATTTACCAATCGACTTTGAACCTTATGCTGTAGCGATAAAGTTGAAAATATATTAAAGAAATTTGACAGGTTGTAGTAGGTTGACGTGCTGGCGTCTGTACAGGTTGCTCCAAGTTGCTAGTTTAGAAAACTGTAAATAAATAAATAATAACGTTTATTGAAAAAAAAAAAGTTTAAGTTTATGTTCATAAAACGAAAACGCGAAATCGCATACGTGTGTTAAATTAATGTCGCCATTAAAGCGGCACGCTGTATAACATAATATAACAAAATTTCCTTTAGATACAATATTGTTATTATAGAAGCTATTATCATTTAGCATTTGGGTCCATGCTACTGTCGAGATTTTAACTCTGTGGTTTCACAAAATGTTTCAATGACGAATTTAATAGTGCAAGCTAACCAATTAGAGTTCGTTAACTAACCAGAATTTGTGAGAAGTGAGAACTTTGTGGTTGGATTTAATTACGAGATCAGTGGTCAATTAATTTACATTTCGAAGAAGCTTATGTTAATTAGTAAATATTTAATGATACATAGTAATGATACATGTGCTAGCGACCGTTTCCGGGAGCCCATTATTGAGTGTGCAAGTCACCCCCTGCCATTTTATCCGTGTATATATAAAACATTGATCAGGCAGGGGTCATAGAGTTCTTCCATAGTTCTTGGTAACCCTAACCAGTCCACTTCAGCCACCCAAACCCATGTTCTAACTTTTTATTTTTCCATATCCTACAATAGTCCTACGCCAACCGGGGGTTATCTTTGGGTGCACTTGCATAGTGCATACAGGGATAATCGTCGGATGGTGCCGCATTTCATTAAAATTTCCTAAGGGGCCTCTGCGAGTTGGCTTCGGCCCCTCGTACGCCGTCCAAAAGACCGGGACCCCATGGTCCCGAGATATATAAATTCAAATAGTAATAATCATATCATCACAACTGTATTGCTGAAAGGGTAGGTAGGGCTGACTAGACACCCATCATTTCGCCAGTTATGTTTAAGTCCCATGTTATAGGGGGCGAGCCTATTGCCATTATGTTATACGCTACTGATTATCATGAAAAATATTAGACTGCAGAAATATAAGATTCCAAATTACGCCATAAAAATATCAATATCTACCATATTATAATAATCAGACTCTAAATAAGTGGAACGGACTTGTGTATAGTGATTGTACCAGCAAAACTATTCTAAGTTTTAAAAGAAATTATCACGTTAAAATTTAAGTTAGATTAAAATTGCAGTCTTATAGGCTAGATTGTAATTAGTTATTAAGTACCTGGTTTTTTTTAACCGGTTGAAAGCCGTAATTACAGAAACAATACATTAAAAAGTCATTCTGTCTCGCGTGGATCTACGTTCCGGTATACAAATATACCGGAACGTAAACCCTCGCGAGACAAAGGGGTTAATAAAGAATTAGAATTAGATCTATGCGTCATGTTCGTGAACGGGCACCCCGTCAGTTGGGGCTGGTCATCACTTAGCTGCCTCGGCTTATTTTTTGATTGCTTTTTGTTACTATTTGCTGTATTCTGGACGCTTTTAACGCGTACGTCTTTTTATTTTTACATCGTTCTCACATATAATTATATATTCAGCATTAATGATGTAACTAATATTTTTGTAAAAATATAATTTAAAAGAGTGTTCATGGAGTTTCTTGGCCGTTCTTCTCCTTAGGTACCCACGCTTTGGAATGGGCAACTAGCTTCACATTTTCCGACCGACTGACTTCTTGACAATTCAAAAGTGCCTGTAAATGGTTTAATTGAAATAAATGTTTTGAGTTTTTTGAGTTTGATAAAAAAAACAAATTAAGTACCAGAGATCTCTCATAAAATCAGAAAAAATAGCAGAAAAACAGTCTACATCCACACAATTCTCAAGAGGTTCCCATAGAAACGCTTAAATCCATAATTAATAGTCCACTATAATTCTTGACGGCCCAAATTAGCGTGATGACGGGCACATGTATTTGCTAACTTTCGGAGCCTCTGTGGACGATCGATCGGAGTGAGTAAGCGTTTTACAAATAATTCGAGAAGACAAATTAAGCGATAAAGGTCAGGACCTTTATCGCTTTATTCGTCTCCTAGAAATCGCCGCTAGAAATTTTCGATAATAAAGTTTTTGGTTTCGAACATTTCTCAAAGGTCAAATAGCGACCGGCAATGCGTAAATTCTGTCAATTTGTTTTAAGGTGAAGGTATTTTAGTATCATGAAGGATCAAGGATTAATCTATGACTACAGTGGCGGATCCAGGGTGGGGGTGGGGTTGGCTAAGGGACTCAAGCCTCCCCCCCAAAAGCATCTTAGTTCTTCCGTGACAAATTTTAAAGTGACCTTGAAATTGTTTTAGTTAAACTTTTTACTTAAGGTAAAATTGTCATCAACTATGCTTACCTTAATTAGTAGGTAAGTATTATGTTTTCATGTTTAAAATTTCTATAAGATAAAGAAAGAAAGAAAAAGAATAATGCGTTTCAATAAACGTGCCAATGCATTACAGCAAAATAAATACACCTTAAAACTATAAAAACGGAAAACAAAGATTATAATGCCAAAAGGGCCTCAGCTCAGCATATTATAAGCTGTGTTTTTTACGTGACGAATTTTGAATTCGCGCGTTAGTGTTAGTGTTTACTTTGCCAAAACATACTCTCAGCGGGATCAAGCCCCTCCCAAACGACAATCCTCGATCCGCCATTGTACGACACACTAATACTTCACAAAATACTTTTAATGTTTTCGCGGGGTCTCGCTGTCTTGCGGCTATGTTTCCAGGATAACCCTACATTTATGCCACTCTCCGACCCATAAACTATCTTTAGGCACTTATGCAAAAACTCACATCAACCCGTTGCTCCATCGCTGCGTAAATGAAAGTCAAACCAACAACCAACCATTCGCATATAATATTAGTAGGATTTTAACACTACACAATAGCCAATAGAGTTCATAATTTCACCACAATCTGTGAGAATTGCCCACACAGATTATGGTGCAATTACATTAGGGTATTTCTTAGGTGGTCGAATAATTAAATATTGCGGAACATTTTGCTATCACGATTTGTGGTATCCTAATACCATAATTTACCAATTCTCTTATATTTTTTACCAATCAATTTACTAATAACATAAATTATCGTACGTATCATTAGAAAGCCCCACGAGGTAGACCGATGACCTGATGAAGGCAGCAGGAATTCTGTATACCAGAAGCACAGAACCGGTCTTTGGGGCGATGCTTGGGGCAGGCCAATGTCCAGAAGTGGACGTCTTTCGGCTGAAATGATGATAATAAATTATTATTATATTGTTCCGTTCTTAGCGCACATTTTCCTCTCATTCTTGTTTAAACCCATAATTTCAAGCTATTCAATACCAGATCAGGATATCTCAAGGGCAAACGTAGTTCATTTTGTAGGACTCCCTGTTTGTCGAAATATCACCTTTATTTTTAACCGAATGTTTCAAAAATGTTTTTTAAACAATGCACTTTTCAAAACATTGTCCCGTCCAATCCACGACCCGTCGATTTTCGTACGTCACGTTTCACAGCTGATTGCGCCCGCCAACACGCGCGACCGAATCAGTGATTGGCGCGAATCAATTGATGAGGCCCGAGCCTCCACTCGCTTTATGTCCAATATACTTTGATTAATAGTTCCAACAACCGTTTGATGTTAAACTTCAAGTCAATTGGTGAAATGGGTTTTAATAACGATAAATTGTGATGTATTATGGAAATTATGACTTTCAAAAGGGTCAAGTGCTTAAAATTCGCAATTAGGGCACGTGTAACTCATCATCACCTGCATAGCCTTTTCCCAACTATGTTGGGGTCGGCTTCCAGTCTAACCGGATGCAGCTGATTACCAGTATTTTATCTGCCTATCAGACCTTCACAACCCAGTTACTGGGTAATACGATACCCCGTGGTAAGACTGGTTGTCAGACTGTCGGGCTTGTGACGATCCTGAACGACTCGAGAAATAACTCCAATACCCTTCCTTTTTCAGAGCCGTTGGCAACGCAGTCGCAGCAGAGAGCGATGTCCTGCAGGCACCATCTTCACACTAGCGCCGGGGCCGGACAGCAGTGGCACAGAGTACGGTGGAGACCAGAGCTCCGAACACAGCACTCCTGCCAACTCGCCCCGACATAGAATTAAGAGGGGTGAGTCTAGTTAGTATTATCATGAAGCAGGGCTTTATAAACGCTATGTAAGCATAAAGGTATGTGAAACAGGGTATAGAGTTATTCATCCTCCATAGAAAAAGGCCGGACGGGTCCAACCAGACGGATGTTGTGTCTGGTGGGCTACTGTCCGACGATTGACGTCGGGACGTTGTATAATATGCTAGTCGAATCTTGTCAAACTTTGCTTGCGCGATGCAGGATTTTGCGTGACGTCAGTGTGATGCGTAGTTCACATATGGCGTTGTAGATGGCAGCCACATCACTCTTCTCTGGAGACCGAAGATTTTGATATTTTGATTTACGTGAGATTTCTTGAATAGTTTTAGATTCTTGGGCGTATCATGCGGCATGATGGATCAGTATTTTTGATTCTCACTTTCAGAGAAAATTTATTTAACCTTTGGCCACATTGAGGCGATTCCCAGGCGAGATCGTCGAGCGTCGTGTGTCTTAATAAATATGACGTCACACGACTAATAGCGTTGCTTTGGACACCTCCATATTAGTTAGATGATACAATCGGAGTGAGCGAACTTCGTCCCGCATCCCGCGCAGGTTTCACATTAGTTTGAACAATTATTTTTAAGCATCTTTCGTATATCAATCTAAATCATTTCATTGAAGACGTATACTTCAGGTCCTGACGTTTATTTACCTAAGAGATATTGATTGTATTTAATCAACTCAGCCTATTGCAGTCCACTGTTAGACATAGGGCTCTCCCAGGCTGCGCCTCAACACCCTGTCCTCCGTCTTCCACATCCAGTCTGTCCCAGCCTCCTTGATCGTCAGTCCATCTAGCTATATATTGATTGTATTTATTTATTTATTTATATATACTTTATTGTACACCACAAAAATACACAACAAAAAGAATTATCGATAACTAAAAATATAATATTGTTATAAGTTAAATCCTTGTCGGCACTAAAGCCCATTTGCATCGGACATCGTATTGGCAGAAGTAGACTTCAGATATTTCGAGTTTGAATTGAATCGGATTCGATTCGATTTAGTGCTGACAGCTATCTGGAATGGATGAATAATGTTTCAGATATCTGCACTCGGACGAGGATAAAAACCTTTTAATTTTACATAACATTACATAAAATCACGCCTTTAATCCCTAAAGATTTTGGTAGAGATGTACATACCTTATTACACCAACATTTCGCCAGTTATGTTTAAGTCCCATGTAATAGGAAACGAAAAAAAAAAAAACGGAAAGAACGGAAAGCTGCCACGCTTAAATGGAATTGGGCCTGCCGCATGTCAGACGATCAGTGGGCCAAACATACGACCCAGTGGATACATCGCGACATGCTCAGACGGAATTGGCGGGATGAGCTGGACTCCTTTGATAAAGATTGGTCCTTGGCAGCGCTGGACAGAGAGAGGTGGAAAAAGACTAAGGAGGCCTTTGCCCAGCAATGGGACATTAACGGCAAAAAAAGAAATAGGGGACTGAGAAACTCCTGATGAAAAAAGCCCAATAACACTTTGCACGACCTGGGAATCGAATCCAGGACCTCATGGTCGCAAGCGCTACTGGTGAGCAGTAGCGCTTGCGACCAGCAGACCAACGAGGCAGTCCTTTTAATTTCTTACGTACTTTTAATACATTCTCTTTTTTCTACAAACTAAGAAACTTTTTCATGCCACAAAAAAGAATTAGATATTTAAAAAAATAACAAAAGAACAAGAATAAAATACATAGTGTAAGAGCTCAAGTTTCAAGAGAATTAAAGAAAAATAATGTAAGTATAAAGAGAAAGTATTTTAATTCCAGACAAAATGAAAAGTTCTCTTTCTACTCGTCTTTAGATAAATAGCCCTGGGGATTAAAAAGCCCGAGGGTTAGGTCTAAGGTTACAAGGCTGAAAATGAAATGAAAGCTAAAGTTACGTCAATTTTGAAGAAGTTTTTTCTGAAATTTTCTTGTTTTGTTTTATTTGAATTAGAACATTAGATAATAGAATATATACCTACCTACTTACGTATATTATATCTAGAGAGTGGTGGCCCAGTGGTAACGAACGCGATTTGCTAGAAGAGTAAAAAATTATATTGCATGAAAAAAAAAACCGACAAACACGAAACAAAACGACATACCTATTTATCATCAAAGTACAGAAAAGATAGTACAAGCTACCGGAAACTGTCAAATTTTCCCAATCAACTTTGAACCTTATGCTTTAGCGATAAATTTGGAAATGTATTAAAGAAATTTGACTGATTGTAGTAGCTTGATGTGCTGGCGTCTGTACGTTTTATAAGAGTTTTCTAGTCCGAGCATGTTAGTGTGCAGAGGCAGACGGCTGCGGTTGCCTCTGCTGCCGACGCCTGTCCCTCGTGTGTATTAGCACTTACTTAGGACAGACTTTGAAGAAGATATGAAAAGGATACAAAAGCGCGCGTCAGCCAAACTTTTTACGAAATTAGTTTCGTCCCAGCTGTCTTGATGACTCGGTAAACAGACGTTAACGTTATTTAAACGTTAACTTTACGTTATCCAAACGTAAACCAGTTTATACCTTCACAGGATGGTCTAATTAAGTTTTAGATTAGATGTCGCTATTGCGAAAATTAAGTTAAGAGCTTTGTGAACTCAGCCATCACTCCAGCAGCAGAGATACGCTTTTAACTTTGATAAACTCCGCAATGAAATTAGAGACCAGTAAAATTAGGAAGACTGGTTAAATCAGGGAGACTGGTTAAAATTAGGGAGAGTGATCAAATGAAAGCGAAACTAGAAACTACCTCTGGTTTAGTTGAAAATTAATCCATTTGTAGTGTACCAAGTTGGTTCGGACGAAGACCAATTAAATTAAATACATTCTTAACTCGAGGGATCTTAAACTACGGTTTCATTTAGTTCCAAACCGATTTCAATCATCAATGATTTACATTTGCAAATAAATTATTCATATTCTAAATTGGGATCAATCCCAAATATGAATTATTTATTTGCAGAAAATACAGGTATTACTTAGCACCTATTGTAGTTGAATTAGTCGGTGGTTTATGAACAATCCATATTTTGCGTGTTAAGGCATACTAATTGATTTTAAATTCATTACCCAGAAAGTCGCTAAAATTAAGTAGGACTGGGCCGGACATGTCTGCTGCATGTCAGATGACAAATGGCCTAAGAGAACCACCGATTGAGTCTCACTAAACGCACGACGCCATCGCGGCAGGCCGAGAAAAAGACGGTACGACCTTGACTATAGATATAAGATATAAAAAAAATCATGATCTTGACCCTATTGAAAGGACTGGTCCGAGTAGCAAAAGACAGAATTGTGTAGAAAAGGGAGAGGGACGCCTTTGCCCTGCAGTGGGACAATACAGGCTGATTAGAATTAAAGCAAGAATACTTATTTTTGTAAAACATACAAATAGGTTTTTTAATTTAAATATAAATGCACTACAAAACTGTACATAACACTAATATTATAAATGCGAAAGTTTGTGAGGATGTTTGTTACTCTTTCACGCAAAAACTAATGAACGGATTTTGATGAAACTTTACAGTAATATAGCTTATACATCAGAATAACACATAGAATACTTTTTATCCCGATATTTTACGCGGGTGAACCCGCGGGGCAAATCTAGTAATATCATAAAGTCTAAACAATTTTTTAAATGGGACAGCTAAAATAAGTTCCTATCTATCGGTTTATAACGTACTAGCTCCTGCTCGTAAGATACATAATATACTAAAATAACAACCACATTTTTATAGAACTCCCTCGGTCCCAGCTCACCGCCTCGCGTCGAATCGCCCACCACACTATTACTTGGTTTTCGCTTAGCGTTCTACACTAACTTACTAACTAACTTTATTAACTAACTTTATTAAGTAACTTTATTCTTTTTGTTCGGCTTTTTATAAGGGTCGTAGAGTGATATTAAATAACCTACGTACCTATAACTTTTCTCATGAATTGGAAAATTGAAAAAATAGTTCAAATCCAACTAGTAGATACCATACCTTCTTTATTTTATTTTATTTTTTGTGTTTATGTTCATTTTTGCGTCATGTTCACCGCAAATAAACGTATTTTCTTTCTTTCTTTTCTTTATATTAGCGCGTTCAAAAAAAAAAAAAAACGTTATTATAATTAGTATAGATGGAATCCCACTCCATGATGTCTGGTCATCATTCACCGCGACATGAGCTATCACCTCATAAATCGTGCGCACACGAGAGGAGAAACGATTTTAAGAGGACTACATGACCTAAAGCGCGGTCTTTGTCGGATTGTATAGAAAAGAAAGAGAAGCGCGATGCCACAACGCTGGTAATTTATTGCAAAATATGAAGCAATTATCGATTTACGAAAAATCTAGTGTTTGGACAAAAAAACTAAAACACTATAGTTTTAGTATGTTGCTTGTAGAATAATCTGACAAAAAATCATAATGATTGTATTTATATTAGTATGATTTTTGTTGTAAAAAAAAGTTTTTAGAGGTATCTTCATGATTTTTTTCTATCGTACCAAATAAGTTGTATTATGTTTTCAACACACTATCATCCTAGCATTTATCCTGAAGAATATCATATATTTTTTTGATTTTTTTTACTGAAGTCGATCATATACTTTTATTGTTTCTAAAACTTGCGTTTTTTGCGTTTAGGTCCTGTAAGCCCCTTAAAGGCAATTTAAAACCCAATTTTTTCACATCAAAACATTGTACTCGAAATGACATCTTTGTTTAGATGACGGATAGAAAAATAAAATAATTTAATTGAATAAGCGGTGCTTTTGACTATCAACAAAGAAAAATGTACGGTCCGCGACAAAATTCGATAAAAACTGCTACTTTTATATATCATCTAAATTGATACAAAATTATTGGATAGCACATTTTATTTCAGCATACTTAGGTAACATTATAATAGCTAAGAGTTAATATTTATTTTATTATTTAGTTCAAAACTTTATTAAATTAGGATTTACAAAACTGAAGTATTAATAAACTGAAAAAAAGAAGAAAAAGAAAATGTTTACTCTGCACAAATAAAAAGCACAAAAATACAAACACTAGTATACCTAGCCAAAAACCTAGTATTCAAAAAATAGAAATACTAATAAAAACACAAAAAATGTTTACTATCCAATATAAATAAAATAGCCTTTCCTTTGGTGTCCCCTTACAGAAAAAAGTTAATCGACATTTGTTGCAGACCGTACCAAAAAAAAACCTAATTCAAACCAAGTCAATCATTCTCGTCAACAAAGTGAAATTGTTATAGCGAAACTGTTGGCCAACACAGGAACCCATTTCAATTTAAAAACACAGGGACACAACAAAACACAGTGTTGTTTTCCATTCAAATTGCTAGAGGAAAGAGAGCAAAAAGCAGTGTAATTGGAAAACCAATTCTAATTGTTTATAGAACCGGTGCTTTTCAATTAACGGGAAGAGAATTAAGTGAATTGTACGAGTATTGAATTTACATTTGTATGCCTTTAATGTTCGAAGTGATTGAGGAGGCTTCATTGGTGTAAAGCTCTTTGGTTAAATTAAATGTTTTCTTAGTAAAGGCTGATTTTACCAAAAGCTAAATTGTTAAATTGATACGTAAAAGAAACACTGTACACGCGTACTTAAAGGACGGCAACGTCGCAAATTATTTATGAAAGGCGGGCCGCGTGTGCGGCGATCTTTTACGTATCAATTTAACATTTTTAGTGAATATTTTAATATAAAAAAATAAAAACATTTTATTTTCGAATGGTAATATTTTTTTTAGCATGTATGGATACTATACTATTGCGGGTTAACGGGAACGCCCTCTGTTAGTTAACATACTGTATACATATAAGGTGTTCAAAAATTAAACTGACAAACTGACAAACTTTTAAGAGATGCTTTAGACCATCGAACTGAACAACTTTTACTATGGGACCAACTCTGAAATCACGAAAAAAAATCAGCTGTTTAATACGAAAGTTCAATACCTACTTTACCTAAATATATGAAACAGCTGATATTTTATTCGTGATTTCAGAGTTGGTCCCATAGTGAAAGTTGTTCAGTTCGATGGTCTAAAGCACCTCTTAAAGTTTGTAAGGTTAATTTTTTAACACTTTGTATAATATAGCTCATTTTGGCCCAAATGGCGCTTTAACATTTTCTCCAAACAATATTAATTTTCACTGGAAACAGTGACAATTAATATTATTATGTACGCCTTACTGCAGAGATCATGCGGCAAAACTTAACAGCTAATAGATTAGCTTTCGTGCATTTGATAGGTAGAGAACGATCGTCGAAAACCGCTAACGCCATTATTGCAACCACCCATAATTTCATACAACTTCCAATTTTAACATTTCAAAGAAAACTAAAGGGTCCTTGAACACCTTTCGAATTCAATCGATTTAAATTTTCTTCAGCTCTAAATTGCACGCTAAATCAACCTTCATTTTTTAAATAAATATGAAACAGTGTTTAATATAATTGTGAATGGATGAAGAGGGAGACGGAGCCAGTGAAAAGTTGAATGAATTACGTGAGGAATGATATGAAAGAAAAGAGAGTGAATGATTGCGTGACGGTTGACCGGGAAGAATAGATTTCGATCAAGGTCAGGTGATTTACATTTTAAACAGCCTTCAAAAAAGAAGAGATTATTATGTATTCGGCGTAACTATGTATTTTTGACTTCGTAGTTTTTTTTTAGTCGGTTTTTTTCTTCGGCTGTAGATTCCCGCTTCACGCTAAATCGAATGTACTTATGTTATTATAATCGATCGTCAAAATGTAATTATTGGAAACTCCCATTAAAATCGACACCATGGTTCCACTATTTTTAACAAAACAGTAATAGAAGCCTTTAACGATTGAACGAGTTCATTCAACCAACAATGTCGTGTCTACCTGGCTTATTTGTCCAATTTCCATTTATAATGCCTTCGAGGTGTTCATGCTAAAGTGAACATGACGGTTTATAGTTACAGACTACAAAGGTTTATTTGCCTAAAGTAGGCACGGTACGGGGTAGTTTAACGCCATGATTGGGACTATTATAGATAAAACTGGGATGGATTTTGCCATAAATCACGTCCATTTTATAGAGTCTATACAGGGTGCAATTTTAATCACCGTTTTCCTATTAAGGGGTCATTGTACTCATCATTATGAACAACTTTTACTATGGGACCAAACATGAAATCGCGAAAAAAAAGCTGTTCCCTACATTTTGACATAAATGTAGGGAACAGCTGGTTTTTTTTCACGATTTCTGGTATTTCTGATAATCTAAACATTACTTACATCAAAATTCACAATGTATGCTTTTGAAGACAATTTGAACAGACTTGTCAACTACGTAGTATCAATTTGATTCAGTAATCCAACATTCGGTAGGACCGCTGTATGGTTTATTAATATATAAGCTATAATGTTATCAGTCGTTTATTAATAATGTATGAACCCGTTCGTGTGATCAACAAATTGTATTTACCTATACGCTTTCCGCTGTTCGTTGGAACGTTATATAACGTGTTTTGCTTTTTGAAATCAATTCTTTTGAGGGATTGTTTTTGTAAAATTGTGTAGGTATGGCGCTATTTGCTACCCACGCGTTATCCATATTGAATCTAGATATAATATTATAAATAGATAAAATTTGTATATATCTAGGGGGTAATCTCTAAGCGCTAAGCTTTGGTTCTTTGCCGGATCACCTTATTTTAGATCTGCTCTTTCTTAGAAACTTCAAGCAAACATTTTGCGATAGCTCGCTCAGCTCACACTCTGACCAAGGATATTATTAGATAAATAAATACATTCTTTATTGGCATAAAAAATGTGTACAAACAAAGTGAAGCCCTGACTCCTGCGCTATAGGTAAATAAGGTCATAAACAGACGCTACGCGTAGCGGACGCAGTGCGAATTCGTCAAAAACGCCTGTGGTACAGGAGCTAGTGTGCTTCTGGATTTTATGCAATATACTTACATCTGTTATATTTTCTTTTACATTCATTATTAAAGTAAATGATTAAATATATGATTAAAGTCCTCGTCTCACTAATACCTAAATCACGGAACATAATCTGTCTTCATTCCACGAATTTGCAGTAGGTAGGTACTCATTTACTCGTAAATAATATGCAAAAGAGAACCGTAAACAACACAAGACTTTTTTGGAATTAATAATAATCCAGCAGGCTGGGACAATCTGCAATAATTTTTACTTCACAGCAAAATAGACTTCTAACGAATCTTCTTACATAACATGACGCCTCTTTTTCTCGAAAGAGTAAGATGAGGTGTCCGAGATTACATTGGAAAAATCAAAATCAAAAGTCATCTAATAAAACTAGGGCTGAGAATCAGCACTTTTTGTAACGTCCAAATTGCATAAGACAGTCCCCCAAAACGCCCGAACTTTACCAGTTCTTAGTGCTTTAGCTGGGAAGAAGAAGTGGCACAACAAACTCCCCAGCAGCACAGCTGCCGGAAGCAAGACAGCGGCACAGTAGTCACGTGCTGCCTTGCACACTTAGGTTTCGGGGAGACCCTTTTACAGTCTCCCCATTTCCCGAGGAATGTGTTCTAACAGGCGTTGGCACAGAGGGGATTTCGGATCGCTCTTTTGAGAGGTAACGGTGTTCCCTTCCATGTGCAGATGGTGACTACCGTGGTGGTTTTTCTGAGGTAAAAATCCCACAATCCTCGGTCTTATCATCAAAGCCCGGACGCCTTTTGAAGGTTTCCCCCTCAAAACAATAAAAAAAACAGGTACATTACATTATATAATATGGAGTCTTTGGTATATAACTGGATCCACTCGAACTGGACCCGAACTGTTGAAAAATCAATATTTGATTTATAACAATAGAAATTCAAATGAGATCAACGAGACTGCAGACTGCAACTGAGAAATTCAATTATACTTTGCTGCAACAACGGTTTTTTGCATTAAAGTTTGGGGGCCCGAAACCTGCGACCCCAAACATGGCAGTCAAACCTAGTACCTATCTCCGTAAACGATAAATGCTGATACGTTTCCAGTTATTAAATATTCAAAACCCTTTACCATGGCATATTTGTTTATCGAATAAAAATACCCTGAAATACAAAATCGTTTCTCAGATATTGGTGACTAGCTGAGTATTACCTATAGTCGATTTCTCATGAATTCTCCTCAACTAATTACACTACTTACATTATTTTGTACTAGCTAATTCATATTTATATTCATGAGAAGCGCTACAGTCCGCTCAACTCAAGTCCGTTGGTTTTGGGCTAACAACGGAATCTGAATAATAAGACATTGTGGTGTTCTCACTCGGGATTACTATTTTAGTCAAGTGAATTTTTTCTATGTTTTCTACGCTCATCAAAATTAATGCTCCAGTTTTATAAAGTAGGTACTTTCTATGGACATACAAAATAAACCTAATGAATACTAAAATCATCCCTATCACCTTACCCAGAGGGGTAATTGCGTAACATTCATTTTGACCAAAACGTTCATTGCGTAATTTAGGTTATTGTGCAGACAAATTGTTCGAACATAATAATATAAAGCAATGGATTAGGAATGTTCTTCAAAATTATTCAAATTAAGATTGATAGTGTGCTACGCAATTAGGGTGCTTATTTCTGTGACAAAAGTTAAAGTACCTAAATCTTATTTACTTAATCTTGACTTTTCAAAAATCGTAGCTGTTAAGTACCTATATTATTCGTACCATCGTATTCAGTATTTTGTAAAGCTAGAGAAAATACAGCATCGTATATCCATTTATCACAATCCCGAGTTCCTATTAAGATATCCATGGGAACAGTTTTAGGGACTCTTTGCGAATATCAATCAGGCGTGGTTATCAATAATATACGAGCACGACTGCTAAACGTCTTGGTTTCAATTCTTCGAACTTTGTTTTCATTAGTATCATCATCTTTCCCTGATCCCAATTTATTAGAGGTCAGCGCAACATTTCCTTTTCTTCCATACTTCTCTATTAGTCGTCATCTCGGTAGTCACCCCCTTTCTAATCATATCATCATTCACATAGTCCATCTATATATTATTTTTTTTGGTATTCCCCGATTTTATTTATGATTTTATTTTTTTCATTAGTAGTCAAAAGGGATTCTCTGGCGAAATGTGAGTGGAGCCCTTTTGCGAACCCCTTTTAGGATTACATGGATGATATTATGTATCGGTACAGACTAGGGTTTGGGACTCGAGACGTCTCGTGTCTCGAAGTCCCGGGACTTTTTGTAAATTGTGTTGTCTCGGGTTCCGAGACTTTCGGACAGGGCCTCGAGGCACTGGCCACCGCTAGGAACGGATTTTTACTTCGAATTTGGGCAACACTGCACTTATTGCTTTTACTGAAGAACTGTATAGCAAACTTTTTGAAAATATCCCTCGTATCCAAACGTCAGATTTGGAAATAATGGACGTTGAACCTAGCACCAATATAGGCTGAGACCACAGAACAGTTATCTTTTATCTGTTCTATGGCTGAGACTATATAGCTCCCCGAAATTATTAAAAATAAATTGAAGTAGGCTAAAATTTTAAGGTTTTATTACATTGTTTGTTAGTTACAAAAAGTTTGTTAAAAGAGAGTGTTCTTCTTGTCCGGTGGAATTATTACAAAAATCACAAACAAATTGCTTTTTCATTGGTACATCTAATTAAGTCGAATCTAATTTTATTCCGAGAAGTCTCGAAGCCCAGGGCCATCCCGGGACCTTGATCGTGGGTTGTCTCGTGTCCCGAGACTTTGGAGACTGTCGAGGCTACCCAAACTCGAGTACAGACGTAACTAATGATTAATCCAGCTGGTCAATTCCCATAGATTCTAAGTACTTATTGAAAATATTATGGGCTATAATTTGACAACTCTGTTACCAAGAATAGCCCACTCGATTGTTCGACGGAGCGTCATTAATTGGAACCGAGGTTATGATTTAATAATAATGTTTGGAAATCAAGAACTACCTATAATTATCTGCGGAAAGCCACTATACCTAGAATACAATTAAGTTTGAAATTAGTTACAATTCGTTAGAAATAGATTTCCCAACGAATTCCATTATTTTTGTACCTACTTTGATTTCTTACTATCGAGACAATTACGTATAATCGGAGTTTAGATACCTAACTACTAGAATATAACTAAGACGTTTTTTGTTGTCAACCAAAAAAACGCGGCAAAACGGTGTATGTTGCACTCGTTGACGTCATCACGTTAACGCCGGCTGTGATGGAAAATCAGCGCTGGGGCTCTGTCTCGCATAGGGTGTCAGCATTATGCTGACCGATGGCCATTTTGTGTAGATATAACGCATATTTTCCCCCAACTAATTAGTTATTTTTTTGTGTTTATGTTTTTTCTCTGCGTCGCGTCGTTTGCCGCAAATAAACGTATTTTCTTTTCTTTTTCTTTGTAAAAAATGATAATTTCGTATTTAAAACAAAAACCGTGGTAGCGTGTGTTCGTGTTTTATAACGACAAGCTCAGGCACTATTCATAAATCTAATATTTTTTTCAACGCAGCCCTTCCTACCAATTTCTGCAAAAGGTGTACCTATAGCTCCATCTGTGTTCAAGACCAGGAAACAGCGACAAGAACGCTCCCATCACAAGCAGCGCCATCTAGTCTTTGCTCTCAGTACTATGTATTGCGATTGAGGAAGAGACGGCTACAGTAATTGTCCCCACTCACCCCTAGTTGGCTCTCTATGTGCAAACCGAAGAAAATGTTTATTGAATATATATTTTTCAATACGGGTATTTGTATGTAAAGATAATAAAAATAATATATTTAGAAGGATTGAAAAAAGAGTTGAGGGTCAGCTCGGATAGCAAACAGCGCACGTCTAGATGAAAAATCAGTAGATTCAATTATTATCATATAGGTACTAATACTACATACTTACATTGAAAAAATATAAAACACTTAATAAATCATTCATTGAATTAAGAACGCGCATCTCTTATTCTTAGTAAGTACCTAAATGATAATAAAGAACTCCTATATAGAAGGCCAAAAATTTAGCTTGATAACTTACTGGGGCCTTATTTTTCATTCACATCGCGTACAAGTACATACCTACTTGTACTTAGATTAGATGGCGGTGAGCTGGACCCCTAATTTATATTACTTTCCCCATTCAAACAGAATCCTGTGTCTGAACCGTTTATGTAACTTAGTTAACTGTTGAGCCTAATTGAGTTTCTTTATTGGTGTTATAAACTCGTGTCTGTGACATTTACGATCATGATTAGGTCGTTAATTAAATGAGCTTTGACGTCATTGTGTTCTATTCGGAGATTTTGGACCAAGCGAAGATGGCAGGACAAGTCCTCCTGAAGAAGGAATGGTCAGCCCTCTGCAGCAGAAGGACATACATATAAGCATAATCCCGGAATAGCAAAATCCCAGATTAGCAGAAGGACAGATTTGCATAAAGGCAAAAGTACAGACCCACACAGAAAACAAAAATTTTCGTAACTGTGTCCATACTGGATTGTGGAATCAAACACGTTGTGTAACATATTATGTCGTATAATCACGGTAAACGAAAACGGCGCCCCACGTTGGGCGCCATTTTCGTATTCTGTGTCCATACTGGATTGTGGAATCAAACACGTTGCGTAACATATGTCGTATAATCACAGTAAACACGTAAAATCGATACACTAATAATATAATATATACAGTACTGTCACGGGAAGGGAACTATTTAAGTTCTATAAAACCGTTAGAAGAAAACGCGTGCCGGTCAGAGCTCGGGCGCGCGCGGCGGTGCGTGTCTGATTACGCGCGTGGCTAAGCGTCGACCGGCACGCGTTTTCTTCTAACGGTTTTATATAACTTAAATGGTTCCCTTCCCGTGACAGTACTGTATATATTATATTATTAGTGTATCGATTTTACGTGTTTACTGTGATTATACGACATATGTTACACAACGTGTTTGATTCCACAATCCAGTATGGACACAGAATACGAAAAAATAAAATTTAATAGTTACAATTCGTAAAATTTTATTTGAAAATATTAACACTTTATGACGAATTAATTCGCCTTTGTAACTTTGGCCAAACGTATCAAACATTCTATTGCAGAAATTTTGTCATTGAATAAACTCGTGATAACTTGATCAAGGTAGTGGCAAAAGACAGACAGAGTACTTTGCTTTCGAGATTATACAGGATATACTTATTTTTAACCAGTGCACAAACTGTAACATGAGTTCAGTACATGATTCTGAACCCCATTGCGTTGAAAATTTAAGTAGGTTATTAAAAAAAACTCTGCCATACATTTTGACCGCGTAGGTATTGAAATTGGTATTTTATTTTCACTTTTCTATGAAACGGCTGATTTTTTTTTTGATAATCGATGAAAAATTTCTGCTCTAGGGGGTCTAGATTCATGTGTGTGTGTTATATTAGTTTACTAGCAGCGCCCCATGGTTTCATCCGCATATGTGTCGATCCCGTGGGAATATCAGGATAAAAACTATCCTATGTCCTTTCCCGGGACTCAAACTATCTCTATACCATATTTCATCTAAATCGGTTCAGCGGTTTAAAAGTGAAGAGGTGACATACAGACAGACACACTTTCGCATTTATAATATTATAGTATGGATAGTAAGTATGGATTAATAATTGTATTAGTTACTATAAAAGTCCTCCAGAACGTACTTCGGCCACGGCGGCCAATCTCAACGGAGCCTTAGGCCGGGACTCCACCAAAGCGGAGATGTGTGCGGTGTGCTGTGTGCTGTGCGAAGCGAATGGTTGAAATCCTTATCGCGTCACTCGTCTCGTCTGTGATTGGTCGATTCCTGCACGTCTCCGCTCCGCTCCACCCAGCTCCGCTTCAGTGGAGTCCGGGCCTAACCTTTGGCGCTGGAGATATTTTCGGGCGGGGCGGGGCGGGGCGCGCGGTTATTATTGTTATTTTCGGGCGGGGGGGATGTTAATATATGGCACTATAGAGGTATGAGGAACAGGGTGTAAAGTTTACTCATACTCTATGGAAAAGGGAGGATCCTCCGACCAGACGGGTGTTGTGTCTGGCGGGCAACTGCCCAATGATTCATTTCGGGCCGTTGTATCTATGCTAGTTGCGCGGTAAACTCTGCTTGCGAGATGCAGGATTTGCGTGACGTATGACGTTATATGACGCATTGTTCGCACGTGGCGTTGTAGATACCGCTACAGCACAATTCAACAGCATGTCTCTGCTAACATTTTGACAGTGGCAGCGCAGAGCATAAGGGCACTTTGGGCAAAACATTTCTTAATAGCTACAGAGTAATTATTCCAGTCTGTCTACCCACATATAGTCTCAAAATTAATTACCTCCCAGTGTGCTAGCAATGAGATTCAGTAATTACATCACTTCATGTCGAGGCGAGACGTCCAATTGACCTTTTCAGTTAGACTGAAACAACAGCTAGGCAGTCGGGTGTACATAAATTCAGTTCTAGCTGTGATTTGGGTCTTGATAATTTACAAACCAAATCGTTAACATACATTAAGTAAGAGAAGAAACTAAGAATTGTTTTTTTTTATTGCTGAATGGACCCGCTTTTGACCACGATCACGCCAGATGGAAAGCGATGGATGAGGTCTATGATGGAACGAGCGTGCCCAGAAGATGCCTAAGGCACTGGAACTCCCACGAATCGACGAAACACAGCAAGCTGCTTGACGCCGGACTCCGGTGGGAGGGTGGTCGCAAACCAGGCGGGCGTTAGCCCTACCACCGCAAGTCAAATAAGGTGTTAACGGCTTAACGTGCTTTCCGAGGCACGGAGGGGTCTTGGTATGTAAAGATGGTCACCCATCCACAGACCAACCGCGGCAAGCGCAGCTTAACCTGAACGATCGACCTGTGCGGCTGTTATTATTTAGCCACGGGCCCCTGGACTTAACCTAACACTGCAATATTCGCATGAACTCCTATATTGCAGTTAAGTTTACTAACAAATGAAATATTCTTGCCTACTAACATATATTTGAGTCTTTTGTTACTTCATTCATTCTCCTGCCCTTATCCCTTATTACTTGTTATGTAAATACTCGTATATAATGCACATAAATGTTATAAACATGAACATAAATGTTATAAAAATCAAAGTCCTGTCTGACTGATATATCAACGCACAGCCTAAACCGCTGGTCCTACAGACATGAAATTTGGAGGGAGTGTTCTTTGTGAAGAATAGGTATCCACTCTAAGAAAGGGTTTTTCGAATTTCCACGTGAATGGGGGGAGGTTGAAATTTCACGCGGACGAAGGCGCGGGCAGAAGCTATTAAACATACTTAAATAAATTTACAGAATAGACTGGTTGAAATTTGAGCCTATGCCATACATACTTAGTGCAAATTGATTCTAGACAGATCGATCAGCCCCACTGTAACATTTTCACAGCACGGCGCGAAATGTAACGACATCAGTTTTGCATTTAAATACACGAAAGCGGCCTTGGTTTAGATTGCTATCTACTGATCGATGATGGCCTATTTAAATTTCCAATTCAGTTTTGTAAAACCTTGACAATGTCACATCGAGACTATGTGAAGGTTTTTGGTATTTTATGTAGGTATTTTGTTCCTTCAGACGCCTAGCTGCATTGACAAATTCTGGTTAAATGGAAGCCAAAGAATTTAGACTTGTCTTGTTTGTACCTATGTGACGGGCTTAAATACTAATGAGCTGCAAAAATCGTAGATACAGACGCCAGCACATCAAGCTACTACAATCTGCCAAGTTTCTTTAATAGATTTTCAACTTTATTGCTAAAGTATAAGGTTCAAAGTTGATTGGGAAAATTTGACAGTTTCGGGTAGCTTGATGTGCTGGCGTCTGTACATACGGGACGTCCTAGATATATCTATGTTTTTTTTATTATATTTTATGGCCTGGTTGCTGGGACCTTTTAGCCAAGATCTATGAGGTTTGTAACAGGCACAGATAATTAAAAGATAGGCCATCTGCAAGTATCTACTTTGATCCCGTCCTTTTTGAAGTCGGTTGAAAACACATCCGAATTGAGAGCCTCCTCCTTTTTTGAAGTCCAAAATGCTAACTCCAGGAGATTGGTCTAGTTTTGTTATCTTTTTGTTGTTTATTTATTTGTCCCGTCATAAAAAGGGAAGTTTCAGAGATTTTATTGTTTGAAAATAAAAACCACAAACTACTGCAAAGTGGAGTTTTTGTTACTTGTACGTTTTACTGCTTCAGAGCTGATAAATAACAAAGTAAATTTCTTCTAGACTAACGGATTACTTTTGTAGCAGATCTTAAAGTTAGATGAATTAATCAACCAGAAAAGGCACCAACAGAGATGTTTTTTAGGATTACACAACAATCAGTTATCTTAATTGCGAAGTCTTTTTCAAGTAGGTATAAGTATAGGTATAGGTCGTCAGAAGCCCGAAAGTCTGACAACCAGTCTTACCAAGGGGTATCGTATTACCCAGTAACTGGGTTGTGGAGGTCCGATAGGCAGTCGCTCCATGTAAAAATACTGGTATTCAGCTGCATCCGGTTAGACTGGAAGCCGACCCCAACATAGTTGGGAAAAGGCTAGGCAGATGATGATATTGCATGGGTTTGACGCAGAATGTGCACTTCGCAAAATATGCACATCGCAAAATGTGCACTTGACGCAAAATGTGCACTTTGCAAAATGTGCACTTCGCAAAATGTGCACTTCGCAAGCATCTAGTAGCTTCCGAACTCAAAGTTTTTCTAACACTCATAAATAAAAAAAACTTAGTTTCTTCAAGAAATCTTCCTACGGGGGTTGGAATAAAACGAACGAAATTAATGACCTTTGTGTCCCAATTAGACTTCTTTTCTAATTGGGCCACAAAGATCATTAATTTTAATTTTATTTTTGTCACATTATTTTGTTTTTTAATAAAGTGAAAGAGTAACAAACATCCTCACAAACTTTCGCATTTATAATATTAGTAGGATAGTAGGATTCATTTGCAATCCTGGAAATAATTTTTATTAAAACTGTTTTCTTTATCAATACTAGCGTAATTGCATACAATTTTACAGTATCAAGTAACATGATAACATTCGTTCATAACAAAAACCTGTCATTAGAAAAATAAATTGCCTTACTAAATGTCACAATCCACTGCATGTAATAATAGCGAAACAAAGTGGAATCATACAATCTACATTTGCCGGTAGAGATTAGAATACATGTGGGCGAGCAACACAGCTTCAATTAAATTCAGTCAAAGTTTGCCGCGATGTCACACGTCTATCCTTAGTTCGGTGTGTCTCTATATATAGTATACCGAATGTAATAATTGATGTGATCGGCGCCTCTGCCTACCTATTGGCACCAGTAGTACGCAGTGAGATCAACTTGAAATACACTTCGACAGTGATTTTTTTGTGATTTGTTGAAAGAGATTTTTTGTAAAGTGACAATGATGAAATTGCTGAAAGCAGTGGACGATATTGCAGGTAAATACACATGGATTGATTATATTTATGATTTAAGTAAACCAACTTTAGGAGTACTAAGGTAACTGACAAAGCCCGAAGAACTGCCAAACTTAAATGGCTGTGAGCATTGCTCGCAGAACAGATGACCGATGGGGCCAAAACGGTCTGGAGTGGCGACCACATATCGGAATACGTAGCGTTGGAAGGCCTCCCACAAGGTGGACCGACGACCATGTGATGGCCGAGAAGCACAGAGCGATCGAAGTGGCGATGCTTGGGGGAGGCCTATGTCCAGCAGGGGACGCCTTTCGGCTGAAATGATGATGATAATGGGTTAAGTCTGAAAAACTAAAATATTTACAAAAACTTATCGGCTGAAATGCACCAGCGCGAGCGTGTGGCGAAGATAATCACGGTCAATATTTCGTCATCGATTCGCCATTATCGTAAAATTCTTAAAGGACAAATAAGCTGAAAGTTAATCAATATTTTCAGGGCAATGCTTGTCAAATGAAAATAATTTGCGCCTTCAAAATAGCACACTGCTTTATCCACTTAAAAAATTGTATAGCGTCTGTATAGTTACACAACGCTTTGTCTTCTTCTTTCGAAAGTCACAAAAGTGACAACTGAAAGATAGAAATCGGTGTGTAACTATTCATCTGATATAATACGTTTATTAGTAAGAAGGGGGTTAGTGAATAATCTAGTACTTATTTTAAATTGAGTTACCTCGAAACAGAGGCACTAGATACTTAACTGACATTTGAATAGACAGGAATAGTATTGTGGCCTACTTTAGTTCCAGTCCAATGCTTGCTTTACTGAATAGGACAGATTTGTTAAGCTGTTATGTAAGTCTTAATAGAGTTATACGCTATTTGTTTGAGATTAACTCGTCTGCCTAGGCTTTTCCCAACTATGTTGGGGTCGGCTTCCAGTCTGACCGGCTCTTTAAATGGAACGACTGCCTATCTGACCTCCACAAGGACCACAACCCAGTTACTGGTTGTCAGATTTTTGGCACTTTCGGGCTTCTGACGACCCGTAACGACTGTCAAAGATCTACGAATGACAGTCGGGACCAACGGCTTAACGTGCTTTCCGAGGTATGGATCCATAGCATGGATCCCTTTCCTTTCATGTGTGACCTTTAGTTATACCACTTACTTGATATCGCCTTTTCTGACGATATACAAAAAAAGAACGAATTCGGTCGCGAAAAAAATTAGCTGTTCCCTACATTTAAACGAGTTATGCGAACATAGATATAGGGAACAGCTGATTTTTTTTCGCGACCGATTTCGTTAATTTTATTCGTCTTATTGCCTTAGAATAAGATTTAATTTCCTTTGACTCAATCGGCGGGCAAAATACATAATTTTTTGAAAATATATTATAATATCAAAAGTTACTGAAAGTAGTCAAATGAACATACTACATTCAGGACTTGTCTTTATACTGTTCAAACTCTAATAACTGGACATACTTGTATAAAATGCTATTACCATACTTTTTCGTCTGCATAGACTTCTTTACTCTCATAAATGTGAACGCGCTCTCATGACTTCACCCTTACAAAGTTCTACGAGTATGCGAATGCTTTTAAACTAAAAGTATGCAAATTTCCGTCCCCCAGAGTATAGGCGGAATTCCTTACTTCTAAACTTGGTGAATATTTCGGCTAAAGAATGCAAATAAACTACTTTGCGAATCTATTTTTGGGTGATTTATCATCCTCGTAGATGTGAGAGATGGTCCCAGGGCTGATTACAATATTTTTGGATAATCGAGTCTTGATAAAAATAATGATAACTTTCCAGTCACTTTGAAGTTAACCTGCTAAACTATTCTGTAATAATTTCACCGTGAAAACTTAGATGAAGTGAGCTTGAAGTGACCTGCGGTGCTATTCTGTAAAAATTTCACCGTGAAAACTTAGGTGAAGTGAGCTTAAAGTGAGCTGTCACTCCACCTGACGCTAGGTATTGACACTATTGACAGCTCACTTCACCTAAGTTTTCACGGTGAGATTTTTACAGAATAGCATTACAGTCATTCCACCTGAAGCTCAATTATTCTCGTACTAGTTGTGCCCCGCGGTTTCACCCGCATAAGTGTCGATCCCGTGGGAATATCGGGATAAAAAATATCCTATGTCCTTTCCCGGGACTCAAACTATCTCTATACCAAATTTTATCTAAATCGGTTCAACGATTTACCTAAGCATGAAGAGGTAACTGACAGACACACTTACGCATATTATAATATTAGTCTTATGGATTTAAAAAACGTTCAAGTCGCAATCTCACCTCAGCGACAATCAATATAAAAAACTAAACTGATTTGATCAACAACTACATTGATTGTATTTTTGTCAGAATGAAATTGAGATTAGTATGCGAACAAAGCCCCTCTGATACTAGGGATTGACACTATTGACAGCTCACTTCACCTAAGTTTTGACAGTGAGATTTTAGCAGAATAGACCGGCTGTATGCATTAAAATGTTTGATAGTTAAAGGGGATGTTACTAAAGTTTTGCCTTAAAGACGAAATATGAATAACTTAAAACAATATGTCGGAATATACAGTACGAGTTTAGTTTCTGGCCTGCTTTATAAGCGTGCATGTTTACTTAGTGAGACATCTATCGTCCATTACCTTTGTCGTATTGCACATTGTGGGCAATGTCCTGAACACAGGAATTAAGCTTAGCCCACTCTGTCGAGTCCTATCAGTGCTATAGATACGTGGTTATACAATATATATGCTGTTCACACAACGGGCTTACGTTTGGTGTCTAAGCCTATTGTGCAACAGCTTAGGTTTCTTTTAACATCCGCGTTTAACATTCCGTTCTTACAGACACTTGTTAGTCAACATAATATGTGTTTTAATTTTAAGCTATACAGTAGGTATGTATTTTTGCAGCCCTTGTTGCATATCACGTCAAGCAATGGTCACTTTTAAGTAGCATGCAGCTTATGTAGCTGTTGCTGCCCAAAAGTGCTTAAGTACCTAATGCCCTTTAGCCTGTATACAATACATAGATAGGTACCTTTAATTGATCTGGAAATCAATAAAAGGTTCCTTTTATTTATTAATTGATATAACACTTCAACGACTTACTCAAGCAAAAAATCACTTACAGTTTTATGTATTGTGAGTACGTCACTTACACGCAACATTTTGAAAAGAGTACCTCACCGTGGAGTTTCTTGCCCATTCTTCCCCATACGAATACTACCTTTTGGAAGGGGCGGCTAGAATCAATTCTATTTTATTTATTTTTGACGTTCAAAAGTGCCTTTAATGTGCCTATTTGAAATAATTGATTTGACTTTGACTTTGCTGGTGCACAGCACTAGCAGACGATCTTTTATTGATATTACCGTCTAGGAGACTAATCATGTACAATATCAGATAGCCAATTCTCGTAATTTAAAACGTTCAAAATGTAGTCGCAGTGTCATCTCGGCGACAAACAAATGTCAATAACTTGTCAAAATGTTGGGAAATTTGAGGTATTTTTAACAGATTGAGACTGAGATCAGACTGTGAACGATCTTAAAATTACGAGAATTGCCCCTCTGGTCATAGATTTTTTGGAGACTATTTTTAGGTATAGGATAGTGTGACATTATGGGCTAATAGGTATACTCGTATAGATAGATGTCTCCAAAGGTAAACCTACTCTATTAACAATTTTGGCAATCATCCCGTATTTACATAGCGAAGTTCTCAAATAGCCCCCTAATTAAACTTAACATGGGAACTGTAAATTACAGCAGACAAGAATTCTGTCTAGTGTGGTGAATTTATGTCCGACATTTCGGGAGGACGTGTGGGTACCTATTCTTAATGTGGGTCTTCATAATCTTAACCTAGATAGGAACTTTAGTTTAAGGAAATGCATATACGTTGTCAGATGTACAGAAACGGACATAGGGTACCTTTCATCCCGAAAAAAAAGTGCTGTTCCCGAGGAAAACAACAATAACGGTATTATGATAATAGATGGCGCCACGTGTCTGTTGAACTTTGTAACATTATTTAATTCTGAGGCGGTACGAAGTTCGCCGGGTCAGCTAGTTTATAATATAACTAGCGGCCCGCCCCAGCATCACACGGGTGCAATTTTTTTTTAGAATTTCTGAAATTTTCTTTCATACAAACCTTGTCTTGGGCAATACGGAACACAACAAGAAAAGAATTATCCAATTTGGTGCAGTCATTCGGAAGTTATGCGCGTACAGACATTTCGGCGACTTTAATTGTTTTAGGTATACAATGTAAGGATAAGGGTCAGTTCACACCGCGACGCGACGCAGCGCGCAGTTTTCAAGATAGCAATACAATTATAGACCTTATCAATTACACAAAAACGACATGCTACATGAAAATTTTCTAGAATATACTCTTTTAAAGTGTGTTGAAATTTTATTTCGGCTACAATATTCGTACCATCAATCACGCGAGCTATGATTAATGTATGTAGTCCTTATGTGCTTTTGGCTCAAGTCTTCGTAAAGCCTTCATATTCATTTCTCTTTGTACTGGAGCTTTACAATTTTGGTAGAGGCTTTTCACCGGTAATTTCTTTCGGGTTTCAATATTTTCTGGCTTAGAAGGATTGAAACTGGATTTTCATAGATATGGAGGTGTGTACGCACCTACCACAAAGGCTTTTGGATCGTGTAACAAACGTAACCTACGTTTTAAAATGTTGAATAATTATATCCCTTGGATATTAATATATTATTCTCAACAAGTTAGGTAGTTTGGTCAGTTAGGTACTTCTGTTTATTTAATGCTAGCAACACCCCGCGGTTTCACCCGCATAAGTTTTCCGTGGGAATATCGGGATAAAAACTATCCTTAGTCCTTTTCCGGGACTCAAACTATTTCTATACCAAATTTCATCTAAATCGGTTCAGCGGTTTAAGCGTGAAGAGGTAACAGACAGACAGACAGACTTTCGCATTTATAATATTAGTATGGATGGATGGATAGTACGGATGTAGGTACCTAGGTATCTAAAAATATTACTGTAGTTAGTTGAGAAGGAACAGCACCCTACTTTCGTTACGCGCTATCAATCTCAATCTGAATAATTTTGAAGGATGACGCTAATCTATTGCTTCATAAACTTCATATGTGCGATAAATGTGTTTGCTCAAAAACGTAACTAGCGCAATGAATGTTGTTGAACTGTCAAAATGAAAGCCATTGCTACCCCTCTGTTCTAAAACGGTCAATTTATTCAGATTTACTTTCGTACTATAAAGGTATATTAAGTAAAATAAATTCAGTTAGGTACTTAAATAAGTACCTACCAACGTTATCCTTTTCGGGACTGCTATGTTTTAGTACAATTGAGGCTAATGAACTAACAGCAGGCACCGTTCATTAAAAACCTATCAACCATACCTACCTAGATTGACAAGGGTTGACAAGTTAATTTTCTTTGATTTTGTTAGATATATCGACGTGGTGGAAATTTCAAATGTCAGTGAGGGTACCTATTTAAATCGATTTATTCCGGTCTGATCCTCTGAACACCCCCTGTACCCTCCCCCCCTCGATCACCTTGCCAGTAATTCGTCTTCTGTTACGGCATTTGTTTATTTGTTAAACAACTATAAGTACCTACTCTATAACTATAATACAGAGTTATTGGTAAAACAACTTGCAGGACTGGATTACTTACATCATAAACAACAATTACAAAACATAATACTTACATAATTTACCAAAAAAAACCTTTAAGATTTTGTTGTTCTGTCTAACCCCCCCCGCTCCCCTTCGCTGAATTTTGTACTAGACACGGCAGTTTGTTTACCCAACTAGCGCTTTCTTTTGCTTCGCGTAGAGTTCGTAACAGAAAATCGAATAAAGTTTATTATAAATTGAAAAACTTAACTAATAACATTATAGATAGATAATGGTAGGGGAGCCCAGTATGAAATATTTTTTTAATTGACCACTTCTCTTCCCGCCTGTCCTTTTAAAGGGACAGTCGTCGCCACAAATTGTGTTTTACCGCCCGGCCACGAGTTTTGGCTTAGCGGCAAGCGGCGCGGTTTCTTTTGTCTAGCGTTGACGCTGCAAGCGGTGCGATAAAAGTAAAATAAATCAAAGTCAGTTAGTTACACCATTTTATAACTCAACAACGGCTGGATAAATTTTTATGATCTTTGTTTTGTTGGATTTGTCTCCGCCCCGAATAGCAGAATAACTTTTAAAATCATCTATGATTAAAACCATAGAATCTTTCATAAATCTATGATTAAAACATATTAAACGTTTTCTGTTTAATTTTTTTTTTATTTTTATTGTAGGTATAACTTGATTTTTTATTTTTTACTGCGTTTAGTTTAGTTTGTGATCTTCCTGTACGAGTCGCAATAAATACTTTTTCTTTCTTTCTTTCAATACGTAGGTACTTTTCAGTGCATATTTTCCACAAATAGAATACTTAGGCTATAGGTGTTCGTTTTCTTGTTGAAATCCCTCTGTGCCAGAAGTGCAAACATTGCAAGTGTTTGCACAGGTCTTACCTACTTCGCTGAAAGCGTTCGATTTGGTCTTAAGTCTTCAGCGCATTCGTGTAGAAATTTATTTGAAAAAAAAAAATCGAGTAGGTAATGGATTTTTTTCTCTCTCAGAAAGGAGGCATTGTGTCCCAGCAGTAGGTACCTACAGTAAAGGCTGACTAATGCATTTGCTAAAGGAGTTTTTAAAACTTCTGTCGTATCAATATTTTTATAATTAACAACATACATGATACAAGTCTGAAATCGAGCCCCTACCCGCAAGGCTCCTATCTCAAGCTTTTCCATATACAGAAAGATTTTTTTCTCACCATCCAAATTTTTACAGGGTGTTCTACCCATGAATATGAACAATTTTCACTATGGGACCAACTTTGAAATCACGAAAAAAAAAATCTGCTGTTCAATACAAAAGTTCAATACCTACTTGACCAAAATGTATGAAACAGCTGATTTTTTTTCGTGATTTCAGAGTTGGTCCCATAGTGAAAGTTGTTCATATTCATGGGTAGAACACCCTGTAAAAATTGGGATGGTGATAAAAAAAATCTTCCCAGGTATAGTTTTGGCGTTCTCTCATCACGCCTTACCTAACCAGCTATCAAGTTTTTGCGCTAAATATTCTTGCTGAATTACCCTCTGGGCTCTACAATACTTAGGACCCTCAAGATGCTTAAGTTTTTAGGTAAAATAATTTACGTAACACTTATTATTAATTTATTATTATTGGCCTGTCCCACTGCTGGGCAAAGGTCTCCCTAGTCTCTTTCCACCTCTCTCTGACCAGAGCTGCCAAGGGCCAATCTTTATTAAAGGAGTCCAGCTCATTCCGTAAGACTTGCCTACACCTTAAATTAAAATAATAATTATGTGCATCAGCACATGCAAGATGGCTCATTGCCCGAGTTCTTATTTCATAAAATCAAAGGAAAGGAAACCGAATATAATAGTTTCTCGAGATGTCAGTCGATGCGAATGTCTGCTGGATAAACGGGTTCACAATTTCAATCAATATAGACAAGTCTTCGGTAGTATAGTGGTAAGTATCCCCGCCTGTCACGCGGGAGACCGGGGTTCGATTCCCCGCCGGAGAGAATCTTTTTACAATTTTATTTTTAAATTCTCGATCCCTATTACATAGCTCGACCTTTTCTGTCCTTAATCCTCGAATTAGAGGGTTGAAAAGGGTCCAAGGGCATTTTTTTAGCATAATTGTTTGTTATCCGACACGTAATCACGTATATCCATCCTTAATGTGACACGAATTTTTTTTTTTGGGAATGAATTTATCACCATTTTATGATAATCACAACAATGTAAAATATAAATATATTATCTCTATCACAATGATTCTACAGTTTGCTAGTGTAACTTAAACTTAAATATTGCTAATAGCGCCATCTATTGTCAACTTAGTTTACAGAATAGTTCAGCTAGTCTGTGACAGATAGCGCTGTTATAAATAGTAGAATTGTAAAATTAATATAAAATAATTATCCGGTGCCTTTATCTCCAAACCTTCTAAAAGCAAAAACTTCTTTATTCGTCGAAGCCTGGGACTTCAACAAATAAACTTCTTCTACTTCGAGTAAAGAATGGACACAGCAGAATGAACTGCATTATGGACCCTTTGGCGCTCTAATATCTAACGTTGACAAGGGGGCACTCTAAATCTGTTGGCAAACATTTGTGACAGTTTTGTAAAACGTCACTTGAAATGTTCAAAATACAAGATGGCAGCGCTAGTTCCGATTTTCGTCACGCGCCAAAATAACCTTAGCGCTATAGTTTAAAGTTTTCATAATAATGAGTGGTGGATAGGTAGGAGTTTCTATTACACTTTACAATAAAGTAACTTCAGAAAAATAATGAGACAAAACGAACGTAGGTAAGTACCTACTGTATTTCTTGTACAACTCTAACCTTTCTTTAGCTGGGAGCGGAGCGCAGAGCGTGTCTATAATAAACTTTATAACGGTCCCCTGTCAGCGAGTAATGAAGGCTCTCGGCTGTTCGTTATTGTCACTGCAGACCTAAATGTAGCTGGAATTACGGCTTAAATAGATCTGTGTATTTTAGAGATGTTTCTGGATGTAAGTATATTAAAATTTCACCTTTGTGAAACCTACAGCATTTTAGGGAGGTGAACTTGCAGTTGAGTTGATAGAAATGAAAATATTGTTTGGGTAATGGCAGAAATGTAATAATGGATTCAACAATAGCAAGAATAAGTAGGTTTCAACCGCCTCTCTGGTGTAGTGGTGGCACTCGTTTTTGCTCGCTAATCTAGTCATCCATATTTTCCTAGATCTCCTTATATTCAATTCGTTTCGTGTTATATCTGTTCTGTTCATTTTAGTTTGTTCTACGTCCTTTTTGTTGTTCAACATTATTATAATTCTGCATTACAGTAAGTCAAAATTGTTTCAAGATTTTTAAATTGGTGTAGGTATCTTGATGATATAGCAGATAATATAGATATTTAAACGGATAACAAAAGATACATTAAATTTGTGTAGATCAATCCTGAATAAAATGTATGTTACTGTAAAAAAAAGTCATAACACCAGTAACACGACTTAGGTACTGTAATTACTTATAACATCGTGCAACGGTTCGGTGCGGTATAGAGGTATAAGGAATAGGGTGTAAAGTTCACTCATCTTCTATAAAACTTATTGGCTTACGCGTAGCCGTATTTTTACAGCTTCGTCATGCCATCTCATCACACAACAAACGCCTTACCAAATACTTACAATATTCATAGGCCAATATGTAGCATAGCGTAACGTTGGAAGGCCTCCCATAAGGTGGACCGACGACCTTGTGAAGGCCGCAGGAACTCGCTGGATTTTCGGGTTATTTGTTGATTCGCATGAAACGGGTGAATCGTCACTTTTAAATAATATTAATTTTTATGTAGGTGGTTCGCGAGAGTGATGTGGCGCAGCCAGGGTGAGGCCTATGTCCTGCAGTGGACTGCGATAGACTGAGTCGATTGAGGCGATTAGCACGAAGTTAATTTATTAGTGTGCGGAATCCACTTGATCAATAACAATCTGAATTATTTTGAAGGATATTGCTAATCCATTGCTCTATATGCTCAAAAATGTTGTCTGCTCAACAACGTAAATAACGCAATGCATGTTTTTGAACTGTCAAAATGAATGTCATTGCTACTGTTAGTGTGTTTCGCTATTACGCTGCTGGATACTCTCTGGCAATTTAAAAAGAAGTATTCGAAAACGATGTCACCATTTAACCAAGATGTCACCATAAACAAACATACAAACTTCCTGGCACACTACAATTTCTTCTCACCCCATACGAGGACGAAGCGTGAGCGATGCTAGCTAATATTGTAATAGCTAAAGTTAATGTTGCTCCCGGAGGAATGACGGAACAACTTGGAACATTGCAACTTTATCGCGGGGAACAGATCCAGTTATTTGTCTCTAAGTTCTTACTTCTTCCGTGTGTTACAAGGAATGTAGGTATGTTTTTTGTAACTTAATTAAGGTAACCACTTGGCTTGTTCGTAGATTGTAATATTAGCCCTAGGTTACTGAAATTCTTTTTTTTTTAATGGTGATGTTCTCCAGAAAGGTCATGTGCGTAGTAGGTACAGACGCCAGCACATCAAGCCACCCCAATCTGTAAAATTTTCCAAATCAACTTTGAACCTTATACTTCAGTGACAAAGTTGAAAATCTATTAAAGAAATTTGACAGATTGTAGTAACTTGATGTGCTGGCGTCTGTACTTGCAACTGGAGTGCGGGTATGAACAGAAGGCCAATTCCCGTAATTAAAAACTTTCAAAATCTAGTCTCGATTTCATCTCACCCACATTCAATGTCAAAAATTTAGGAAAATTAGAGGTATTTTTGATAGACTGAGACTGAGATCAGACTGTGAACGTTCTTAAAATTACGAGAATTGGCCGTCTGAATCTCTAACTACATGAACATAAACGAAGCAAAAGGAGTATGTAAGGATCGTCGCAGGTGGCGTTTCGGTAGTTTCTGCCTACCCTCTTGGGAAGAAGGCGTGAGTTTATTTATTACTAGCTGCGCCCCGCGGTTTCACCCGTATATGTGACGATCCCGTGGGAATATCGGGATAAATACTATCCTATATCCTTCCCCGGGATGCAATATATCTCTCTGCCAAATTTTATCGAAATCCGTTCAGTGGTTTAGGCGTGAAAAGGTAACATACACACAGACAGACAATCAGAGTTACTTTCAAATTTATAATATTTGTATAGATGTGTATTAAGTTTTCATCATCACCATTATCAGTCTACTATAGCAGCCACAATGCGAAAATCGTCACTCCAGCTCGGCTGTGGAATTTCAAAACCTAGCAACTGACATTTCTCAATAAATCGGTGTTTTTGCATATTTGACTTGCTAGATCCCCGTCTAGCAAGTCCAATATCGTCGTGACCTCTTATGTGTAAAGATCAATTTTATGAGAAAATCGATAAAAACCGTCTACTAAAAAAATTTTTCTACTAAAAAAAGATCTTGAAGTTGGTAAATAAATTACGATGTAAACGTCGTATACACATGAGAGTTTTTGCATTCGATAGAGCTTCAAAATGTAGAACAGGCTGGCGTAAAAAAGTGATTTTGCCAAAAGTGACACATAAGAGGTCTTAACGTCGCAACGACGATATGCAAAAACACCGACGAATGTGACAGTTTGTGAAGATGTTTGTTAGTCAATCACGTGTAAACCGTTGAACAGAATTGGATGAAAATTGGCACATAGATAGACCATTTCCTGGATTAACACATAAAATACTTTTTATCCCGATATTCCCACGGGATCGAAACTTACGCGGGTGAAACTGCGGGGCGCTGCTAGTACTTAATATAAGTTTGAAATCGCCAACACATCTTGAGCAATCGTGGTGATCAATCCTTCTCTGTATGAGAAGAGACATTAGTCCAGCAGTGGGACAGTAAGAGACTGGTGTTATTATTTGACTTCGTACCGCAAAATAAAAAAATGAATTATGTTTATCCTTGTTTTAATAGTTATTCTGCTATTCGGGGCGGAGACAAACCCAACAAATGAAAGATCATAAAAATCGGTCCGGCCATTCTTAAGTTATAAATGGTGTACCTAACCCGACTTTGTTTTATTTATGGTACCTACATGTATACCGTCTCGAAACTACAACGTAATTCTTTAAGAATCTATATCGTACCTAAGCCAAAAACCCAAATAACAAACGAGCTAAAAATAGCTTTTAGTTAAAGAAGATACGCGTTCCTAGATATATTATTTCCTTTAAACCCCCAGAAAGAACTGGATGGAATTTTCATTATAGATGCGCTAGAATTCTTCCTAGCGTTAGAAGGTGAGAAATATTACGAAACCCATTTTATGTAGGTGATTCAACCTTAATAAAATATCAAAAAACCATATTTATCTTGAGAGATTTATGACTGAATGTTTTGAAATACTATCGTTAAGCTAATATTAGACTTACCTCATTTATGGGTAAGTAATTATATTTTTCCATGGGTTATGCGTGTCTTTATCGTCAGCCTCGTTAGTAGGTATACTGCCGTCATAAGGAAAAAGGGCATAACTAACATTTTTTCCGAAATTGAGTTCTATACATATTCGGAATCAGAAAAAAAGGCCCATCTGCTAATATTTTTTGTACAATTTTCCTTATGACGGCAGTATAGTGGTCGCAGGCGCCACTGCTGAGTATGAGGTGTTGGGTTCAATTTCCGGGACGTGCAATTCTATCTGGATTTTCTCAGCTGCAACCCGGAGGCTGGATTAGTGCCCGGTTGATGGCAATAAGCCCGCCCCTGTTAATTAATGCTGCATTTGTACTCCATTCATCATAAGAATTGTTTTCTCTTTCTTGAATTTTACAGAAAGTTTCCTAGGTACCGGAACGTTCAAGGATGAACTTTTCTGTCCATCGTCAGACAGCATCTGTCTGGCATAAATGTTGAAGTGGACCTTTTTTCGCAGCCGTGAGGCACATACGTTTTTTATTATTATTTGTATTATTGTATTTGTATTTTGTATAAAGTCTGACAACCAGTCTTACCAAGGAGTATCGTATTACCCAGTTGGGTTTGGAGGTCAGGTAGGCAGACGCTCCATGTAAAATACTGGTATTCAGCTGCATCCGGTTAGACTGCCTACCTGACCTCCATAACCCAGTTACTGGGTAATACGATACCCCTTGGTAAGACTGGTTGTCAGACTTTCGGGCTTCTGACTACCCGTAACGACTGCCAAAGATCCGCGAATGACAACCGGGACCAACGGCTCAACATGCTTTCCGAGGCACGGAGGAGTCTCGGTATGTAAAGATGGTCACCCATTCACAGACCAACCTCGGCAAGCGTAGTTTAAAATGATCGATCAACCTGTGTGGCTGTTATTATTTAGCCACGCTGAAAGTCTTTGAGGATATTCTGCAGTTTTGTGGAAAAATGTACTGAAGAATAAAAGGGGGATTAGTTTTCATACAGATTTAAATGTATGTATAATCAAAAGCACATCAGTCGTAACACCTGCACTACGACACTCGTCTTACTGTTACGACCATAGAAATGTAAATTCATATATCTATGGTTACGACATAAAGGCGCTATTCTCTTGATCTTATTAATTTTTTCTAAGGATCATTGCAATGGGTTTCTTACCCATTCCTTAGATCACTATCATTTATTGAGTGTTAACTTCCTTATTAGCTTTGTATTTAATCACATGTGATGAAAAACAAATATGAATTCCTTATATTATTATTCATAAAATCATAATGCTGCGTTTAATACTCAATTCATCATAAAATTTATTCTTGAATCATAATCCTCTTTCTTGCACATACATAAACACACACTGGTGGAGGCAGAACCTATAGGAAGTCACTTGCTACGATCCTTATACTCTTTTTGCTTCCTTTACGTTTATTCATCTCTTTAATTCATGGTATAGAAAAGCTCGCTCATAAACTTTTGTGTAAGAAAAATCTTTTCTGTAGTTAATTTTCAAGGTGCATCAAGAACTCCATAATATCCGCCTGTACTCAGAACCGCTACCAACCTTGCCTAGCAAATCTTTTCATCAGAGTGTTCTAGCATAGCCAACATTCAGAGAAAAACAAACTCTTTGTAAAAGTATGCAAATGCCTGTATTAACTGAGTTTGCCTTTGTGCAGGAGAGTAAACAACCTAACTATCACAGTTGTATATTCCTTTGTCAACGAATGAGTACACACAAAACGAGGAATCAAACGTGAGAGATGTTCTTTGGGAATACTTTAGTTTCTTGGAAAAATGGAAATAGTACTTAGTAGAGAACCCCTTTCATGCAGAGGTTGATGTAGCTGGTACAGACGCCATCACCTACTACAATCTGTCAAATTTCTTTAATAGATTTTCAACCTTATCACTAAAGTATAAGGTTCAAAGTTGATTGGGAAAATTTGACAGTTTCGGGTAGCTTGATGTGCTGGCGTCTGTACATAATTATGAAGACTGTTGTGATATTGGTGAAAGACAGTGTTAGTTAGCCGGGGACTTTGAGATTTAGAAATCGAGTGTAAAAATGGGTTGTGAATATACCTACATACATAATAATATCCTAACAGTTTATAGTTTGATTGTGCTAAAAGTAATTGGTTTGTGGCGACATCTACATCGCCACTTACGAACTACACATCACACTGACTTCACGCAAAATACCGCTCGAGTAGCATATACAACGTCCCGACCGACATCAATCGTAGGGCAGTCTGTACCCCACCAGACATAATCCCCGTCTGGTCGGAGGATCCTCCCTTTTCTATAGAGGATGAGTGAGCTTTACACCTCCTCCCCCAGTTCCTCATATACTTCTATAATTATGTTTGTTACTCAATCACGCAAAAACAGGTAGACGGATTTTGATGTTTAGCACACAGATAGACAGATTTTTCATCCTGCAACGCAAACGTAATCGCGGGCAACAGCTAGTTATTAATAAACATGTCGTTATTAATTAATGTTATAAAAGAACTTTTTTACACTACACCGATAAACAGACAAAAAATCGAATACCCTCTGATTTGAAAATACCATTTAACAAAAAGTTGTTTACTAAAGAAAAATGGGTCCGATCAACGCAGTTGATACCGAGCGAAGGTCGAAAAAATAAAACAACTGACTGTAGACGTTTCTCTATTGAAACGATTGATTTTTATTGAGTTTGGTAACCTTTTGTAAATATTATTATTGGGTATTTCAGCAAGCTAAACAGGAAAACGGAACTGTAATAAAAAAAATTATGTTAGGATAGTTAAGGAACAGTGCAACCTTATTCCATTACCTTAACCTTATTTCATTATTATTTCTGTATTGAAGCCGCGGGCGTCCTGTGTGATTGTCAGTAAATATCCCATGGAAACCTACGACCGGGATTAAAAGTACCCTATGTGTTTATCCAGGTTATAAACTATCTGTGTACCAAATTTCATCCAAATCCGTTAAAATGTTTTTGTGCCAATCCGCAATATACAGACGCCAGCATATCAAGCTACCCGGAACTGCCAAATCCCAATCAAAGAACCTTATACTTTAGCGATAAAGTTGAAAATCTATTAATGAAATTTGACAGATTATAGTAGCTTTATGTGCTGGCGTCTGTACATCCAGATGTCAACCATCATCAGCATCATCGACAGCCTCACTTCACCTGGCCTCTCTTTTCTTGTGTCAATCCCCGCGCTCCAGTGCCAGCCTCATCCAGATTTTGCCCGCGATCTGCCCATCTCGCCACCGGACGACCGACACTTAGTCATAATTTCAAAGATTACTTAAAAACGTGTTTTTACTAATATTGTACCTATTTTTGTTAATTTGCATTGTTGAGGACAACTCGGCTAAGGGCCATAAGATCAAAAGCAGTTTAAACTATGGATATCGGAATCTACGATGAAATTTAATCGATGGTTTAATCTACTGCCGTAAGATCTAATGGAAAATATGAACTGATTAGTTAAACTTCGATTAGTCTTTTACACATGGCAACATTCTTTAGTTTATTCGAAGTTCGTTCATCCGTTCATTAAAACAATGGCAACAAATAGATCCATTTGACATTGACACTGACATATTTATGACATCTGTGTGTGGTATTTTCCTGTTTCTTCAAAAATTATTGTTTGTTGTGTATCGTATTTGAGTTTGTTTGTTGAGTTGTTAATATTATTAAAATGAGTGATCCTGTTAACAAAAGGGTACCAAACTTTGCGTCTTCCGAGACCGAACTATTAACGACATTAGTAAAAAGATACGCTAATGTCTTAGAAAATAAAAAAACAGACGTTGTCAACTACGAAGTACCTATCTCCGCTCTGTATTCTGTGGTTTAATCTATATTTGGGAGTTTAACCGACCCTTTGGGCTAGTTTAAACTAATCGATGGTTTAAACTGCCAATAGTCGATTAACTACCATTGATCTTATGAAATAATCGATGCCCAGAGATTAAACTCTCTTTCTTGGTTTAAACTACAATTGATCTTACGGCCCTAAGGTCTATTCAAATTTATGTTTGCAATTGATGTTATTCCAAGTTAAACAAATATCAACTTTATTTCAATGGTAATTAAGTTGATTTCAGAGTGACTAGCATTATTGAAAAAGTTATAGTAAAAATGTTTGAAGTTTTAGCGTAAACGGAACTTTATTTTGTAGGAATTAAATTTACTTTTCCATTAATTCTTATTTGTTTACATTTTTGGCAATTAAATCGCGAACGCAGATTAAGTATAGCGCTTATAAAAGATAATAGCACGACATTAGCAATGCGCGGAGTTTGCACTCACTCCGAAATTATAACAATAAACGAACACATATGAGTCTATGACGCTTTTTAGTACCCTTTTCCAAACTTCAGCCATTCAGGGATTCAATACCGGTACCATACATTGTTGTAGAACCTGAAATCAGGCAACATTGCCAGTTTACGCCCGCCCCCTGAGCGAGGCAGACGCGTTGCTTCCATTTACGAATCGAATTTTCCCGCCGAATTTTTACCGCGCTTTTATTTTTATTTCGCATTTTGTCGCCATATTTAGTGTTTTTGTATTTGAATGATGTGACGTTTTGAGTTAGTGATGAAGAAAATGTGTTTGAAAAGTTTATCTGTGTGTAAAAAGTGGAACCTGAATTTTTGAATGGATCCGTGTCTTATCAATGGCCATTCACAACAGGATGAGATTGTGCAATAATTGAGAATTCAGTGGGTTTACAGTGGGTTCTGTGTGATACTGAACAATGAATACAGTTTTTTGTTTTGAGGTAGAGACTTCGATCAACAATAGTACTAGATTTCCGATGAGCAGATCAAAAACAGCCGGAAAAATAAGACCACATATATAATGTTGTGGTCTTATTTTGCAACATAGTTTTTTAAACCTGCTTACAAATTATGTTTTATTATTCCATAAATCGTTTTGTTATTATTTAAAAAATACGTTTTCTTTTCCATGAAAGTAGTAAATATAATTATTGCAAACGATAATAAACTGTATGTTTGAAAGTCCGCCCCTAAGACGACCCACTGACCAAGTTAAGGTTTATGTTTATAATCAAGTTATTTGCCTCGAATCACTAATCCTTAATCAAGTGCTATTGTTGATCGAAGGGTAGATCTGCAAAGATTTTCTAATGGATTACAACGTTAATCTGATTACCTATATATACTTTTTTATACATTTCTTCAATTCGGTTTTTAATTCTGACTCTTTCCATGTCGAATATATGCTAATCTAAGCCGAATTTACATTACAGAACTGGTTGCGCAAACTTAGTTTTTCATTGATAGTTTCACGTGTTAATAGGCTGATTGAAATTAATTTTAGGATTTCCAAATTAAACTCTAAAATCGAAGAGTGTAGGATATCACTACGGATAAAATAAGGTTGATACTTTTAAATGTGCATTCATCCTCGTACGCGAGGATCTAGATCGGTTTGGTCCCCAGAAGATGATAGGTAATAGTAAACAATGCCCTGTAATCCTGTAGGTACTTCGTCTGCAAATACTGAAGGAAGAAATAATTAAAAGAAAGAAATAATTAAATTTTCATGATTGCACCTACCACTGTTTGTCTCTGCATCACCCAAAGGTTGACTGGTAGAAAATGCCTACCGCCTCTGTACATGTATGTGCTTGAAGTGTTAAATAAATAAATAATCACTTGTGAAGTCAGTAACGGATGCCTTATGGCGTTTTTTCACGCTCGTTGGTCGTTTATTAGGGGTCAATTAATAGGCCAGATTATATCACTGGTTGTTTGCTAGCTGACATAATACCTTTAATGGCGGTGATTTAAGATGGTGGTCATCATACATTAGACATGACGTCACGCCTGTATTCCTTGAAGGGACAGGTAGAGGAGTATCAGTAATGCTATTCTGTAAAAATCTCACCGTGAAAACTTAGGTGAAGTGACTTTAAAGTGAGCTGTCAATAGTGTCAATCCCTAGCATCAGATGGAATGACAGCTCACTTTAAGCTCACTTCACCTAAGTTATCACGGTGATATTTTTACAGAATAGCACAGCTGTGTAGTACACCCATTCATCATAATCCCTATAATGTTCCCACTGCTGGGACACAGGCCTCCTCTCTGTGAGAGGGAGTGGGCCGTAATCCACCACGCGGCGGGTCCAGTGCGGGTTGGTAGATATCACATGTCTTCGAATTTTTGGTTCTAGGACAGTGGTTTCCTCACGATGTTTTCCTTCACCGTTTTGAGAGCAGTCGTGATGAAATAATTTACGCAAAGTAAAGCGCCTGTCTGGATTCGAACCTACGACCGTAACTCGTAAGTCGCGGCCGATACCACTGGGCCATCACTGTTCCTTCATCGCTAATGTTCAAGTCCCATGTCAAGGTCAAAGTCAAAATCAAATCATTTATTTCAAATTAGCTCATAAAAGGCACATTTGAACGTCAAAATTTACTAAAAAATAGAATTGATTCTAGGTGCCCTTGCCAAAATATAGTTTCGTATGGAGAAGAATGGGCAAGAAACTCCACCGTTACTCTTTAATTTTTTTTTACAATATTTTGTACACATTAAGTAATAATAATTATGTATATATAGATGATGCACCTAGAATAAAATTACTATACGACAATAGTTAAAAATAAAGCAACGATAGGTAAATTAATTATGTGATAGATACATGCCATGGTGCTCACATACTTACAAAAATTGTAAAAGTAGATGATTTTCCTATTTTTAACACGTAATCATTTTTGTGTATGAGTTAAAGTAATCACAGAATATAAAATCAATGCCATAAATTATAGAATTAAATGAGCAATCAGCTTGATTTTGTCTAGACTCTAGGATTGTCATATGGAGCAAGACCAGAATGTTTCCAAGCATTCGTATCTTGGATATCATCTTCTAATTTATAATATGCTTGTTTACAAAGTATACTTTTAAGATGAGTTTTAAATTTTCTTTCATTTAATTGCATTTCATGTCATAGGAGTTATTAAAGGCAATTATACAAGTGGTATGAGCTGGCAGTCTGCCACTAAATACTGCTATTACATTTAAACCAAGTGTGACATTAATCGTCACTTTACTAGACAATGTATACTAGCTGTGCCCTCGTCTAAGTTCGTGTGCATGTCGGAAAACAAGTTGAATGTTTTTGCGCGGATCCCTAAAAACTGTTTTGTTTTGTAGTAAGTACCTACCGTATATACTTTCACATACATTTAGTTAAAAGCTGTTATTTCGACATTACAATCAGACATTGCAATTCATTTATGAAAATATTATGTACGTTAGAAAAAATCAACATCTTTTTAATAAAATAAGTGATAGACATAATTTTAATACTAGAAATAAAGATAAATTAGATCAACCTTTTTTCAGATTATCTAAAGTACAGACATCTTTTATGGGGTACTGTGTTAAATGCTACAACAAAATACCTTGTGACATATTGCAATTAAATGAAAGAAAATTTAAAACTCATATTAAAAGTACACTCTGTAAACAAGGATATTACAAATTAGAAGATTACATCCAAGATAAGAATGCTTGGAAACATGCTGGTCCTGCTCCATAGGACAATCTAGAGTCTAGACAAAATCAAACTGGTCGCTAATTTAATTTATATATTTTTTTATGACATTAGTTTTACTTTTTGTGACTACAGTAACTCACACACTTGTTAAAATTATATAAAAATAATCTACTTTAACAATAGTTGTAAATATGTGAGCACCATGTATCTATCACATAATTGATTTACCTGTCATTGCTTTATTTTTAATTATTTTTACCTTTTGTTGGCAGACTAATTTTTATTCTAGATGCATCGTCTTCACATATAATTATATAATTAATGTACCTATACAGAACTTGTAAAACATTTTAAAAGAGTAACGGTGGAGTTTCTTGCCCATTCTTCTCCATACGAAAACTACCTTTTGGAATGGGCGACTAGAATCAATTGTTTTTACTATAATTTTTGACGTTCAAAAGTGCCTTTACTGTGCCTAATTGAAATAAATGATTTGACTTTGACTTTGACACGTCAATTTTAGTTATTTGCGTATACAGGTGTGGCGTAAATAGTGGTCCACCATTAAGGATTAGATATACTAGATAATTTACATTTTTAATTATTATATTTTACATAAATTACAATTTTAACCCTTTAAGTAGTACATTTTTTTTTAAATCGCTCTTGAATTTGCATGATATGTTAAAAATTAGGGTTAAAATAGAAAAGAACTAACTTTTACTTCAAAAGCTCAAAACTTATATAAAAAAAAAACATATTTTTACACGATAGCTCTAGTATTCAGCAGTTATTAACAGAAATCAAAATGAAAAATAATGGTTTTTGATGAAACTGCAAACACATTTGTAACAAAAGGTAGAAATTTCGTAAATAAAAACAAAAATATATTTTCGGAACACTTGCATAAAAATGGTTAAAATTGTAATATTTTATAGTAAATTATCTGGTATATCGAATCCTTAACGGTGGACCACTATTTACGCCACACCCTGTATATGTTTGATATACTTAACACTTAAATAAAATTGCATGTTGGTACAGTAGTGTAGACGTCTCATGCAACAAACTCCCCAGCAGCACAGCTGTCTGTTCAATTAGAGAAATAAAACCCAGCCCCAAGATACAGGCTAACTGTCAAGTTTGGGGCTCACTGGCAGATATAAAGGTAATAAAGCTACTCATGTCCTCTCAACTTGCTGTAAAACTGAGTCTACTTAAAAATAATATTTTAAACTAGCAGCGCCCCGCGGTTTCACCCGCATAAGTCTGGATCCCGTATGAATATCGGGATAAAAAGTATTCTATGTCCTTTCCCGGGACTCAAACTATCTCTATACCAAATTTCATTTAAATCGGTTCAGCGGTTTAAGCGTGAAGAGGTAACAGACAGACAGACACACTTTCGCATTTGTAATATTAGCATGGATTTATAGTTTTTCTATTTAAATATAGGATTGCCTAACACTTTAGTTAATACAGGCGTGATATAGTGTTAATACTATTATGATAACAATAACTATCATTTCAGTTTTATAACTCGTATAGTTTTCCAAATTACAAGAGATACCAATAGCCTTTTACATTATAAAACAGCAATCTTATCTCGAGAAATAAAAGTGAATGGAAGTGCTCTGGTTTGAAAATAATAAGGTGATTTTTTTATGAAAAGAAGTTTTTAACATTGATTTTTTAGTTACAGTGGCTTCCAAAAGTTAGATGACCTTTTTCCACTTCATCTGTGGCATTCATCATCATCATCATCTGTCTAGCCTTTTCCCAACTATCATAATATGTTGGGGTCGGCTTCCAGTCTAACCGGATGCAGCTGAATACCAGTATTTTATATGGAGCGACTGCCTATATGACCTCCACAACCCAGTTACTGGATAATACGATAGCCCTTGCTAAGAATGGTTATCAGATTGATAATCTGAACTCTCGGCGCTAGCACCGAGAGTTGAAAAAACCAGTGCACGAAAAAAAAAATCGCCACGATAAAAATCGTCTGTGCGAACCTGGGCTTAGTACTTACCGAGGTATTGGTATGCTGTTTATATTTGCCTATCAGCAGGAGATACTTAATTATGATAAAAAAGTCGTTGTTTTTGAAACATTCAAGCCGATGGATTCGCATCGGCAAAACTGATGGAATCCCATACAAACTTATGTCCCCCTGTCAGTGAATGAATGAATTTAAGATTTTTATTATTCAGACAAGCAGTGTGCTCGATGTGATTTCTCATCGGCCAAAATGTCGGAATTCCATACCCTATGTAACCTCTTTAGGGGGTGAATTTCCAAAAATCCTTCCTTACTTCACTTTTGTTGTATAAGTAACTCTGGTGCAAAATTTCATGCCACTAGTCATGAAAATTCACCCGCAAATTGCGGGTTTGACCCGCATAATTGTCAACCCCGTGGGAATATCGGGATAAAAAGTAGCCTATATGTTAATCCAGGGTGTCAGCTACCACCATACAAAATTTTATCAAAATTAGTCCAGCCGTTTGAGCGTGGAGAAGTAACAAGCATATAAACACACACTCACACTCACAAACTTTCGCCTTTATAATATTAGTGTGATGTCAGTGAATGAATTCAAGGTAATTAGGTAGATGGCAGACAAAGATAATTTGGGAATTACCGAGGTATTGGTATGCTACACACGCTTGTCTCTTTTTGTTTACATTTGCATATCAGCGGGAGATAATAATTCATTGTAATTAAAAGGTTTAGGTATAGTTGCTATATTCAGAATTAAAACAACAAAAAAGGTCATTGTTTAGAAGGACTAGCTGTTACCAGCGGTTCCACTCATTTATTTATTCAATTGGTCTTACGAGCTAACAAATTTGACATTCAAAATGCTCATACGATTAATTTTCTTACAATTCAATTATGGCTTAATACATAAATATTACAATTGCTCGTCACATTATACAATAGATTTGACAAAATAGCAATAATGTCTAAGTCTATAAATAATATTAAAAATGAATTACAACGATGAATTAATACGTAGAATAAAATGTCAGTTTAGTGTCAATTAAAAAAATAATAATAACAATAAAAATATAAAAAATAATACTAGTGATGATAATAATAATATGTCAGTTTACCCCATGGTCCCGAGATAAATGTAAAACAAAATATGTCAGTTTAATAGTAATCAATTCAATTCAGTTATTAGGTATGGCTATAATATGTCATTTAAAATTATACAAAAAATTATTATACAAATGATCCATCGGCAAATAAATCCAGTTCGTGGTGCTGAGCAAGTATGTCCCCGATAGTTCGGAGTGCGCGGTGGGTGGGTGCGTGTCATATCTTACTTAAGGTGAATGCGCAGTGGTAGACCGCGAAATTCAAATTTTCTTACGTTTTTTGCAATTTGCAGGTCAGTGTCAGGTTGTATCTTGATCAAAATTTGATTCGCGACTATAACAGGTACGTATTTATAGAATTATAATCATTAGAATCATTAATACATCTTTCTAAGTTAGATTTGTACCACTAAGCAGTTTTCCATAAGAGATTTGTTGTCGTGGTACAAATCTAACTTAGAAAGATGTATTAATGATTCTAATGATTATAATTCTATAAATACGTACCTGTTATAGTCGCGAATCAAATTTTGATCAAGATACAACCTGACACTGACCTGCAAATTGCAAAAAACGTAAGAAAATTTGAATTTCGCGGTCTACCACTGCGTATTCACCTTAAGCAGTTATGAGAACTACTTCATGAAAGATAAGCTTCGAAACTTTTAGAATCATGCGAGTTGGAGAGTTTTTTATGTACGGAAAAGTTGAAATGTTTAGGTTGTTGCTCTGTTTTTTAAGAGCTTATTATAAGTGACTATGCTTTTTCAGTAATTTAACTAAGTAGGTACACACATAAACTCACGCTTTCTGCCCATGGGGGTAAGCATTAACTACAGAGCGCCACCTGCTACCATCCTTACATACTCGTAAGTAGGTGCCATAAGTAAATAAAGTAACTTTTTGGAACTGTTGGTTGGTGGGTTTTAAAAATGGTGGCAGTGTCGTCACGTGTTTATTGTACAGACGCCAGCACATCAATCTACTACAATCTGTCAAATTTCTTTAATAGATTTTCAACTTTATAGCTAAAGCATAAGGTTCAAAGTTGATTGGGAAACTTTGATAGTTTGATAGAAGTACAGACGTACTTCACAGTGTTGTACTATTGACGTCTATATTAAATAAAAAAATCCAATTACCCACACACCCTTGACCATGTGCATTTCAATGTATTCACAGACACTCTATTTATATTCATTCAAGTACATGCAAAGTACAGTTTACTTAGGTGTTAATATGATGCATCGAGGTTTAGAAAGAGAATGCCACATTGCACAGGTATGAATGATAGAGATAGCGCTCTATAAAGCCAACCCGCACTGGGCCCGCGTGGTGGATTACGGCCCACTCCCTCTCACTGAGAGGAGGCCTATGTCCCAGCAGTGGGAACAATATAGGCTGATTATGTATGTATTATCTAAAGCTGATCTTCTGGGCACGCTCGTTCCATTATAGACCTCATCCTTCGCTATCCATCAGGCGTGATCGAGGTCAACAGCGGGGCCATTCAGCAATAAATAAAAAAATAAAAATTTTTTTGGGTTCCTTAGCCAATTGGCAAAACGGAACCCTTATAATTTCGTCATGTCCGTCTGTCAGTCTGTCCGGATGTGACACAGTCATTTTTCTCTGACACTATCGATGAAAATGAGAAAGAAGGTATATTCTGTGCAGCACTATAGTCCGCGCAGAACTAGTTGGCCGCTGAGGTGGGGACAGGGGTGAGGCGGCAGTTCGTAACGCACTTACTGAGTACGTAATGCACCCCCGCCCCTCCCTCCCACCGCTCACATACCTTAGGCACGGCCAACTAGTTCCGCGCGAACTTTTAGTCAATGGTATACCTAGTAAAACTACAGAAAAAATAATTAGGGGTGGCACACCCCCTACATGTAACGGAGCGAAGAAATAAATTCAACTCATATAAGCGTGTGGGATATCGTTGGATACTCGTTAATAATTTAACCAGCTTTTGCGATATAGGATATATTATTTTGAGGTTAAGATCATAGAAACATCATCACGCTAATATTATAAAAGCGAATATTTGTGTGTGCGTGTATATGTTTGTTACTTCTTCACGCTCAAACGGCTGGACCAATTATGATAAAATTTTGTATGGAGATAGCTGACACCCTGGATTAACATATAAGCTACTTTTTTATCTCGATATCCCCACGGGATCGACATTTACGCGGGTGATACCGAGGGGAGCAACTAGTTATTTCCATAATTTTGTCGAGAAATACTACTGAACTTATTTTTTCGTCGATGAAATCAATGCTGTACCTGCATAATTATTTACAAAAAACTTTGGAAGGGCTTGGCAAATTGATTGGTGTGCCATATTTACAGACGGATCCCTTTGTTGTAGCTCTGTTATATTGGTCAGTCAATAGTGCCAACCTTCCTGAGTTTAATTAAAAGCATACAATAGAACGTTGTCTGTATTCTGTAAGAGCCTTTCTTCTAGCGACGATACAAAGAGATTGGCCGAAAGATTACAGTCCACTTATGAAATGTTTTTCTTTGAAAACATAACCGAAATAATTCTCACGTACCTAGACCGAACTAGTATTCATATTATCATTATCAAAATTAAATAATCTTCATTGTTTATGGCTTACATAAACCTAACTTTAATTTTTCATGTCTTTTGGTTTTCAAACGTTAAACAAAATTAGAGCCCCATTTGAATCCAACGTGGTTTCAAACATTTAAAGAATTTGGGAGGTTCATTAATTGCAAAAAACTTTTTTACAAAAAAAACAACCGACTTCAAAGAAAACTACAAAGTGATAAATAACTTTAATTTCTGAACTCGGTGTCGTTGGTTCCGCATTTTCGTTTTTTGACACCGACTTCCGAAATTAAAGTTATTTATCACTTTGTAGTTTTCTTTGAAGTCGGTTGTTTTTTTTGTAAAAAAGTTTTTATTTTTCACTTTTTAGTTGTACCTACTCCACACAAATTCAAATAACACTAGTGCATTGAGGAATTGAAGACACCGACTAGAAGAATCATCAAAATTCGCATAGAAATGCCGGAGATGCAGTACATTTATGCATATAACATCGTACATAAGAATAATTATATAATGTATTATATACTAAAACCTTCCTGAAAGTATATAGATCACATTAGCGAAAGAATTATCAAAATCGGTTCATTAGTTTTTGAGAAAATCGCGGACAAACAAACATACATACATACATACATACATACATACATACATACATACATACATACATACATACATACATACATACATACGGGTCGAATACAGAACCTCCTTTTTTGAAGTCGGTTAAAAAGGGTCCATCAATCAGCAGGTCAATAAGTGTTTCGAGGATAAGTTAAATATTATTATTAAATCGATCTTACTTCCTCACATATCTTTTTTCTCCAATTGAATTCAGTCATGCTTTCTTAAGATTAATTAAACTACTACCTGAGGGCATAAAGGATAGACATAGTTCATAATGCAACAGTATTTTTTTGTGTATGGGTCCCATACAGAATTACCCATTGTCCTTAGTTATTCGGTTGTTAGATTAGGTATTTTTAAATGCAAAATATATATAAATAAAAACAAAGTCGGGTTAGTTACACCATTTATAACTCAAGGACGACTCGACCGATTTATATGGTCTATGATTTGTTGGATTTGTCTCCGCCCCGAACAGCCAGAATAACTATTGAAAAAACATGGGAAAAATTCACGGAGAAAAAAAACAATTAAGATAATTCCGACCGATTTATTATGGTCTATGATTTGTTGGATTTGTCTCCGCCCCGAATAGCAGAATTAGGCAGCGCAGAGGTCACCTTGACTGCATGTTCTGGGACATAGAGGGCAGGATAGAAGGTGGAGCATAATTATGCTCTCCTAATGTATCCTACGCTTTGGAATGGGCAACTAGCTTCATTTTTTTTTTGACTGACCGACTTTTTGACAATTCAAAAGTGCCTGTAAATGGTTTATTTGAAATAAATGCTTTGAGTTGGAGTATGAAAACTAGAACGCTCATTTTACTTTAAAAAATTCCACAAAACAAAACTTCTGCGTCACAATTGTACAGGTGCTGTGTAATCAAGGGAAAAGCGTGTTTCCAAGAAAGGCGTGACACGCCGCACTGTGCCAATATGAGCTTTGAAGGACGTAGAATATACAGCCAACCAATGAGAGAGAATTTCTCAAAGTAGGGACTTTTTTTTCTGCGTGTTACTACTCGGGATATAATGAGGAAAGCACGTGAAGATGTCGGACATTTTTGTCATGAGTATTTCTTTTATGAAATGTCTTGTTTTGTACTTGTATATTCTTGTGAGAAATTGTTTTGTTGGACTGAGAAAGTTGTTATTACCGTTTGAATGATACTTGTATTAATCAGCCTATAATGTTCCCAAAGGGTGCTAGGACACAGATCTCCTCTCTTCGAGAGGGAGTGGGCTAAGGCTGCGTTTCCACCAGAGATGTGCGGGGATGCGTAGCGAGGGATGTGTGTAAAACAAACCGATAACTTCGCTTCATTTTCATAGTTTGAACTAAGTTAGCGTTGTTATTGGTTAGCTTTCCACACAGTCCTCGCTCATCTCTGGTGGAAACGCAGCCTAATAGTCTACCAAGCAGGCTCAGTGCGGGTTGGTAAAACTCACATGTCTTCGAGTTTTTGTCAGTAGACTGACGTACGCCCGACAGTCGAGCTCGACCGACGGTCCTCGTCAGCGCGACGTAGCTGTACACGCGTAGAGATACGTCAGCGTTGCTCTATAGTTGATCATAAGTTTTCATTGATATAGGTACGTTCGACCGATGTCAGCGCTGACCATCGGTCGACCACTGTAGCGGTATCTACAACGCCACATGCGAACTACTCGTCATACTGACGTCACACAAAATCCTGCATCTCGCAAGCGGAGTTTACCACGCAACTAGCATATATACAACGGCCCGACATGAATCATCGAGCAATTTCCCGCCAGACACACCTGTCTGGTCGGAGGATCGTCCCTTTTCTATGGAGTATGAGTGAACTTTACTCCCTGTTCCTCATACCTCTATAGCATTATATCCAGCCTGTAATTATTTCGCCTTCTTGTCTAATTAGACAAGCGTTCAAAGTCCTTCATATACTAGCAAATAAGGGTTACGGATTACTTTCAAATACCTACTTGTCCACTGAACATTAAATTGCATTTTATCTTATCTGCGACATAGCGTGGAATGTCAACACTCATGTTTTGCTTAATGGTGTAATTATGTCACATCGTTGTGGAGGAGCAATAGGTAGGTATATCAAGTCTACTTAAAAAGCGGTCAAGAGCGAGTCGGACTCAATATTTATCACTACCTATATATTAAAAATAACACGTTTCTTTATAATGTTTCTTATATAAACTTGAAAATTAAAGGGGACCCCTTTAATTTTTTTTTTTTCATAATCATAATCTTGAGGGGCCCGTGGCTAAATAATAACAGCCGCACAGGTCGATCGATCAGGTTAAGCTACGCTTGCCGCGGTTAGTTGACCTGTGGATGGGTGACCATCTTTACATACCGAGACCCCTCCGTGCCTCGGAAAGCACGTTAAGCCGTTGGTCCCGGCTGTCATTCGTGGATCTTTGACAGTCGTTACGGGTCGTCAGAAGCCCGAAAGTCTGACAACCAGTCTTACCAAGTGGTATCGTATTACCCAGTAACTGGGTTGTGGAGGTCCGATAGGCAGTCGCTCCATGTAAAATACTGGTATTCAGCTGCATCCGGTTAGACTGGAAGCCGACCCCAACATAGTTGGGAAAAGGCTAGGCAGATGATGAATCATAATCTTGTATTTATTTGCGAATATGGGTACTTACAAAATAAAATGTCTCATACAAACAATAGTGTCCATTAGCCATATCCTACCCTAAGGCATGCAATTTTACAAATTAAATGCATTTGCGGGTACCGTTTGGCACCCTTTGGGTACGGAACTTTAAAAAGTAACCGTTAAATTAATTTAATGGACTTTTGGACATCTGTCTAATCTTTCTTACGAAACGTAATAAACATTATACACAAACGTCTACTTTTTGCTACGAGTGCTACGGCGCTACGAAAGTGCTACGAAAGTTGTTTACCGTAGAAGTAGGTCAGCACGAAAGAAAGTCTACTTTTATTGAGCGTGTACAGTTATGATTATTATGACAAGCCATTTCCGATTTCGTTTTACCTGATTCCCGAACTTTCTAGGTCACTTTCCACGCTTATCAATATCGAATCAGACGGCGCGGTTTCTACCAACCACAGACGTTATTTTACTCTGTTTTTTGATTATTCCGAGGCTGTACTGTTCATTCATTTTCAATAAAACACAACAACGTGCTAGTATTCCCCAAGAGAAAGAGGGGGGGGGGGGGTATATAGTTAGGCTAGCTGACAGACGACGAAGTAGTAAGGGATCGAGGGGGGGGGGGGGTTCAGGTAATTAGACCGGAATAAATCGACATATCGCTCATTTGGAGAAACATCGACGTAAATGTATTTTTTCCCAAAAATGAGTTAAATATAGCCAAAGCACTTAGAAAGCGTATTTCCGTTAGGAAAGCAAAGACTTAAAAAAACAAAAAAGTAGCAGTTACGTCGATGTTTCTCCTCTAAATGAGTGATATGTCAAATAGTTTAATTTAATGTTCTGTGTCTCCTACTTTGCATAGCTATTATTGTTTAGGAGCAAGTTTTTTTAACTGAACAGACAGCTGTGCTGCTGGGGAGTTTGTTGCGCCACGTCTTCTTCCCAGCGAAAGCACTAGGAAGTGGTCAAGGGCGCGTTTTGGAGGACTATCAGTAATTTTGACGTTCGAAAAGTACTGATTCTCAGCCTAATTTGAATAAATGACTTTTGATTTTAGTCCACACACTTATCTATAATAATAATAATCCTGAAGAGTTTGCTTGTAATTTTATTTTATTTATTTATTTATTGCTAAATGGGGCCCGCTCTTGACCTCGATCACGCCTGATGGAAAGCGATGGATAATGTCTATGAAAGAACGAGCGTGCCCAGAAGATGCATGTTCATTCTTACTTTGAAGGCAGACAGGTTACCCGTATGCGTGAGTCTGGGGTTGTTGCATAAATGACTATTAATTTTAGTCCACACACTTATTTATACTAATAATAATGCTGAAAAGTTGCCTTTTTTTGTGACTCCGCATCAAAGTTGCGACAAACAAATACGCGACAAATGTTAGGGCGACAGTACGTCGACTATCACTGGACATCAGCTTGTTGTACGTTAGTGCGACTGATTGATTCACGACAAACGATGGGACGATGAACGAAAGCGCGACACAATTTTCGCTCGTCAAACTAATGAGCTACAAACGTTTTTTTTTATTTTGTTGATGATTATTCTTTTAAACTCAAATTAAGATCCTCTTACACATCCCAATCATATAGTCATCATTTCAGCCGAAACACGTCCACTGCTGGACATAGGCCTCCCCCAATCACATAATAATACGCCTAATTTACTTTCATTGCCGAAATTATAGCAGCAGGATTTTATTTATTAAACAGTGACACTTGATGTATTTGAGAAATCCGTTTCCATTAGGGTATCCCAAGAAGCGGGTATTACAGCCTAAAAGAATTGTTTAGGGACACAATTCTTCACGTCAAACGGATTTATCAAGTCCCCAGTGAATGAAGAGATACGAGTGGCTTCTGTTTTTTTTGGGATTCGAACCATGGAATTTTGCACAAAACATCACGAGATTTTGTGCAAAATTCCACGACTTGATTCAATGACTAAAGACGAATGGAATATTGTCAGACTAAAGAAACTTGTAACTAAAATAATGTTACTTTATTTATTAGTTTTTGTAAAAAAGATAGTTTTTTGGTAACATAACATCACGCCTGTAATCCCCAAAGGGTAAGGCAGAAGTGTAGTACACCCATATTTGGCATAGTTATGTTTAAGACCCATTTAATAAGAGGCGGGCCTATTGCCATCAACCGAGCACAAGTCCAGACTCCGAGATGCACTACTGAGAAATTCCAGATGTTTACCATCTGGAATTTCCCCAATATAGAAACCCAATAAAACTGCCCGACCTGAGAATCGAACCCAGGCGCTCAAGCCCAGCACTTGCAACCACTAAACCAACGAGTCAGTCAAACAAAAACAGATAGGTAGATCAAATGCCGTAACTTTTAAACTTTGTAAAAAATACCTTTTAGTTGTCTGAATCCATACTTAATATTATAAATGCGAAAGTGTGTCTGTCTGTTACCTCTTCACGCTTAAACCGCTAAACCGATTCAGATGAAATTTGTCATAGAAATAGTTTGAGTCCCGGGAAAGGACATTGGATATTTTTTATCCCGATATTCCCACGGCAATCGAGGCTTTTTACGTGTGAAATCGTGGGGCGCTGCTAGTTTAAAATATAAAGTCTTTCATGCCTGTGTGGCATGAAAAGAATGCTGCCATACGAGGAGATTAGAAAAGCCATTCGATTTTGTAGAGTACCAACAAAGTAAAATAAAAGTTTAGAGTTAAGCAGTTCTATAAGTTTCTTCCAATACGTTCTACTTTGGTTCTCAAGTTAAATATCGCAATGTTTTTCCCTTGCGTCAGCTCGAACCGTACGTGAACAGCTCATGCCTTGTTGAATAGATAAGTCAGTCGGCAAAGTAAGTAACGTATCGAACTGCTCAGGAAACGCCAGGCGTAATTTAGCATCGTGATTAATGAATCTCGATGCTAAATTACGCCTAAACCCTACGCCTAATTACGCTTAAATGTGTGAGAGGTTAATTAACCTCTCACACGTTTGCCCGCCTACCTGTCGAAACACCCCACGCGTCGGAGTAGATGAATGGGCGCAGTAAAGTCATTGTTTTAACAATAACAATAGAACAATGACACTGTTGTGTACACTTGGTGTACCGTTGACGCTCCGAGCGCTTTCTCTTATGTACACTTGGTGTACACTTGACGCTTGAGGGGTTAAATAGTCCTCTCGCGTCCGGCCCTGGTTCAAGCCATGGTCCGGGGCGAGAGGGAGTGGGAGGCGGTCACCTCCTGCGAAGCAGTCATGCTAGCGAAGGCGGTGGCGGGACGGCTCAGAGAGAGAGCCGCACGCCTCAGCCGCCGCGGGCGTCGGGGGCCGCGTGACGACTCCCGGCCACCGTAGGCGCGGGCCTGCGGACGGAGAGTAATGGGTAGCTCTCCGTCCGATCAGGACCAGGCCCGTGCCGGACGGCGCGTATGTGTTCCACGCGCGCCTCAAAGAGATGTCAGCATAAAGGAAGGGGCCCGCCAGGGCCGAAGCCTGCCGGGGTAGCGGGATCTTCCGAAAGGGTTACCGCTGCCGCTGCCCCGGAACATAAAGGGTAAGGAAGGAACACGGGTGGGTTTTAGTCAGTAAGAGTCTGACACTCCCTTCCGCTCCACCCAGAGCGGGAGGAGTCATTAGATGATTTCCCATCCAAAAAAAAAAAAAAGGGGGTTAAATAGTATTTAAGTTTTAAAAGAAAGCAATAGTTTCTGCTTACATTTTAACATTATCATTCTCTGGCCCTATCCTAATTAGAGGTCGGCGTGACATGTCTTTTGCTTCCTTACCATACCATTATTATTTTTTATTTTTTTTATTGCTGAATGGGCCCGCTCTTGACCTCGATCACGCCTGATGGAAAGCGATGGATGAGGTCTATGATGGAACGAGCGTGCCCAGAAGACGCCTCAGGCACAGGAACTCCCACGCATCGACGAAACACAACATGCTGCTTGACTCCGGTGGGAGGGGTGGTCGAAAACCAGGCGGGCGTTAGCCCTACCACTGCAATGGAAGAATTGGCTAGTCAAATAAGGTGTTGGGTGTGACTGTCCAGGATGCGCCGAGCGCTCGGTTCAGTTGAGTAACTGGCGGAACAAACTGCGCTATACAAGGAGGCTTTTTCATGCATCCCAAAAAATGTGTCGCCATCTCGGTAGTCACTTCATCATCATCATCATTTCAGTCGAAAGACGTCCACTGCTGGACGTAGGCCTCCCCCAAGCACCTCCACTTCGACGGGTTCTGTGCCTCTCGCATCCAACGGGTTCCTGCGGCCTTCACAAGGTCGTCGGTCCACCTTGTGTGAGGCCTGATGCTGGGATGGGATGTTGGTCTAAGTATGATTTATTTTGTCACTTTGATCAATAATACCTATTACTTACCATTTCGTTTGGCCATAAGTTCAAATACGTTGGATAATCATAAATTATATTGTGTTAGGGAGCTTCCAACTGACTAGCTCTTGCTGGTTTTCAGGCACGTATAAATTATTAATTTTTCATCAGATTTAATATAAAAAATATTATTTATTTTAAAACTCTTCGACCAGTCGTTTTTATACATTCAGATGGTAAATGGTTCCAATTGGGATAGTTCCAAAATAATCTAGATATTTTCTACGTAAATACTCGTATTTCCTGATGTAATTTTTTTTTTTGTCTTAAACGTGGTTTAGATGTACTGATTGCATTCAGTTTTATTGGTGAAATTCGCCCTTTTGCTTTGTATAAAAAAGAGAGAGAAAAATGCGTTTATTGGCATTACCTACCGCAAAAAAATAAACTTTAAAACTATAAAAAAACTGAAAACTTTAATTATATAACTATAATTATTACAAGTGAGATGAGATGAGCACCCGAATATTGTGTAAAACACTTTAAATCACAATCTGAATCATTTTGAAGGATATTGCTAATCCATTGCTTCATATGTTCGAAACATTTGTCATACATACACATGTTGAACGTAAATAACGCAATGAATGTTGTTGAACTGTCAAAATGAAAGCATAATATTATAGAGGCATTTCTTAGGTATCTTTTGGAAATAATTTATTTGTAATTCTCTGATTTGATTAGGTATTCGGTTATAGATTTTGACAGACACATTATTCTAAAATAGTGTACTTCTGCATCAGCAGCCTGCTAAAGTGAGACTTGCAATAGCCTATATCCTAGATTTTAACAAGCTAACCCCTGATTCCCAAAAAGAAACGTCAGGAGGTGCTTGAGGATTTGCAACCTTATAGCCCTGAGATTGGCAATTCCTTTTGTGCCTATAAGCGGCTTTCTATCACAAGGAATGTCAGCTTGTTTGCCCACCAATATGATGTTATTCTTTAGGTTTTATGTTTGTTCCATCTTACGAAAAGAGCGAAAAAATACTCTTATGATGGATGAAAAAATGTACAGACCTACGTTTCTCGACAAACAAAGGAAGGACAAGGAAAGAATGTCCCGAATTCCGTGTAGTAATTGCATTATGCTTGCATACGACAAAAGTATGGTGAAGTAGTTGTATTCATATTCATGGTGCGAACGAAACTAATTAGTCTCTTCTGCAACATTGATGGTGCGGGTCAATGGTGCATACGGTACAACGGGGCTTCATTACTATTTTTCTTTTGTTTTCTTACTTTTTTTTGTTTTCAGACTTTTTTACTTTGAGAATATAAATGAAAAATCAAGCTGCTAAATAATAACAGTATGACGGTTTAATGCTATCATGATTCCAGTGTAAGAGAGAGATGGAGCTATATATGGTCGATAGTACCATTCCGCATCATCACGCACTGGAATCATGATGGCATTATACTTCGTAATACCCCAGGTCACACAGCCCACACACACACACACACACACACACACACACACACACACACACACACACACAGCTCGACGTACATACATACGTTAAAGCAAAAGCGACTGATTGTTTTCTCGACAAACGACAGGACGATGTAACTTTTGATCGGCGAACGATAGCGCGACACAACTTTCGCTCGACAAACTAAAGCGCGATAAACGTTTCTACACACAATAGGCATTTTGCGCGAGACCTACATAGTTTTATTAATGGCCCCCACCAGGCCTTGAACTGGGCCAACCGCCCCGAAATAGTGGATCAATATAATTTAATGTCTGTTGTCTATGAACTGTGGGCCAAAGAATCATGCAGATAAGTTAGGAAAATCGTGAGATTTTCAAAGTCAAGTCAAGTCAGTCAGTCAGTTTTACTTCAAATTAAACTGTTTGTAAGAAGTTTTACGTGTAACATAATTTATTATAATACAAATTACACACTGAATGCGAATAAACATTTACGTGGGAATTCCCTAAAGCCATGGGAAAATTCTTAAAAAAAAAACCCGTTGAAGCAATTCTTGTCTATCCGAATTGTAACAGCATGGAATACCTATAGGCTTCCGGAAAATGATGTGACGACTCCCATACTAAACTGCTTCAAGAATAGACTGGACATATTAAATATTTCCAAGCTTATTTTCCAAATAAGAATAAATTACTTACACATTTTATTTATTATTTATTTTAAACACATTCAACTATCATCACAGGCTTACCTAATACTCGTACAATAGTGTAGTTATAACATCTTACAAATTAGACTTACAATTATTATAATAAGTTAAGTTAGAGTTATTCAATGGAATTTACTTTAAAAACATAGAAAATTATCATATCAAAAAGTCAGTTTTTTTAATTAATTAATTTTGATAAAAAAGGAGTAATTTCGTTTTAGCACATACGTCGTTTTACTCCGAGCGCACGCACATTAAAACACACATAAAAACTTCTTACAAACAGTTATCGCGACAAAGGTCGAAAAGGACCCTGTATTAGGTTTACATAAGGAATTGATCTAGATTTAGCCAAATTATCCATTTGGCTTAACATAGCAATCTAAAGACCATGATGGTTTTATGCAAATAAACGTAATTTCTTTCATTTAAATAAAAGTTTCCAATAAAATTACGACTAACGATATCTTTTTCGTTTATCAAACAAGCCCTTAAATCTCCATTTAAAAAACATGATGTTCCATTTTTACATTAGATCATACAATAAACGACTGCTATCAATTTCGCTTCGCAATCAAATCTTCGCTATCAAAAACAAAAACTTAATTATGTGTAAGGTAATTTAGAGCCAATTAAGTAACTAACTTAATACCACTGGTAAAGCAATGAATACCAACTGCCACCGAACGGGAACTGGCTCTCATATAAAGTTCCTGTACCTAACCTTGACTTATTTGGCACACGCTCAAAGTCGCCGATGGTGATAACTCACACATATCTTTATATTCTTTGTACAGACAGTATTATTTCCTCGCATTTTATATTCAAAATTACCGCTTCCTACCTGTTTTAACCTTATAAGTAACTATGCTTTAGCCCATGACTTCGCTCGCGTGGTGGTCGGAAATTATCCCATAGGAATATACCTACTATTATTATTATTATTAGCCTGTGATGTCCCACTGCCTTCCTACTCTCTTTCCACTTCTCTCACGGGGATAAAAAGTATCCTAATGTTGTACCTAGGTCATTTTAAATTACATCCAAATCAGTTCAGTCATAAAGGCGTCAAAAGGTAACAGAGAGACAGCATTTATGATAATAGGAAAGGATAGTAAGGATGACTACATTACGTACCTATTCCGAGGGGCTTGTGGCTAAGTAATAACAGCCGCACGGGTCGATCGATCGGGTTAATCTACGCTTGCCGCGGTTGGACCGTGGATGGGTGACCATCTTTACATACCAAGACCCCTCCGTGCCTCGGAAAGCACGTTAAGCCGTTGGTCCCGGCTGTCATTCGTGGATTTTTGGCAGTCGTTACGGGTCGTAAGAAGCCTGAAAGTCTGACAACCAGTCTTACCAAGGCTCGGTATCGTATTACGTTGTGGAGGTCAGATAGGCAGTTGCTTCATGTAAAATATTGGTACTTAGCTCCATCCGGTGAGACTCGAAACCGACCTCAGTCCCCAACGTAGTTGGGAAAAGGCTAGGCAGATGATAATGAGTTCTAATGCTGATGCTGATACAGGTTTTGTGGTGTTAACAAGCCCAAAATATCCATACTAATATTATAAATGCGAAAGTGTGTCTATCTGTCTGTCTGTTACCTCTTCACGCTTACACCGCTGAACCGATTTAGATGAAATTTGGTATAGAGATAGTTTGAGTCCCGGGAAAGGGCATAGGATAGTTTTTATCCCGATATTCCCACGGTATCGAGATTTATGCGGGTGGAACCGCAGGGCGCAGCTAGTACCAGATAAAATTACAGCACCACTATCAACACTGGTCAGCAGAACTAAATCCGGGATACAGATAACTCACTGCAGAGATACGGTCGGAGCTTTGCGGTTTTTGCTGTATAAGTACCTATAGTGGTATCTACCAATGTTATATCATTGAAGCTATTTACATAAACCACATTTGGTCTAGAGATTTACGTAGGTCTGTTGGTGAAGTCTTCTTATTTATTTAGTCCTGAGCTGGATTGAAAAGTAGCTATGAATAATCTGAAGGTACAAGTACTTCATCATCTGCCTAGCCTTTTCCCAGCTATGTGGGGGTCGGCTTCCAGTCTAACCGGATGCAGCTGAATACCAGTATTTTACACGGAGCGACTGCCTATCTGACCTCCACAACCCAGTTACTGGGTAATACAATACCCCTTGATAAGACTGGTTGTCGCTTTCGGGCTTCTGACGACCCGTAACGACTGTCAAAGATCCATGAATGACAACCGGGACCAACGGCTTAACGTGCTTTCCGAGGCAGGGAGAGGTCTTGGTATGTAAAGACGGTCACCCTTCCACGGACCAACCGCGGAAAGCGTAGCTTAACCTGATCGATCGACCCGTGCAGCTGTTATGACTTAGCCACAAGCCCCTCGGTATAGGTACGTAATATAGGTATCTGTACAACCGGGGCTTGTTATACGAAGTTAAGAGTTCCCCGGTCACAAACTTTCTTTGTTCCAAACACGACTAAAGGTCATAGCACACATATTAACTCGAAAAGGGATCGTCACCATATCGCCTTTCGCCTCGCCGTCAAACAGGCGTCAACCGAACGTAAGCACGTAACCAAAGCGGATCAGAAGCTCCGACACGTCGACCAGGCTACGGCTAGGCGACGCCGCGCTTACGGCTCGCCGACCGCTGGTTGATGGTGCTGCAGGCAGGCCGCGGGAGTGGTGAGAGGGGCAAGGGTGGACAAAGAGACGTAAGCTCGGGTACGGAGATACGTAAGCGCGGGGAAGAAGAGCCGTAAGCGCGGGAACTGCAAGTTGACCACGCACCGCACTGCGGTTCGTGAGCTTGTCCCGAGGCGAGGCGATTAGGTACGTTACGATTCCGATTAGTGTGCGTTGCATTAGGGAGTTTCATACAGAGAATACTGAATGGCTCGAGTTGATACGGAGTTGATATGTGTGCTATTTTAGTTAGTTTAGTTATACACTTTTGGGTGTCAGAGCAAAACTTAACCCTTCGTATGTCGGAACGTAGATCCACGCGAGACACAATGGCTTTTTAATTGCGTCTGTAATTACGACATTCAACAAACAAATGAACTCAAACAAAACATAGATTACTCTATAGCTATAGGAATAGCAAAGACTAATGTTTAATCCTTCAGGCAAATACTTACTAGGAATACTTGTAAGACAGAATTGACTTCCTCTATCGTAAAATAAAGGAATCATCAAGCTATAGATACTACGTACAGACGCCAGCACATCAAGCTACTAAAATCTGTCAAATTCCTTTAATAGATTTTCAACTTTATCGCTAAAGCATAAGGTTCAAAGTTGATTGGGAAAATTTGACAGTTTCGGGTAGCTTGCTGATGTGCTGGCGTCTGTACCTACTGATCTATTCAATGTTAGTGTTATACTAAGAACGAATGCAAAAACTACCTATCAAAATCATTGAGGTAGTTTTTAATACCAAAGATGTAATGAGCTGATAACAGGCTAACACATAGATACCCAGGATGAAAATATAACATCTACAAATAAACAACTAAGTATTAAAAACTATTTTCTATGAAGAAAACTTATTACGCTTTCGAATTGCAACTTCTCAGAATATACTCAGGAGTAAGGGGAGTGAAGTAAAACTTCCTAGGAAGTCTCGTTGAAAGTACAACCTATTTAGCTTCTTCTCTTTTAGCTTTCAAGGTGTATTTGATCCAGTTTTTAATCATCCTGCACTTTTATTTGAAACTGCTTCCTTATTCATTTACTTTGTGAGGAACAAAATTTGTTCAGAGACAGAGAAAGAGAGAATTATATCTTTCTTCTCTCTCATGTAACGAAATGTGCCTAAACGTTTACGCGTCCTCGAGATTTCACCCTCATTTCTCGTATAATTAATTATTGAATCGCCGCCTACGAACTTTCAAAAAAAAAAAACCAGGTTACCTCTTACTTACCTCAATACAACAAACGTTACCTTGTAAGTAGTGATGGGGCCAATATACCATAGACAATAGTCGATAGATGTGCACAATATGGCGCCGGAGAATAGTCAAAGCATTTCTAAACTGTGTGCTGATGAAGAAACTTAAGTCCGCTGTAAGGAAGTGGCGGAGAATGCGCCTCTTCCGGAAGAGAGATGGTGAGTCTAAAGGTTAGGATTACATGTGCTCTTAGGTATTTAGAATGTCGAGTGTATTCTCATACCTATGTGTGCAGTTCTACATAAGTAGGTGACTTAGGGGTGCACACAAATGTTCGCGTATCTTATATAGATAGTGCCATCCACGAAGACGCGCCCATCTCTTCTTACTAATCGCTTGTGGTTTTCCGCTAGTGTTTTAGTAATTTGATACACACTAATAAGTAATTGCTGTGTACGACAAAACGAAAATACTAGCGGAATGTTGCACACTTGTACTTAACTGTAAGCGATTAGGAAGAAGAGTGGGGCGCGTCTTCGTGGATGGCGCTATCTGTATATTTGATTCGGCAGTATTTTTTGGTGCAACGATGCCTGGAAGAGATCGCAGAAAGCGATAAGGCTATGATTTTTTTTTGTTATGTATTTTCTGGTATACATATAAATACAGCCGACCAGAATAAATAACTACACATATTCGTCTTTCATTCGGCTTGTGCTGATCGGTAAACTTCGTTCAGCATCTGCCCTTGCTGAATCATGTTCGGTTCGGCTCGGCACAATTCGAGCTAAGTCGAGCTGCTTTTTTCCAGACATGATGTCTACATAATATATTCCATTTTGCCGTCCGGTTGTGCCGAACCATGGTGACCCGAACACATGTCTAGCAGCCCTCACTTAAGTATTTAGTAGAAAAACATCGGCACCTCAATCTGATATGGCTCTATATTAAACGTAATACAGGAGATATTTACAAAGCAGCTCAAAGGTACTTTTGAGCATTCAAACGAACAAGAAACTTTTTTCTGACAAAAAAATCGTCAACATAATCAATCAATCAACTCAGCCTATCATAGTCCACTGCTGGACAAAGGCCTCTCCCAGACTGCGCCACAACACCCTTTCCTCCGCCTTCCTCATCCAGTCTCCCCCAGCCACATTCTTTAGGTCATCCGTCCATCTAGTTGGGGGGCGTCCCTCACTACGCTTGCCGATACGCGGTCTCCACTCCAGGACTCAGGTCAACATAATATAGAAACCATTTTTAATTTCTTCACTTACTAAAGAACTTATTTCTTTTGTCTGCAGATTCTGTGACGCGACAGGTGTCGACTGATCCCGCGCCGTCCACTTCAGGAACTCCTGCGCATTACCCGCGACCGCCGCCCGCTGAACTCTTGCAATTGGTAAGTATATTGACACAATTATATCCGTTTGAATGCGGTAACTACTGAAACAATTAAAAAGCCATTGTGTCTCGCGTGGATCCACGTTGGGTTAATGAATTCATATTTTCTGGGTTTCTGGGTAATGAAGCCTACTTAGCGAACCACATTTTTTTTAATGTTCTTTAAAGCAAAAAAGAAAAACAATGCCGAGCTTGTCTTAAAAATACCGTCATAAAGAATAATGTTTCCATAATCTAATTATTGTGATAAAAATTACCATTGCGCCTGATACAAATAAAAGAGCAATATGCGTGTACGTGCTCTTAAAGTTTATTCAGGCGCTTACTGACATAAAGTTACATAATAATACGATTACTTTGACGATTTCAACCGCTTTCATTTCCCGAATTTTATTTATGTGTAGGTATTATCGTTGAAGACATATTTAAGACCACGTTTATGCGACGCCAGGGCAATTTCGAAGAATGCATAATGTATATTTACTTAGTATAAAATCACAGCGATGCGGGCTGTTGTCACATAAGCGTAGTCTCAGTGTCATTTTTATGTATTTATTACAATGTATCTTTCCTTGTCCAGGAGCCAGACGAAGGCCAAAGGCTAAGAGAACAGCAGCTGCGAACATACGCGTTCTTCCAATTGAGGGTACATTTAAAACGAGGCCAAAACTTAGTAGCTATGGACAAAAATGGTATGTTGGATCACCGCAACACTATCACCGACACTCAAACACGAACATCACTGCTAGGCGATGCACAGCAAATAATGCATACCTAATAATACACAGATAATGCATAATAATACACAAAATATCGATTGCTAATCGAAATTGAAAATAATCTTGGCAGAGCAGCGAATGACAAGCTTCATCAATCACTATTAAAAGTAGGGATACAAAAATGATACGTGATCGAATTATCTATAAAATTAACACAAACGTGAATGAACTCTTCAGTTCTTCACACCATAATTGGCATTTTTCTTTTATTTATCGGAAGCTTTCTATTAACCCCGAGGCTTCGAGCTACACGCTCAAGCGACACGCGTCTTGAGACTTCGGAAAAAACAAATGAAAGAAGTTGTTTAGAGCATGACGTAATGTGGGCTTTACACAGGTGACCACAGAGCCGCTCGGAAAACAATTGGGCTAGGCCGCAGGTAACTAAAATCGCTAGATTCGAAGTCACTTTATTAAACCTATCTACTCTAGGATTCATAAAGTGACAGATCGCATGCGGCGGGTGACTAAAATCGACCGTGAAAATGCTCAGTCGCAGGCGATCGCCCACCGTATGAAGGTCGTCATTTTGATGCAAAATGATCTAGGTAGTCACCTGCGATTTTTAACGAGCTGTCCAAATGGGGTGGTGATTCGACTTTTGAGGCGATTTTGGTAAGTGAACAGTCGCACGGCGAAAATCGACTTGATTAGTCGTGCGAAATAAACAAGTAAAGTGCGCGCACAAGTCTCGTCACAAGTCACATCGCGTGAGGCCGTGAACGGGGTTTTAGGCCGCATCCTAACCAAAAGCCATCGTCGCGTCGCGCCAGCAGAGGGCGCCATCCAGTTTTCCGATCAAAAACTGACGAGAGAGTATTCGAGTATTCACGTGACGGTCGTTTTTCGTTAGGGCTTGGAGTTAGACGTCAGATTAAAGCAATTCACGGTGCATACACACGAGTGACATGCGTCGACGACACAAGCAACTGCTGCTGTCGACAAGATGCCACTCATATATTTGAGCACCATACACAAATAATAATAATAAATAATAAGGGCTTGATTCAGAAAGCGGTACTTCTGGACACGGCCCGCATTGTCCGGAGGTTCCTCTCTCTGGAGCCCTGACCGCCGGTAGCTTGGACCCTGTTCCCGATACCGGTGGGCTACTATTTTTTATATTTTTAAATGTTTTTATATATTATTTTTTATATTCTAATATTTAAAAATATAATTTATATGTAAATAATGAAATAAAGGAAATAATAATAATAAATACACGAGCGACACGTTGTCGTCGACACGTGTTGACGTATGCAGTCGCCTCTGTCATCGACGCCTGTCGCTCGTGTGAATGCACATAGGCACACAAACTGCACCAAATTGTCATTTCAGACAAAAGCACCGATCGCGCTACTATAACGCTGCAATTTGTCTTCCAAATTGATAGTCCCTGGTCTAAAGTTCACTACGAAACATTTGACATTGCTACAAAACTTTATCTTTTCGCACACTACACAACACCAAACATTATTCTGTTATTGTTATTTTGCATGTTTTCTTTTGTTTTAATGCAGATAATGCTTTTGCTTTCGTACGATAGATCACCTTTAGCATCCTACTTTAATTTACGTTAAGAAGCCTGTAAACGGGCTACAAAATCTTGTCGGCAATTTTGTTGAACAATATAACTCGGTATATTTGCAACTTATACCCTAGCTGCAATTTCATTATGCAATACATTGCCATATAGCCGGTTAGACATTGAATATTTGCAACTACTAGGCTCAAATCATACCGAGATGGCAGCGAAGCGGTGAGCAGTTTCAGTGTCATATAATTATAAACTTTATCTTCATTACTATAATACATAGTATCGCTTGAGAAACTTGAGTCGTCGGAGTGCTCGCAGCGCCGCGGGCGGCCGCGCAACCTTTTCAAGTTTCTCAAGCTATTTATCTAAGATTAAAAGTAACAAAATAGTGGAAACAACAAAAAAAGAAGACCTGCGAGGCCAAAAAGTCTCATATCTGAGCGTGATGCTGCGATATTTTTTTGAAGTGAAAACTTCTTTATGCGCGTTGGACATTTTTTGAGATGGGAAAAGCCATTGAATTCGCGCCACTGTTACCGTAACCGAGACCGCTTCGGATGTGTTCGGCTGTCCTCGGTTTTAATATATATCCGATATGTCAGTGAGTGATGGCAAAGTATTCTGTTTGTGTTTTGTTTTCACTTCTGTCGGCACTCCCGGAGTGCCACTGTTCTTTTTTTATCTCTGGAACTACCAGTCGGCTAAGAAAAAATCTTTTGCCATTTGATAGCCCAATTCTTGAGGAAGGTTATGGGCTATTTATAACATCACGCTACAACCTTACGATCCGAGCAAAAAAATAAAAAATCACGCAGAAGAAGTCGTGGGCAGACGCTAGTATACCATAGACATTGATAATGATCAATAGTAAAATTATAATCTTACCGGATCTATCCCCTTCAACAAAATTAACGTAGATGTCGAACTTGGTTAACCCAACTTCGAATCAAACCCATACCTAACACGTTTGACCAATCCAATCCGAAGTCACCCCGAACTTTGTGATGAAACAATCAATACTACGATCTACAATCGTGTAACTTCGGAACTAGTCGGAGAAAAACGATATCTCGAACTAAATTGGGTCCTTCCTCATTTCCTCAAGGATTAGATTCTTAATTTGATTTATAATTAAGCTCGGAGCAGACGGCTAGTAATATTCTTGCTGTCGGAAAAGCTTTGCCAACGACCTGATAAATTCTGAACCAAGCTTAGTGCCTACTGTTCAAAATTCTGCTGTCGTCCGAAATTTGACCCTTTCCTAAGTAATAATAAAGTAGTTATTATCCCGTAGCTTACTTAGATTTTATTCGTTTATTTTGCTTTTTCCTCTTCTAACTGTAGTGTTTTGTGGGGTCCAAAACCAGGTTTGTTGTCAGGCACGAGCGATCCCTACGTCAAGTTTAAGGCTGGGGGGAGACTGTTGCACAAATCCAGGATCGTGTATCGAGACCTAAACCCTGTTTGGGACGAGTGCTTCACTGTGCCGATTGAAGATCCTTTTCAGCCTGTTCAGATTAAGGTAAGACATATTTGAGATTGTTTTAATGTTAGTACGTTTTCACTGCCTCTCTAGTCTAGTGGTTGTTGTCGCCGGCAGCTGCCGACGCGTCGTTGGCTGCCATCGATACGCTAGCGCCCTATCGCCGACACGCGTCGTCGGTTGCAGTTGCCTCTTTTGTAGACGCGTGTCGCTCATATGTATGCACTAAGCCGATATCAGATGCTTCACTTTTCGTTTATTTTTGCCTTTCATTCGGCATCTTTCACTCGAAATGAAACGTCTGAACACAAAATGAATCAAAAGTGAATAATTCATTCATTAGTGAATCGATTTAACGATGTTGGATTTCGGCACTCGCCTGCCTTATTATAGAAAAATGAAATGATATCGGCTTAAGTGCGACTACTGAGCACGGGGCCGTGGGTTCGATTCCCAGGTCGGGTAAAGAGTTATCAGGAATTTCTCAGTTGATAGGGTCAAAGTCTAGATTTAAGCCTGATTAATGGAAATAGGCATGCCCTCAATCAAAAGAACTATCGGCGTATAATTATGACTTCATAGGGACCATTATATTTCACTCTTAATAAATGGATTTCACTTATAAATTCAGTAAAAATACAATCCTTCTACATCGGCAATGAATAACATATTAAAATCCAACCCAACCCGGTTTGAATACTTTATTACGCACAATTTACTTCCTACAGTGAATAAAATTTAATATTAACCCTTAAACGATCCCGAAGGCGGAGTAATGTTACTATATCATTGCTTAGAGAGTCGTGCTACGTCACGGAGTTATATTTATTTAAAGCCTTCGTATTTATTTTACGAGAGATGATAATCCAGTGCGCGGTAAAAAATTGTCGCGTTAAAAAATCGCCCGTGCGTATGAGGGCTAATACTTGAGCTATGTATTCATGTGAAACAAAAGTTGTTGTGTTGCGGCAAAAATAGTGCTGGTCACATTTCATACCGAGTTGACGAACGAGTCAGTAAAAATACAATCTCCAAAACAAAATTGTAAGACCCGAGATTAGCGTAAAAAAGAAATTGTAAAAAGAACTGAATAGAGTTTTCTCGAGGTCAGAAAAAAAACTGTTTTCAGCTGGGAACTGAAAAAGATATCTATAGTAATGTTTTCATGCATAAAATGGGATGTGTTCCTATTTGCAGTCTTCGTGTAAAATCAATAATATGCTAATACGTTCAGCGAGCTGTCTGGATCTTAATATTATAACGTTAGGAATGAGACACTATCGTAAATAGGGGATTTTATATGCTTGTGATGGTTCAGAATACATTTCAGAAACATGTAGGCAGCTTAGGAACCTACTATGCGTCAGAACTAGAACGCTTAAACATTAGCGTTTCAACAATGTTGTCTTATATTTCTCAATGTATGATTGTGAACACCGTTAGTTCATAATCTATCTCGCGAGATAATAAACAATCAAAAAATTGTGAACTACAACAAACCATAGGTAGGTATAGGTACAATTTGACGCATTATTTTTCTATAGTTTATAATCTATCCATGACACGCCGACATTTATTGTGAACTGGTATCAAACTTGCATGCAACGGATCGCACCTTGCGCTACTACTAAATACCCACCCAAGGTAATTGCAACCAACCTGGAAGTAGTCGTGGTTGGTCACAGTTCTAACCTAACCTCACCTAACCCATTTGGTCGGTGCGCCCTGGCTTAGTTACTGCGACCAATTCAGGTACGGTTCACAATTTGGTCGGTAAGGGCCAAAGCACACACGCTACTTTTAGCATCGGCGATCGGCGATTTTGCGGTTGTATCGATGCTGCTCCGCGTTTTGGCGACTCTCTGCGTTCGGACGCGGTATCGGAATCGCGCGTTTCAACGACTGCTCTGATGCTGAATCGATGCTGCATCGCGATTTCGCGACTTCCTGCTTTCGAACGCGGTATTGGAATCGCGCTTTTTAGCGACTGCTCCGATGCTGGCGCAGATGCCACATCGCTGCGACCGGCATCCGAATGTGTGCGGAGTATAGCGTTCAGCCGCTGTGTCGAGCTTCCGAAAAGCGACTGAATCGCCGCGTTTGGCATTTTTAAGTGTGCGGTGTGCCGGTGTGGAATACTTGATCGCTCATTTCTATAGTCGCTGCATTAAGCTTCTAAAAAGCGGCTAAATCACCGATTGCCGATGCTAAAAGTAACGTGTGTGCTTTAGCCCTAAGTACAGGTTCGTTCACAATTTGACGGTTGACATGGATAGGTTGTAAACTATCGCAAATTAATACGTGATATTCTAAACAGTAGGGTACAGTTCACAATTTATCGACAGTTTACAATCTCGCAAGATAGATTATAAACTAACGGTGTTCAAAATCATACGGCGAAATATACATTTTAAAATAGGTACAAAGCCAGTGGATAGCAACTCTTTTATATAGCAGTTTTTGAGAGGAAGTTATTTCAAATCTGTTGAAGTCCTGAGTTTAATGGATCAAGTTATCAAACGCTTTTTTTTCCCAAGATTGTAACAAATACCTTGCCAAATTTTACGATGAAAGTGATAACTACCAACTAACTCGTGTTATCCTGGTAGATTGCAGGTCATAAAACCAAGTCCTTCTCACAGTTAAATTGTTATTCTACCCGTTCAATAAACTTTGCAGGTCTTCGATTACGACTGGGGTCTGCAGGACGACTTCATGGGCTCCTGTCACCTCGACCTGACCGCGTTAGAACTCGGTCGGACCCAAGACCTGGTTCTCTGTCTCCATGACCCTGGGAAACCTACCCAGGATATGGGAGAGATCGTGCTCAATGTTACGCTGTGGCCGAAGTCTCAAGAGGATAAGGAACAGGTAAGATTGTTTAGATTTTAGTGACTAATCTCATCACCAACAGTGTCTGATTTACTTACCTCTGATTCTGCATCACTGTCCAAATCACAGTGATCTTTATTCTAGTTCTAATAAGGTTGCTTTTGGGTTGTTGCCACTGACAAGTCTGTCAAGTGTCAACATTATTGAGTTTTTAATTCTCGTTATTATAAGGTTGCTGATAGTTTGCTTCTGCGACAGGTAAAAAAACTGTGAAGGGACTAAACCGCATTCAAGGGCGGTCAGTGTCATAATTGTTATGAAATATTGACATTGACAGCTCTTGAACGAGGTCAGAAGGCAAATCCCGCAATAAAAAACGTTCAAAATCGCAATCTCATATCAGCGACAATCAACGTAAAAAACTTTTCAAAAATGTAGGGAAATTAGACCTATTTTTGACAGATTAAGACTGATATCAGAGGGGCAATTCTCGTAATTTTAAGAACGTTTACAGTCTGATCTCAGTCTCAATATGTCAAAAATACGTCTAATTTCCCTACATTTTGACATAAGTTTCTGACATTTTTTGGCGCTGAGATGAGACTGCGACTAGATTTTGAACGTTTTAAATTATGAGAATTGGCCTTCTGACTGTAAACGTTATTAAAGTTACGAGAACCACCGACGTCCGTCAGTTATTGGTTGAAGAGTTACAAACTCTTAATGATTAATGCATCAAATAAAATGCATTTGTGACAAATTAAGCTTTTTAAATCACACGTTGTTGCTCCGTGCAGTTCTGTTAATGTGCTGACTTCACTGTGGCTTCATAGTTTTAAGGAAATCGTTTGGTGAGAAAAGGGCAAGCAGGCAAAAACAGGCTGACGGAAAATAAGCGTAAATTTCAAAAATAATTATATTTCGACGCTTCTAATCAGGTTTGCTCAGCAATTCAACACAAAACTCTTTCCCAAGCCGTAAGCTTATCATAAAACTGTGGTAACAACTTTTAAGTACCGCGAATTTAGTTCAACTTCAGACGAAAGACTTTCGCGAGAAGCGTAGACATTAAAAGCCTTTACAAATATTTTAAATTATACATAAAAACACTGGAAAACTTCTTGGATTCTGTTTCTGTTTACTTGTTTTTGTCACACGAAGCGACGCGCGCTTTACTTATGGTAACCAAGTGTACAAATACGCTGTGAATGTGTGCGTGAAGACGAGTAGCGTCAGCACACACACACCCCTCACACACACTTCCGACTTCGCACGTGTCACGGACTGAATGTGTGCTCTCCGTACCGTCACACACATCCACAAAGTGTTTGTACAGACGCCAGCACATCTAGCTACTACAATCTGTCAAATTTTAATAGATTTTAAACTTTATCGCTAAAGCATAAGGTTCAAAGTTGAATGGGAAAATTTTACAGTTTCTGGTAGCTTGATGTGCTGGCGTCTACGTCTGTACACTTAGTTACAACAAGTAAATCAAGCGTCGCTTCTTGAGATAAAAATAATTCAACAAACAAAGTTAGAAAAATTATATTAATAGTATGATAAGGAATAATAAAATCATTGTTAATATAATGATGAAATAGCCAATTCAATTGTCTTTTTATTTTTATTACTGAAAGTTGACTGATAAGCAACATGTCCTTAGCCCAACTTAACTACAATCGCCAATCAATTGTTCAAGAGAGGTGATTATGGAAATATTCTCTTCGCTAGACCCACGACGTTTATCAAAAATAACCAGCACTCTATTCGCGAAACACACTATCTGAATCATTTTGATGGATATTGCTAATCCATTGCTTCATATGTTCGAAAAATTTGTCCGTTAAACAACGTAAATAACGCAATGAATGTCATTGAACTGTCAAAATGAAAGCCATTCCTACTGTAATGTTAGCGTGTTACACAATTACGCGGGGTAATTGCGGAACACACTAAAAGTAGTGCTGATACATTCTGGTTACTCTTTGGTGATGTAAGCAGGTGTATGGATGATATAGATGAGATGATGATAGTAGATGGGCCTTAAGTGTTCCACATGACATCCACGGACCTAAGTAAGAGCCACTTTCGGACTAATACCTAAGTAAGAGCCACTTTCGGACTGATACCTAAGTATGAGCCACTTTCGGACTGATACCTAAGTAAGAGGCACTTTCGGACTGATACCTAAGTGAGAGCAACTTTCGGACTGATACCTAAGTAAGAGCCACTTTCGGACTGATACCTAAGTAAGAGGCACTTTCGGACTGATACCTAAGTATGAGCCACTTTCGGACTGATACCTAAGTAAGAGCCACTTTCGGACTGATACCTAAGTAGGTAAGAGCCACTTTTCGAACAACATAGGCAGCCTTTTTATTTCAAAAAGGAACTATTTCTAAAATTGACTATCTGGAACAATTTGTACTGTTCCAGCCATAAGGTTTAATCGAAAAATTCTGAACAAATATCTTCCAATACTTATATAATTTTATAACGATCATAGTAGTAGACCGAGGGTTTGACCTATTGAAGTTGTAAAAGTTTAATGATCCGTCCATTATGAATAGAAAACCTTTCCATGGTATTGGCAAAACATTTTGGTATGCTACAAATCTAAGTTTAGATTATTTATTTAAATACAAACACAATATACAAGCTAACACTAAAATATATATTTTTTTTTCGAATTACCGAAATTTTCTTTACATACAAACCTTGTCCTGGCAGTATCGAACTAAAAAAAAAAATTATCCAATTTGGTGCAGTCATTCGGAAGTTATGCGCGTACAGACATTTCGGCGACTTTGTTTTATACTATGGATGTACAAGTCTATCTTCTATATATATAAAAGGAGAACTGACTGACTGACATATCAACGCACAGCCCAAACCGCTGGGTCTAGAGATTCCAAATTTGGCACGTACATTCCTTATGAGGTCTAGGGGTGCACTAAGAAAGGATTTTTCAAAATTCATCCCCTAAGGGGGTGAATGGGGGGGGTGAAATTTCACGCGGACGAAGTCGCGGGAAGAAGCTAGTACTTAATAAAAAACAAAAAGAAAAGGGAGGCGATAAAACAAAAAAAAAAAACACCGCATAGTTGTCAATGGGATAAGTGCTCAAAAGGCTGCATTACCACGTTGGATGACATTACAATGCTGATTCTTTGGGCTAAAAACAGGCCAGCCCTCTGGTCACGTGAAGAGTCGATCAACTGCTTGGCGATGTCCCGAATTCTCGACAAGTGAATTCAGGACTTAAAAACCTAATTGATTCCTAAACAAATCCAACAAAACTGCCAGAACAATATTTCCTAAAAACAGCAGGGAACTCTAAAATTGAAAACCTCCTCAAGCTATCTGTCTTGAGATAGTGCGGACCAATCCTGTCTGTAGGCGTCAAGCTCGTCCTGCCATCTTGTCCTAGGCCTGCGTTGATGTCGCCGGACATTTTCTGGAACCCACGAGGTTGTAGATTTAATGTTATTCTCTTTAACTAACATTTAATAAATACTTACCAATACTTAGGTATAGTAAAAGGTATTTTTGTAAGATAAGGCAACTTCCAAAACATATTCGTATAGCGTTTAAAAGCTATACTATTTTTAATGAAAGGAATAACACAACATAGCACGTTATTTATTACAGAGCTTAGTATTTATTTTATTGAACTCCACACACTACAACAAAAAGGCAGTTCGGAGTCCCCGAAGCGCGATCGGTCTTCTTTTGTTTTATTTGTATATATGTGTGGTTTAAAAGGGAGTTAAAATCGAAGGCGAGAAATCGAGATACGTCGCTTCGAAATGACCTCCTACTTATTTGTGTTGCAGCAGTTGAAAACCAGCGTTGTTTTAAGCACTATATAAGTAGTATACTAACACTACGTCAGTCCCACAAGTTTTACTGTTACCTAGGGATTCTCTGTATAATGTTATTAACAAGGGTCAAAATATTTTTTCACTACACAGACCCAGTTGTAAGCAAAAAGTAACTGACTTCTTGAAAACTCTTTCCCATGAGGACACAGAGAAATTGCTCCACTCGATTAAATAATACTTGTATTCAAATAATTACTTACAAATTCACCACCATTCACTCACACCCGCCACCATTCACCATCACATTCAGCACCTTTCACCTACACATTTACCACATACCCTTTGACTGCTTTTGTAGTTATTTTTTTTCTTTGTTTTAATTGTTTAGTGGAATTACATCTTATGCCTGCTTAATTGTATGATGCCACTATGTGGGGCCTGTGGTGACCTGTACTGTAATACAGGTTTTTTCTAAAAATAATAATATACTTCAGGCACCAGCTCTCACAATGTGAATTTATATACACACATCAAAAGTGTCTAGGGATCAACATATATTTTTGCAATAACTTTTCTCCTGATTGATATTAATTAAAATTTTCTTTAAGGATTCATCAAATAAAGTGTTTTCGTTTGTCACAGTAACGATAAACCAAGTCACCTTTAAATTTGCCATTTTCCTAATAAAGGGATTTTTGACATTTGAACCACTAACACAAAAGTTCGAAAAAAAGACTGAAATAACAGTTTTCTTTAAAATTTTATTGGGTAACTTAAACAATTAATAATCCGTGTTTCTACCGCGAACACTAACAACACAAGAACATCGGTTTGGCATACTCAAAATGAGTTCATCCAAATCACGCTGTGGAATGGCAGCCCATGTTCATTGCAACAACAAAAAAAGGTCTTCTTGCGACTGGATACCCTCCATATTCGGCAGAGCTCTTCTCTGTAGCATATCCCATGCATGCTCAATCGGGTTCAAGTCTGGCGACTGAGCAGGCCAGGGCAGGACATTGATGTTAGCTGCGGCGAGAGTCTGTCTTACAACTCTTGCGGTGTGCGGTCGTGCATTATCATGCATTAACTGAAATAAGGGACCGATTTGCACTTGTAGAGGAACGATGACGTCTGATACAATCGTCTCAGCATAAATTTGAGCGTTGAGGTTGCCTCTGATCCAAATCAACTCAGTTCTTCCGCCGATCCAAATACCCGCCCATACCATGATGGTTCCACCACTATAAGGATGGACTTCCTGGCAGGATTTTAATCGCTGTTGGCGTCCAGGGGTTCTCCAGTGTCGTATACGTCTTGTATCCGGTCTCATACCAAAACGAGACTCATCAGAAAAGCACACGAAACGCCATTGTTCTTCTGCCCAATTTCTGTGTTCAAGAGCCCATTGATATCGAATCCTACGATTGTGCATTGCTATAGGTGGTACCCGTAGCGGTCTTCGGGAATGAAGGTTCACTTCATGCAAGCGGTTTCTGACTGTTTGGTCGCTAATTAAGTTCCCTGAAGAGTGATGAAGCCTCACGGCTAACATCATGGCGGTTATTGTTGGAGCTCTTCGAGTTAAGATTTGAATGTATCGGTCTTGTCTCCGTGTGGTGCAGCGATACCGTCCTCCATGGCGCTCAGCCACGGTACCAGTGCTTCGGTAACGTGTCCAAAGTCGACTGATAACACTGACTTGTATTCAGAGCTAAAGCCACAGTACGTTGCCGGGAACCAGCTTCTATCATTCCCACGGCTCTGAGCATTTCTTCCCTGCTTAAATGACGTCGCCGCTCCATAATAACGTTGGTTTTAATCAGTAGTAGGGAAACAGTAGCACTAATAATGTCTTCAATGCGTTGTATGTTTTTATAGGGAAAATATTGACAGCTGATTTTCATCTTTTACTCGAATTTGATTCACAGTTCCTGATTCAAATTATGAAATGCACCAAAAAGGATCCATATAAATTTATAAAATCATAAATTTATTACAAAGCCACATCTCAATCTCAAGAAATCCGCATAAAAATGCTTGATCCCTAGACACTTTTGATGTGTGTAGTTTAAAAACTGCAAAGTGCCACAAAAACATTGTGAGAGAAATAAATAAACATATTATTATACTATGCTGAACTAGGTAAGCCAACAGGGCAATTGACACACTTACAATGGCAATGTCTTTCATTTTCACAGTTCAACAACATTCATTGTGCTATGTACGTTGTTGTGTCAAACTAAGGTGCAATATATTAGCAATTGCCTTCAAAATATTTCGAAATGTGATTGCATGTGTGTTAAGCAATTAGGGTACTGTTTTGCGCTATCAAGCACAGAGGAGACAGAGGACCATTTCATTCTGGAACTAGTTTTATATATAGTAATCGAGCTAATTTTATGTTATCACCAAATAATTATGTGTTTCAGCTTTTTCTTTCGAAACAACAAAATTACATCGAGCTTGCTGCCCTGCACCGCACCCAAAGTGTCGTGCTTCTAAGCTTTAATCAATGGCATAATGCCTTCATACCTCCACCACAAAATACTCTCTGTATTTTGTGCCTCCACATCCACAATATACCTAAGTGGGACGGTAGCAGTACAGTCGACAAATGAGAGAACTAGCCTAGAATATAACATATTATTTGCATTCTCACTTCATTTCTATAACCTCAATGCTATTATGCTACAAAGGAAAAAAATACATTATAATTGCATACTAACTGTTGCAGTAATTGAGTTTTATTTAATTTTATACATGATGGATCCAGCTTTAGATACTGAAACATATACTTAAAGAAAGAAAATTGTAAATTTAATTTGGCACAAAAATATGTGTAAACTTGCAGGCGCTATGTGATCAGGGCATAATCAGCCTACAATATTCCCACTGCTGGGACACAGGCCTCCTGTCGGTGAGAGGGACTGGGCTGTAATCTACCACGCCGGTCCAGTGCGAGTTGGAAGATGTCTTCAAATTATTGTTTCTAGGACATGTCGGTTTCCTCACGATGTTTTCCTTTTTCTTCTTCTTTTCCTCTTTACACAAAGTCAGCGCCTATCTGGGTTCGAACCCATGGCCTACAACTCGTAAGTCAGGGCCGTTACCACTGGGCCACCACTGTTGTGATCAGAGCAATCACTGTAATTATGTAAATTGTTCTGAACTTCGTTCTCTAGATGCAATTTAAATTGCAAGAAAAAGCTAAAATAAAAAAGCATTCGTGCACTACAATATATTATTAAAGTTAAATATCTCTTTTGTTGTCTGTACAAGTGTACATACCTGCGCTGTCGATGCATCGTATGGCGTGCTACAGGGTATCACGCCCAGGCCGCTCCTATTGCGTCGCGCTTCCGCGCCGGCTAGCCGCGAGCCGTCACGCTATGGGTGACTATCTGTCGTATCTCATATCAAAGGCTGTCATTTAAAGTAGCTGAGATTATTGCGATAAAAGCAAGTTATGTCGTCATAATCGGGTTGGTAGATTTATTGTCTTTATCCAGCGATGCATTTGAAGTCTGACGGTACATGATAGGTTCACTGCTCGCGAAGCATTCATATCCTACAGCTTTTTGTCTATAACGATGCAATTGCTAACAAATGCCAAAAATTTCATCTGGTTAATGGTTCCTCACAACACTTTGGTTAGAAAATAAGCTGCCTGGTTACTTATCTCATTTGTTGACCATACATAAATATCTGCACTGTCTGCATCGCGTGGCGTGCCACAAGGCATCAAGCCCAGCCCGCTCCTATTGCGTCGTGCTTCGTCGCCTGCGCGCCGTCACGCTATGGTTGACAATCTGTCGTATCTCGTATCAAAGGCTGTCATTTCGAGGTAGTAAAAAGCAGTAGTATCATCTATGTATTGGGGTTCATAAAAACTGCCTTCACAACACTGAAAACGTCTGGCGTAGTCCAGGCAGGAAGGTCCGCTACCTTTGCCCGACTTATTCTCGTAATTATACGTAGTAGGTCTTGTTTTAATGTGTCTGTGAGTGCAGTACTATATCTCCCGCGCCGAAGGCTAGTTTTCGAAGTGATTGGCCGCCATGGCCCCAGGTGTCAAATAAATCTGACCAACGGGAAAAAAAACCCGTTGGAAAGACTAGTCTGACCGTCAATCTGGCCACTGGGAAAAACCCGAAATACATTCTGGAGGATAGAGTAGGTGTATCTCATGCTATCACAAAAGAGTATAGACCTATAGGTAACGTTTGAAACAGAGTTCAATTTTCTTACTTAGAAAAATACATCATTGTTACTATTTTAATCCATTTACGTGTTGCTATAGCATGCAAGTACGCAGGCATTAGTTGATTTCTGTTTGTGGCATATTTCATTTATTGTGGTAACTGAGAAGTACCAATAAAGTCATCGTGTATGTCTAATAAGTGTGAATACACACGAGTGAGAGAGAGATAGACCGTAGACCCCAGACTAAAATAAGGGTGCTCACATAAAGAAGCGGGGTTTCAGTCCCGACTCCCATTACAGGTGGCCTACCATGATCTAATTAAAAACGATTCAAAATCAAGACATTTCAGTTTAGGTTCCTAAACTGCATCGCTTGAGCTGCTCCATTGACGTCATGGTACCAAACAAGTACAAAATTAAATGAATGAAACCAAAACCTGCGACTCAGTTTGGGACAATCGCTGTCAGCAGATGGCACGGCCTAAACTAAATCGTTAAACTGACGTCTTGGTACGAATTAGAAGAACAGTTCAGTTTAGGTCCTAAAATGGATCGCGTTAAGAGCTTGTGGTAAGCCTCCTGGTCTCTGCAGGTTGATCTTCGGAAGGAAACGGTTACATGTTTCACCTGTTTCTTTGGACTATTTCACCCGCACCGATCGGTACCGACCCGAACAGACTCGCCTGCACCGGATACCTGTTTCTTTATGTAAACACCCCAGCCCAGCACGCAACTTTATTTGCCCTTCATTTATTAATTCATCATCTGTCTAGCCCTGTCCTAATCATGTTGGGGTCGGCTTCCCTTCATTTGTTGATTACTTAACCACATTAGTTTGATTCGATAAAACAAAGTAGTTCTATCCTGCCAGTAAATTAGAATGTGATTAAATTACTCGTAATAACTGGGTACTGCCGCAGGGCTCCGTTGTTTTCTGCTCAGTATGAATATAACTCCACGCACATGACACACACATAAATTAATAAGGCGGATCATACACTACAACGCGCCACAGACGGAAGGGACGGACCCTACTAAATTCCCTACTTAGAAACATGTTTTAATGAATTTGTATGTATGTAAAAAATCACATTCATAACTAAATCAATGTCAAAATCTGGTCAAAAATTAAAGGAAATTAGAGGTATTTTTGACAGATTAAGACTGAGATCAAACTGTGAACGTTCTTAAAATTACGAGAATTGCCCCTCAAATGTGGCAAAATACGATTGGCTTAAAATTATACAACGTATTTTTTTTATATCCCATAACTCGAAAAAAATCAGCTGTTCCCTACATTTTGGCGAGTTATGCGTATATAAATGTAAGGAACAGCTGATTTTATTTCGCGATTTCAGGTTCGGTCCCATAGTAAAAGTTGTTCATAATGATGAGTACAATGACCCCCTAGAGTTATGGGATATCAAAAAAACACATTGTATAATATAATCAAAAATTAGATTCGGGGTGAGTGCAAAGTTAAGGGCGCAGAAATTGAAGCATGTAGCCACAAACACTTTTTGACAAAGCGTAGTGTTACGTTGCATAATATATTATCTAGTCTGTGGTATTGTGTACGCCCACGTTCGCACGACCGTAAAAATATCGCGGGGGGATTTTATCGCGCACTCGATTTTCAACTCTCGCTGTTGAGCAGAGCATTGAGAATCTAACAGAGTGCATTCCAGCGCGTCAAAAAGTACACTGTTGGATCTTCAACTCTCTGCGCTAAGCAAAACGTTGAAAATCCAGTGCGCGAAAAAAAGTCGCCGCAGGAAAAATCGCCTGTGTGAACCTCGGCTTATAGAGAAAGGGCAAAGTGACCTTTCTCTTATTTTATCGCAGATCTGACGATTGCCTTAACTTAGCAAATCAAATATCCAAATTTTGTTAAATTACATGTTTTCGCAACTTCAATATCCCTTCAAAGTAGCACAAAGTTCAAACCGCGAAATAATATTAATTAACAACATGAGTTAATTAAATTGAACTCTGCTAATTGAACGATTACCGGGAACAAATTACAACCCAAACAATTTAATTTGGTAAAATTAGCAACGCTTTGTGGTTGTATTAGCAGATTAGGGATTTGCGCAACTGGATTAACTGGCATTCTATGGAAGAGTCTGGATCTGACATATTTATTAATTATTTATTTATATATACACCAACAACACCCAACACCAAACAACCACCAAACCACACCACAACCACATACCACAACAAACACACTTAATAACCACACACCACCACACACCACACCTAACAAAGATATACCTAATACCACACAACCAGACATACCTAAGACATACCTAATTAAGACGACAATACAGTAAAGTTATAAGGAGCACAGGAGAGAAATGAAAATATGTTGCGAGCTTTTCTCCTAAGTAGTTATATGTCGTCGTATGTCATCAAACGCAGAAAATAATTCTTGTTACAACGTGAACCTCGTCGTTTGTTTAGAACAAAAACGTCCCCATTTTCTGACCATCACCAACCAAATTCATTCTACCACTTGGTTTTTCGAGATATCGCCAAGCGGTTAGTCGACTCTTCACGTGACCAGAGGGCTGGCCTATTTCCTGGCCAAAGAATTAGCATCGCCATACAACGTGGCAATGCTGCCAGCCTTTTGGGCACTGTTCCTGTTGACAGCGATGCCGACGGATTTTTTGATGCCCTATGATTTTTTTGCTTCATTTTTCATATACATGTACAGACGCCAGCACATGAAGCTACTTACATTCTTAAAAATAGGTCCATACAGTTAGTGCACAATATGTCATATTATCTTTCATGCGGGACTATGGAAACATTAGGAGGCTAATGTTCAACAGAATTGTAAAATGATGTGATGTCATGATGACTCAACATGGTCAACATGTCACTTGTATACCGAAGAATACAAAACAAATTCTCGCAGAACATTATCAGGCTATTAAACGTCATTACACAGATAACCAGAACATGTCATACATAATAGATACTGAGGACGACCCTTTACGTCCGTCACGACATGTTCTTTATTTAGAACCGTGGTTTACTTACGGAAATTTCAATAATTATACTAACAAACAAGTTTGCGTCACAGACGAGAAAATGTATACAGGAATACATATATTATTATAATTGTTTTGAATAACATTGCACATTAATTCAGACAAAGTGGTCAACTAAATGGTGATAGTTCGTTGCCCCTTACACGAGGATTTTCAGGAAAATAATAACACTAGGGCAAGGACTAACAAAGGTCAAGAATGAGGTAATAGCGTCTATACTTTGCTCGTATATGTCACTAATATACACACATCAAAAGTGTCTAGGGATCAAGCATTTTTATGCGGATTTCTTGAGATTGAGATGTGGCTTTGTAATAAATTTATGATTTTATAAATTTATATGGATCCTTTTTGGTGCATTTCATAATTTGAATCAGGAACTGTGAATCAAATTCGAGTAAAAGATGAAAATCAGCTGTCAATATTTTCCCTATAAAAACATACAACGCATTGAAGACATTATTAGTGCTACTGTTTCCCTACTACTGATTAAAACCAACGTTATTATGGAGCGGCGACGTCATTTAAGCAGGGAAGAAATGCTCAGAGCCGTGGGAATGATAGAAGCTGGTTCCCGGCAACGTACTGTGGCTTTAGCTCTGAATACAAGTCAGAGTGTTATCAGTCGACTTTGGACACGTTACCGAAGCACTGGTACCGTGGCTGAGCGCCATGGAGGACGGTATCGCTGCACCACACGGAGACAAGACCGATACATTCAAATCTTAACTCGAAGAGCTCCAACAATAACCGCCATGATGTTAGCCGTGAGGCTTCATCACTCTTCAGGGAACTTAATTAGCGACCAAACAGTCAGAAACCGCTTGCATGAAGTGAACCTTCATTCCCGAAGACCGCTACGGGTACCACCTATAGCAATGCACAATCGTAGGATTCGATATCAATGGGCTCTTGAACACAGAAATTGGGCAGAAGAACAATGGCGTTTCGTGTGCTTTTCTGATGAGTCTCGTTTTGGTATGAGACCGGATACAAGACGTATACGACACTGGAGAACCCCTGGACGCCAACAGCGATTAAAATCCTGCCAGGAAGTCCATCCTTATAGTGGTGGAACCATCATGGTATGGGCGGGTATTTGGATCGGCGGAAGAACTGAGTTGATTTGGATCAGAGGCAACCTCAACGCTCAAATTTATGCTGAGACGATTGTATCAGACGTCATCGTTCCTCTACAAGTGCAAATCGGTCCCTTATTTCAGTTAATGCATGATAATGCACGACCGCACACCGCAAGAGTTGTAAGACAGACTCTCGCCGCAGCTAACATCAATGTCCTGCCCTGGCCTGCTCAGTCGCCAGACTTGAACCCGATTGAGCATGCATGGGATATGCTACAGAGAAGAGCTCTGCCGAATATGGAGGGTATCCAGTCGCAAGAAGACCTTTTTTTGTTGTTGCAACGAACATGGGCTGCCATTCCACAGCGTGATTTGGATGAACTCATTTTGAGTATGCCAAACCGATGTTCTTGTGTTGTTAGTGTTCGCGGTAGAAACACGGATTATTAATTGTTTAAGTTACCCAATAAAATTTTAAAGAAAACTGTTATTTCAGTCTTTTTTTCGAACTTTTGTGTTAGTGGTTCAAATGTCAAAAATCCCTTTATTAGGAAAATGGCAAATTTCTTTATTAATGCAAAGGTGACTTGGTTTATCGTTACTGTGACAAACGAAAACAATTTATTTGATGAATCCTTAAAGAAAATTTTAATTAATATCAATCAGGAGAAAAGTTATTGCAAAAATATATGTTGATCCCTAGACACTTTTGATGTGTGTATTTACCACGAATGGTGATATTTGAACCTTTGAATATATCACCTAACCGTTAATAATATTAGATTTCTGAAAGGTTTGCCTAAGATAAATAGCAAAAGTAAGTATACATATATATCATAAAGAATATGTCCAGGACTAGACAGAAATTGTAATCAAACGATTGCTGATGAGAATATAATCCATCGTTCTGATGACAGAGGGCATTTAATGAACTTGAACTTAGAGGGGCACCAAATACCCTAATTGCGTAACACACTATCAATCTCAATCTGAATAATTTTGAAGATTATTGCTAATCCATTGCTTCATATGTTCATAAAATGTGTCTGCTCAACAACGTAAATACGCAATGAATGTTGTTGAACAGTCAAAATTAAACCCATTGCTACTGATAGTGTGTTACGAAATTACCAAGCAGAAGGAAAAGAAAATTATGTTAATAAGGTGGTAAACAATCCTTAGGAACCTATTTCAAGTGTTAACCTTGCTCTTAGTAAGGGATATGTGACTAAATCCTTGAGCGCAATAAAGACCAAAATACTCAGAACTTACTTAGAATTGTTAGAAGTAGTAAACTAACAACTCTATTTTCAATTTCCCAAGGAACTACTCCACAAAGTATGCTCTTAAAGACACGCACCATTAAAATCCTACTTATAGTTAACGACACCATAAACTTGACATCGTTCTCCGCTTTCACTGAGCATTCTATAGTGGCGGCGAATATTTTGTGAAGGAAAAAGGTTGACTATAACTCATTTCATGCACATTTTGTACTGCAGCATTTGACGAACGTCCTTGAGTCGGGCACCAGCGATCAAGATACATTTATAAAATAAATTACTATTACCCCGACCGGTATACCAATACATGTGCTAAACTGCTAACCTTATTTTTTAGTCAGTCGTCCGACGTCGTGGCGTACGCGCGTGCTAAATTGTATTAGTAAACAGAATTGCGAAAACAAAATAAACTCCGCGAGTGTGAGCTTGGTATTTTTCACTTTCAACGCGTTCGGAGTTTAAAATTGAGTGCTGTGTTAATTTTTTTTCTTAAAGGTGTGGTTTTATTCAGTGCCAGTTATCCTGCTCTAAATATAAAGTGCAAAAGTTTAGTTGAGTGCACGTGAGACTGATCGATAGCTCGTTATTTTGGGATGCTATCTAAAACAATTGAACGTATGAATTGTTTTTAATTGATGAATATTATGCTGTTCATTACACATTTAATGGTATAATCAGAGTCTGAAACATCAACATTGTAAACTATGATGAAGCTAAAACTAAAGTTTTAAAATGTTACGCGAACTACAAAGAACGGAATGAAGAATTTATTGTAAACAATAATAACTATAAACATTATGAAATAAAACATGACCTTAACACATACGATAAAAGTAACGATGAAGCTAAATATAAACCTAAACAAATATGAAACAAACTGCTATGAAAAATATAAAACAATGTAACTGCCAGTTTCGGCGTTCGAAAGCAGGTTCCAACTTTCTGAGGGCGTTCAGGTCACCAAACCAGTCTTGCGTATCCTTACCCTGCAAAAAACTGCCTTTATATATTATACAATATACTGCACACAGTTGCAGGCTATAACTACGATTAATTTATATGACTACAAGACCCTGTTACGCCGTAGCAAGTAGTGACATTAAACCTATAAGTTTATTGACGGTCATAACATGCCATATTGTATACTAGATAATGACCAAGTATCTATATAGTTACCTAAACTCAGATTTCTAACTTGCTAAACTAAAATGACAGCAGCGATCGAACTTTTTTTGTCAACATGACATTATTTACATAACATAATCAGCCTATAAACGTTCCCAATGCTGGGACACAGGCCCCCTCTCTGTGGGAGGGAGTGGGCCGTAATCCACCACGCGGGCCCAGTGCGTGACATTATAGTATTAACATATCATTTTGGTCTAGCAAATTAAAAATCAGAGTTTAATATGCAATAGTTCCACACTTACCATCCAATGGTTGTCTGTAAGAAGTAAAAACCGCCCTTTGTTCTGTATTATGTTTGTTATTTCCTAAAGATCTTTCTTTCGCAGTATAAATAAAGTATACATCTATCAAAGACATTAAATATCTTTGACGTCTATATATCGCTCATTTGGAGAAACATCGACGTAACTGCTACTTTACTTTTTTTTAAGTCTTTCATCTTTGTTTCGCCTATCGTAAATACGCTTTCTAAGTGCTTTGTCATATTTAAATCATTTTTGGGAAAAAATACATTTACGTCGATGTTTCTCCAAATGAGCGATATCTACATACTCCAATAGTATGAAAATCTTGCATCTCATAGTAAATATTGACGACTACTGTAACTACATATAAACATACAATTATCTTGGACAGAGAAACACAGCTGACGTTTTATCTCGTTAACTCCAAAAGAAAACAAACACATTCTGATTGTGTAATTACTTGAGTTTATTTATCATCACACCGTGTTTTTTTTATTAAGACTGTTACCGACTTCAGCCATTGCACTATTTTTGGATAAGTGACTTTATAAAAATGGTTCAGCTTCATTTATTAAGCAATCTCAATTTTTCAATCGAATTTGTGCAACGTATACTACATAGGTTTAGGTAGTTTAATAAAGGTAAACAAAAAAACCACGTGACTTAGTTAGGGGTAGAATTTCGAAAAACCCTTTCGTAGTGGACACCTAGTCATGACAAAGAACACACCCTCCAAATTTCATGTCTCTAGGACCAGCGGTTTAGGTCATGCGTTGATATATCAGTCAGTCAGGACTTTGAAGTAGAATTATTTAATAACAAAGCTTGCAGTAATGACCAATTTTCTCTGTGGAAAACCACAGGGCCTTGTGACTTGCAAGTTTCGACTTTGCAAGTGTTGGAAAACCTTCTTTGGGTATAAATATTATGATGTAGTTTAGATGCGTAGTTAGTTAAAATTATTTATTACAATATTCTTCCAAATGTCAACTTAAAAGGTTATCAGTAACAAACCAAGTAATCAGCTGCAACCGTAAAACTATTGATACTGATAGCGAATTGATTGTAATTTGTATAATTAAATAGTCCAAAAGGCAATATACAGGACGAAATTGAAACCATGCGTCAAATCGAAATAGGAGGTCATAAATTGTCATTTCTTAAATCTTTTTTTTTTAAGTCGTGTAATTATCATCTTAAGCCGGGTCCAGACGTATGTAACGCGTAATGTAATATATCGTGAAATGTAACACGAATTCTGTGTGTGGACGGCACTACGTGCGTTACATGTTATACTCGTAGTGCTGTCCACACCACAGTCCACACACAGAATTCGCGTTACATTTCACGAATGAAAGTAAGTAGGTATCAATTTTAGCGCGCGCCTGATGAAGCAAGTTGGCAACGCATTGAACTAGCGGTATTTACCTAATTTTGACCAAACTTACTAAAAACGGGTTCGCGTCGACGTTGCGAAATTGCTTGCCCACGCGCACGTATGAGCTATTTGTGCATCCCATCCTTATTAACATGCTCTAAATTTACTTTAGAACAAGTTGAATTAGATATTTTAATTTGGCGCACCTATTCAATTTCATCCTGTCATTATCATCTGCCTAGCCTTTCCCCAACTATATTGGGGTCGGCTTCTATTCTAACCGGATGCAGCAGAATAATAGAAAAAAATAATTGCCTGCCCATGTCACTTCAGGGCCAAAATAAAAATTTAAAGATTTGGTGTTGTTTTTTTTTTTGGGGTCAGCGAGTGACGGCTTTTTTTTTTGTTTTATCCTGTTTAGTGTGATACCCATCACGTCTGCGGAGTTTCGCTAGCTTAGTTAATTTGACCCTCTAGGTAGAATATGCTTTGTTATACACCAAAAGAGTAACATAAACAAAACAAACGATTCACCTGCTCATCCTGTTCGCAAGTTCGCAACACATCGTATTTATGGCGCATCCACACATGCCGCCGGCACAGCCGGCGGTTTTTTGTCGAGCGGGTATGCGCCGGCATCATTTCAGTTGTGCAGCTCGTTTGTGCGGCAAGCCCGGCAGCTCAAATACCAGCCGGCAATGCCGCCGGGCTTGTTGGCGGCATGCCCGCCGGCTGGGCCGCCGGCATAGTGTGGATGCGCCATTACACACAATGTTTTTTGCGCGCCATATATGGCGTGACTATAATGTTCTAATATAAGTATATGACATCCATTGCCATCAATCATTATTAGCATCTATTGTGAATCCTACTATAATCAAACTTCACACTATCACATTAATTATAAAGGCGAAAGTTTGTGAGTGTGTTTGTATGTTTGTTACTTCTTCACGCACAAACAGCTGAACGGATTTGGATGAAATTTAGCACACAGATAGTTTATAACCAGGATGAACACATAGGATACTTTTTATCCCCATCTTCTGAAACCGCGGGGCGCTGCTCACATCTGCCTTGTAAATAAATACCTACCTTTTGTTAGTCGCGTTTCATTCATCCCCTCAACATGACTAAACCATCTAAGCATACTCTTTTCAATGTTAGTCACTAAATCTTCTTTTAAACCGCGCCGTTGCCTTGTCACATCATTCCTCAGCCTATCAATTATGTGTTGGTCTAGTGGTCGCAAACGCTACTGCTGAGCAGTTCCTGAGTTTGACTCCCGGTTCGGGCAAAGTGTTATTGGGTTTTTCTATTTCCTGGGTCGCTCCCTACCCTAGATGGCGGACATAATCATAGCTGGCGAAATTTGAGTGTACTATACTGCCGTGCTAAGCTCAAAAGCGGTATCTCAAAAAATATCGTAAAATTGGTTTTTGTGGCATTGGATAGCTTAAGAAATTGTGCATCCAATGAGCTAAGCCAAGTACTTAGCGGTATCTTAATAAAAAAGCCCTTAGAAAAGTGTTCCCTATCCACAGCTTTACCTCAAATCACTAAGAGAATAAAAGCAAAACTTCAATTTTCTCAAAACTGGCTTTTCCTGAGATACCGCTTTTGCGTTTAGCACGGCAGTATAGGTACCTACACCTCTGTCTTACCCTTCGAGGATTAGAGGCGTGATGTCATGATTTATATTTTTTTATGTTTTGAATTAAATTTCCACATTTTACAAAAAAAAAAAAAAACCACCCGGAATTCCATCATCATTATCAGCCCAGAGCAGTCCACTGCTGGACATAGGCCTCTCCTATTGCACGCCATTCAACTCGATTTTCGGCAACTCTCATTCCGCTGCTACCAGCCATCCTGCGAAGATCGTCGCTCCACCTAGCCTGAGGGCGTCTCACCTTACGTTTACCGATTCGCGGTCTCCATTCAAGAACACGTCGTCTACCCCAAAGTCATCGGTTCTACGGCTAATATGGCCGGCCCATTGCCACTTCAGCTTGCTTATTCTGTGAGCTAAGAGTACGTCGACACCTTCGTTCTCTGCCGGATCACCTCGTTGCGGATATTCGAGTCGGATGTCCCGGAATTCCATATTGTTATTTAATTCCTACGTGCAGGTATACATATAGGTATTTATAACCATATCAGGAAATACAGTTTTGGTATAGTTTACCTAAACGCGTTACTAACGAAATTCTCACATTTTGGTAAATTAGCACGTTATATTTAGAACAAATTACTACCTATTGATCTAATCATAGACTGCTCGCTGATATTATTTAGTACCTACCTATATAGACTTGTTTGTGCTTTCAATAATACAAACAAGAAATTCCTCTCTTCTTGTTCTCACACACTATTAACTACATTTCTTTTTCATTTCTCCTTTCGCAGATCTGCTGGAAGAAATTTCTTAAGAAATAAGCAGTAGGTACCTTTGTACTCAATACTAATAAGTATCTGTATAAATTTTAATTTGTTTACATAAATAATTAAATAAACTAGTTCAATGATTTCAAATGAAAGAAAGACAGAAAGAAAATACAATTTTAAAAATAAAATTTTCAGACGAGAAAAAAAAAATTGACAGATTGACACAGATCAGACGGTAAAAATTCTTAAAATTACGGGAATTACCCCTCAGTGTAATTAATGCATCGGGCCTGCATTCGAGTACTTTACTCGAATGCAGGCTTTTTTCAAGAAACAGAATAAAGGCTAACGATCAAGTGTAATTGCGCCTTAACAACCGCTAAGTGGATTTATATAGAGTTGAAAATCATACTTTTGAAAATATTCCACGAAGATGGAGCCGCGTTTATAGCTTATAAATACGTGAGTAACATTATTTATACGGCATTTCGACAACGACCTATTATTAACTCGTAGTTAATGTTGGCTACTAAATATCTGAAAGTTAAATATTGGAAATCAGATAAAATGTCCAATAAATTCAGGGCAAATGGTTTATCATAATGCACACAATAATAGGGTAGCTGAAACGTATGTTTAAATTCAACCCTCAACATCTAATTATAATAGGGTAGGTACTTGGTTTCCGGCAAAGCCAAGTTGGTACCGATCGGTGCGATAGTTAGTAACTTATGCGCTCACTCATAAAGAAACAGCTAAAACATATAACCGATTATTACCAAAGATCAATTTGAGGCGATCTATACCGGGTTTTCGCATGTTATAGACGGGTAGGTAGATGGTAGCGTGTAATCATAGCCATCTTGTTTAGAGGGCCGTTTTCAGAAATGTGTGTTTACCCTGTAAATCTGTTGTTGACAAGAATTTGACAACGAATTAAACTAAAAGGCAAATAAAGAAGAAAGAAAAATACATGTAAAATAGAACATGGCAGCTCTAGTATTATTTTTAATCAATGGTGGTCCGTTCATGACGCAACCAATCACAAACTAGTTAATTAGTTTGTGATTGGTTGGATTCAAGATGGGCCTTAGAGGCTTACCTTAAAGCACATTAGTTTGTAACATACTACTTACTGACTAAACTTGTCTTTCGTTTTGCCTTTCATCTACAGAAAATCAATAAACGCGGTTTGTTCCCATCTTCTACTTAATCATCATTTCCCTGCCCACATCCTAATTTATTTGGGGTCGGCGCAGCATGTCTTTCCCTTCCATTCTTCTCTATTAGTCGTCATCTCAGTAGTCACCCTGTCTTCTATCTTCCGAGTCCTATTATTATTAAAGTTTGTGAGGATGGATGGATGTTTGTTACTCTTTCACGCAAAAACTACTGAATGGATTTTGATGAAACTTTACAGTATAGTTCAGCCAACTTCGGTGTAATTTTGAAACAAACAAAACTGAGCTTGAGCAACACTATTACTGACAAATGCGTACACTGACTGGACAGGTACATTCAATCTGTGTGGTTCTCTCCTCAAAAGACCATTTCAGACACCAGTCTACATGACCTGACCAAGATTATGTCTTGACTTTAAAAGAGACTGTGACCTCTGAGTTTGTTTCAGTCTTTCTTCTCCGAATAGACAGATAGAAAACGCCGACCTCATCTCATCATCATCATCATCATTTCAGCCGAAAGACGTCCACTGCTGGACATAGGCCTCCCCCAAACACCTCCACTTCGACCGGTTCTGTGCTTCTCGCATCCAACGGGTTTCTGAGGCCTTCACAAGGTCGTCGTTCCAATTGTGGGAGGCCTTCCAACGCTACGTCTTCCGGTACGCGGTCGCCACTCCAGAACCTTTCGGCCCCATCGGCCATCTGTTCTGCGAGCAATGTGCCCTGCCCACTGCCACTTAAGTTTGGCAATTCTGCGGGCTATGTCAGTTATCTTGGTCCTCCTCCGTCCTTGGCCGACCTCTTCTAGTTTTATTTAAAAATATGATTGACATGTAAAAGTGTTTACCTGCTTACAAAATTAAAATCCAAACTAATTCCGAAACCTATTCTTTTCTATTCTTGTGTGAACATAATATCGATAATAAAGTGTGGAATATCTTCGCTCTTTTAGTACAAAACCCTCATCCTAAATGGGCACTCCAAAACTTGCTGACAAAGCTCTCCAAACAGGGTTATAAGTGGCACTACGTAGGCTTTACAAGTACCGAAAGACGCTGAAAAACGACTATCAAGGTCACAGTGTGTCTGATAACATCACACCAGTACTTTCAAAAGGGGTTAACAGAGTTGTAGATATAAAAAACAGACAAAGCCACACAGAGTGGCGCTACGTAGGTTTCACAAGTACCGAAAGACGCTGAAAAATTTAAGGCGGTCATATAAGAAAAGTATTTTTTTCGGTGTTATTTGCCTTGTTGTACGCAACTCTTCGTGTGCGAGCCCGACTCACACTTGGCCGTTTTTTTATTTTTTATTTCTGGCTTTCCAGGCCACTTGTCAGACTTCCAGGCCTCTAACTGCTCGTATCAGCTTGTAAGGATAGTATAACAAACAAGACTGCTGGTTTAACATGCTTTCGTGGCCTAGAGGGATTCCAATGTAACTATAAAGAACGGTCCGTGCACGGACTGACCCCGAGCGAATCAATAGATCTGCGCGGCTGGTATAAAATTAAACTGCAACACAAGCCTCCCTTTATATTATGCTTAGGTACACTTTACACACAGGCAGTCAGATAATTTATATCTAAAGAATATAAAATATGACAATTTTACATAAATTTTCTACACAAAAACTATCAAACCGCAATATTTATTCGTTAGATAAAAGTTATCTGACTATTAAAAAATCAACCGTCAGAAGTGCTAAGTACAGACGCCAGGACATCAAGCTACTACAATCTGTCAAATTTCTGTAATAGATGTTCAACTTTATCGTTAAAGCATAAGGCTCAAAGTTGATTGGGAAAATTTGACAGTTTCGGGTAGGTTGATGTGCTGGCGTCTGTGCCTAAGCCAGTGTGAGCAATGGGTAAGTCTCATATAATAAAGAGGCCTGTTTTTTTTTAAATCAGCTTTAAAAGAAATAAAGGTAAACATTGCCTCTCGTGTATGCATTTTTATTTTTTGTTTGCCTATTTTGTGTCCCACTGCTGGGCAAAGGCCTCCCCTTTTTTCTTCCAACCCTCCCTGTCTTGTGCGATCTCTGGCCATGTTAGCCCTGGGAAATATATTAGATCGTCACACCACTTTCGCCGTGGTCTACCTCGACGGCGATGTCCTGCCTCAGGCGTCCAGTGAGTGACGATCTTTGCCCATCTCTCCGGGTGCATTTGTGAGACGTGTTCGGCCCACTCCTATATCAGCCTGGCTGTTTTTTCCCCAACATCTGCTACTTGAGTTATGCTACATTAATCTACTAAAATATAACCATGAAAACTGAAGTGTCTTACGTTCAAGCAGTCCCATATCTGTCCATGGATAAGTAATATACCATTAGCCTGAAGGCCGACTAGATTAGCAAATAGCGGCTAACAGCGGTTTATCTGTACTTGTCTGTACTAGTCCGTAACCAAACAAACATAAAATCCTCGAAAACCTACTAAGCGAGCTAAAGTGATGCAATTACTTTTGAAACGCAAAAGAAGCGTGATGGCTATAATGTGTGTGCACTCGGCATAAAATGACGTATGTGCCAAATCGAATTTACTCCTTTTTTGACAAAATTAATAAATTTTTATAACAACTTTGAGTAAACTTAGATAATATGATAATTCTCTATGTTTTAAAGTAAATTCCATTGAATAACTCTTAAGCGTTACGCCGCCGCCGTGACGTCGAAAAAAGTAAAAAAAATTGATATACTTTGTCATTTTTTGTATCAAGAAAAATTCATTGAATCGTGTATTCCGTTTACATGATACTAGACCAAAGAGTCAAAAAACATATAACAAAATATTAAATCCCTATTCCACATACTTAACAAGTTACACGAAATAGAAAAACCACATTTTTTTCAACATATCACCTTAAGTAAATAAGCAAACAATGAACAATATGCATGCACGCAACTGTGGTTATTATGGTTGTAAACTTGTAACACAAAAAGAAGAATTTTTATGTGTTGAACTTAAATTGTTTATCCCGACACCGCGCAATGCACCGCCTCAGTCTAAAGTTTAGCCAGAGAACCAAACAACGCATGGGCCCATGCGTTGTTTGGTCTCTAAACAGCGCATTCTTGGGCCCTCCGAGCAAACCATATAGGTCAGTCAGGCCATACTTATTGAACCATTGCTTCATTATTTTCATCTTCGTTCTTTAATAACACATACTTACATTATAATTTTTATTGTTCACGATTTTTACACAAAATATACAATATTCATATATTACGGGCATTTCGTGACTCTGTGGTTGGTCTTTGACTGCACTAGTAGAATAAATTCATTCGACAGCGAACATGAATAAAACTGTTTAATACCGTGAATGCATAGACAACTCTCGAAAAGCCTTTACCTCGCGCCTCACTGCCTAATCAACATACTAATTTGTTTGGCATATTTACAGAACTCGTCACCCTAATCGTTTCTTTATATTCGTTGCTTTTCCCGTGACTGTTAGCATAATAGCCTTCCAGTCTAACCAAATGTAGCTAGCTAGAAATTAGAATTATCATGCGATTACCACTGACCTTCGCCCACTGTACTAGCTCCACTTAATTGCAGACACACGGGCCCTCCCTATGGACGACTGAACGTAGTAGTCGTAAATTATTATGGATTTAATCAATTAGTCCCAACTAGGTCTGATTCTCTTGAGGAAACGCCGGTTCTTATGGGCAATACGGATTTTATTGACATAAGCTTTCCAATTATTGCTAGGATTGATGTGAATTATGTTTCGAGCAGTGATATATTCTCTAGAGGCTGTATTTTGATTGGCAGAATATAATCTATTTGTGATATGATTGGGAATGCTTAGTTTGTAGCGGATTTATGCAAAGTAAAATTATGATGAGCCTTAAATTATTAAGAACACTATCTACTGATGATTCGAAATGAAATGAAATTGTTTATTCTGTAAATAGGATATTGGAATCACTTTACACGTCATATTATAAAAAAATATAAGCTAGATAGATGGAGTCGACAGTTTCTATCTGACTATAGTTACTCCTGAGGAGAAATGGCGAAATAAACTCAGGGGTCAAAGTCCTTAATATTGGTCAGTCAGATCATGTGAAGGCAGAGTAGGTTAGTGCTTTTTTTTTTGAGGGTGGGAAATCATCAAATGACTCCTCCCGCTCTGGGTGGAGCGGAAGGGAGTGTCAGACTGACTCTTACTGACTAAAGCCCACCCGAGTTCCTTCCTTAGCCCTTTATGCTCCGGGGTAGCGGTAACCCTTGCGGACAGTCCCGCTGACCCGGCAGGCTTCGGCCCTAACGGGCCCCTTCACATGTGCTGACATCTCTTTGAGGCGCGCGTGGAACACATACGCAATGTCCGGCACGGGCCTGGTCCTGATCGGACGGTGAGCTTTACTCTCCGTCCGCAGGCCCGCGCCTTATACGGCGGCCGGGAGTCGTCACGCGGCTCCCGACGCCCGGAGCGTCTCCCGCGGCGGCTGGGACGTGAGGCTCTGTCCCTCAACCATCTCGCCACCTCCTTCGCTAGCATGACTGCTTCAGAGTAGGTTAGTGCTTGATATGGTATTTTGAGGAAAGAACATTTGAGATTTGTGTGGACCAGTCCAGTCAAGCAATTCAATAAACATGTAGCTCAACTCAAAACTTGAGATGCTCAACAACTCGTCACAAAATATCAATGAAAGGACATTTGTGTTTGCAACAAAAAAAAATCATAATGTCAACATATTATGTGAAATATGGGATAGATTTCCTATACATAACACATGTTCCAAACGAATTTGTTACAGTAAAATATTTGTTAGACACTTTTCTTACAGCAGCGGGCACTAGCTATTGCTTACACAATATGGATAGTGTGAGCTAACACTTAGATACTATCAAGAGCGAACGGGATGAAATCGACTTCAATAGAATACTTACAAAACAAAATCGTTGTAACAACATACAGACCGGTGTCGGCAGCATCTTCGATAAACAATTATTTTAGTGTACAGACGCCAGCACATCAAGCTACTACAATCTATCAAATTTCTTTAATAGATTTTCAACTTTATCGCTATTAGCGTTAGGTTCAAGGTTGATTGGGAAAGTTTGACAGTTTCGGGTAGCTTGATGTGCTGGCGTCTGTACAATAAAGAAATATAACATCACGCCTTTTTTCCCGGAAGGATTGAGCAGCAGTGTACCTATAGTGCACTCACATTTCGCCAGCTACTTTTAAGTCACATTATAACCACAAATTCCAGATGGAAAAACATAATAATACTTTGCCCGACCTGGGAATCGAACCCTGGACCTCGTGCTCAGCAGGAGCGCTTGCGACTACTAAACCAACGAAGCAGTCAAAAAGAAAAGAAATATACTAGCTGCGCCCCGCGTTTCACCCGCATAAGTTTCGATCCCGTGGGAATATCGGGATAAAAATCCTATGTGATAATCCTGGTTACTTATAAACTATATGTGTGCCAAATTTTATCCAAATCAGTTTAGTAGTGTTTGCGTGAAGAAGTAACAAACATACAAATCGATTTTCATTAAAGTGGGAACTTAATGAAAATCGATCACAAAGTTTAATTAAGATTGAAAACGAAATCGAATCGTGAATATTGCAGAAATTCTGAAGCAAGATTCCATCAAAAAGTTTGATTGAAACTTGAATTTATGGATTCAGAAGCAACATCAGTTTTGAATGGAGCCAATTATATTTTCATACTTAGCAATGAAAATGTATCAAATAAGTAGTCAGAGATTTTATTCATCTTCCTGAAATAAACATACGTAGTTCATAATTCCAATTCTCGTAATTTAAAACGTTAAAAATCTAGTCGCAGTCTCATCTCGGCGACTAAGAAATGTCAAAAACTCGTCAAAAGCAGGGAAATTAGAGGTAGTATTTTTGACAGATTGAGACCGTGAACGTTCTTAAAATTACGAGAATTGCCCCTCTGACAATTTACATTTCATATTCTACTTTAGTGCAATATATTCTAAGTTAATTTTTGAGTGACCATTTGTAACAAAAAGGTCCTGAATAGAGATAAGTTTTTGGTTGCAATGGAATTTGAACTTTGTTAAGTGTGACATTCAGTTTGTTGTTCCATAACTTGAAAAATATCTCAAATTCTTCATTCAGAAATAGAAACAGTAACTGTACCTCAAGAAACGAGTTGTAGAAATAAGCCCAAAAACAAATGACAATCTTAAAACATGGATCTAGTCGTAATAATATTGACAACAAGTGCAAAGTTTATCACTGTCAAGCGCCAGCCTGTCTGAGCGTATTACAATATCATATTCGACATACTCTAGTAACTCACAGTAATATCATTCGTCAAGGATAGTACCTACAGTACCTAGTGACAACATACATAATTACCACAGAATAAGAAATCCGTATAGACGCGAAACTCATTTACTTTCAAATGTGCTTATGAAGTTGCCGAATATCAAACTACAATAAGGTTGTCAATTTTTAAAATGATTAAGTCCACAATCCTGTCTGTGTTGTACGTTTCAAAATCATTTAAAATGCAATCTGTGATAAATATTAAAATTACAAATTAAAATTATTTTTTTAAATTTAAAACACTCAATTCTCTGATTAAAACTACATGAAGTCGATGTTTCCTAGCCGATTATCCTTAGAAGAAACACCAAAACAAACTGAATATCATAGCATCTCTCCTCTCATCCCCGAAGAGTAAAACAGAGGTGTACCACATTTCGCCAGTTATGTTTAAGTCCCATGTAATAGGCGAGCCTATAGCCATCAACCGGGCACAAATCACCCAATAACACTTCTAGGACAATGTCTCTTTTAAAGTCCATACAATGATGTCTGGACCTATCGTTTCTTCTACTTCTTCCTGCCTTCGTCATTGTCCTTGTCAAGAAACAACTTGGGGTCCGGAGTCATATCCTTTTCCATCCATCAACATTTATATCCATACATTTTTAAGTCATATGCTCTTCATCCCTCATCATCTCATAGCACTCTCGCTTCTGTAATACATTCTACGCTATGACACAATGAGCGGCTGGCAATCTCGCGTCTATTAGTACCATGAGTCATAGTTGCTGTGTACCGGCTGGAACGCCTGCTTATGGCACATTGTTGGCTAACATTGTAAATTCTTTACCTACTACAATTTGTTCTTCGTTAGTGATATTTTTAGATATCAAAACCGGTTTTGATTCGAACTTTACTTGTGTTGCAGTTTTTTATTCGAAGCGTGATCGATTATTTTCGGTTCGTCTGGCGGTTAGGTTTTATTTTGATAGTTTTATTTTGCAATCTTGAAGTGGTTTTGTATTCTTTAAGTGCATTATACCTAAATAAAATAGTTATGTATTTCCAGAGTTTTTCAGATTTTGGTGTGTTTTTGAATAAATTTAAACAAATAGGTAATAATGATATACAATTATATAAAAAAGGGAGAGGAAAGAATTATAGGGCATCAAAAACAAATTCCGCATCACTGTCTACAGAAAAAGGTGCCCAAAGGTTTGGCAGAATTGCCACGTTGTATGGCAATGCTGATTCTATATCCCAAAAATAGGCCAGGTGAAGAGTCGATCAATAAAACCGCTTGGCGATGTCTCGAAAAACCAAAAAATATGTAAAAAAGCAGGTACTTATTATACAAATAAACCTTCCGGAACAAACCTTCATCGTGAACAGATTAAAAAGAAATTTAAAGAAAACAGTATAACTAGAACAAGTGGATTCGATCAATAAAATCTCTCTCTTCTAGGAATATTCGTTTAAACATTAGAGAATTTCGATTAATAAATATATAATCTATTTTCAGTGTTATCGTGACCTATAGATATTGATTTTGGCCTGCCATTACACGATTATGTTTTTTATCATGCAAACAAAAATGTTTATTATTCGGTGCCAGTCCAGCAGTATTTCTCGTAACGTACAGCGATGGCTTTAGCCTACATCTGCTGTTTACATCCAAAAATACGTACTTCTGAAGTTGTGTATTGTTTTCCGCCTTATAAAATGTTAGCTCTTCAGTATTTCACGGGAATTCTAACACGCTTGATGTTTCTGGTCTCGAATTTTCTTAACCTTTACCGCGAATGAAAACGGTTCTCGAAAAATTCAAATTAAACTTACTAGTTTCTAAGAACGTACATTATGTTAACTCAACATTTTGATTGAAACTTTAGTTTTGGCTTTCCTTAATAGCATTTCGTTTATCGTAAATAGTTGCTTCGTTACTGTGAAGCAGGAAACACGTAATGACTTTAATAGAGCTGTGTGTGTGTAATAAATTCTAACAAACATGACGGAAAATAAAATGGACCGGCTGAAAAATCGGTTCATAACATTACAAGGGAAGTTACAAGACCGGATGGACGAGTTTCAAGATCAAGTGCAGAACAAAATAGATAAGTCGAAAGTGTCAAAGTTCATATCGCATTTGTCAGAAGAAAGGAGAAGTTCTGTTGAAGATAATTCTGTCGAAAGTGCTGATAAAAGTTCTAGTGATGGTGGAGAAATTTCAAGCATACCTTCATTTGTTATTGATGAGCCGTCTGAGAGCCAAGACCCGAAGGATATCTGCAAGCATTTTATTAATATTGAACAGGGAACTGTGCTGTATAAAAGTCGCTCGGCGTGCAACCTCGCTTACGATGATGATATGAATAATGATAGTTCAAGTGAATCTTGCTTCTCGTGTCTTTCGTCCAGCGATGAGAGAGAAAGGTAACAATTATCTTCGAACTTTTGTTTCTGCTCCTTTCAAACTTCGTCCTTTATAAGTACCTTACCTCACTTTGTTTTGTTCGACCTTAATTTGTTTGGAAATAATTTAAGTCATTTTTCCTTTAGACTGTTTTGTTGGATTTCCATTAGTCGTTGTCCTTTGAAAGTAGCAAAGTTAACATTTCAATTTCCTTTTTTACTTCCAATTTTATTCGTTCATTTCCATCCTGAATTTGTAATACATATATAAAAGCCTCTTCCAATCGTGCCAGCAGGGTCAGGTTCAACATATTTTTCTTGTACCAGCTCAAAACTTCCTTTGAATTATGACCACAGAGCTTCAGAACTTCGCCCAAGAGCTGGAAGCCTTCCACCTGGAACAACTGCCTTGGACCAGCCTTCACAATTCCTTGCTTTGGATTTGATCGAGAAATTCAGCAATCGATTTCCGAAGCTGAGGAGCCAAGGCGATAGAATCCATAGGGTATTCAAAAATGTTTTAGCGATAGTGTTAACAGCATGCGTGTTTTATTTGCTTTCGTTATTTATGTTTGTTCGTTTAACTGTCACACCCAGAGACGTCACTTAAATATAATCAGTCATTAACTTCAATTAAACGTGGAATTAAATTAATCCGCGAAACTTCACAGTCGTGATGGATTCCACGATCACGTCAACGCCGGCTGTCGCTGAAAACCACCACTGGGACTCTGTCTCGCATAGGGCTGAGTGATGGCCGTTTTGCGTGGATGTGATGCATATTTTCCCCAAACTTGTTATTTTTTGGGTTTGTCTTGGTTTATCTTGATTTTTTAAACTAATCATTTCAAGAACTTAACTAAAGCTGATTATTGGGTCAACTGTCACTGGTAGTGGTTACTGGTATTTACTTGAATGAACGAGTGTGATTGCTTGATCATCAATAGATATCGGTCGCGTCACGTTTGTGACGTTTCGTCGATCAATTTATTTTCACCTCGTTTGTTATTGGTACTCTGTCTGCAAAAAATATTAATACTTATTGAGAACATTTCAATTTTATTCACATTATTATTCTAAGATGCTGTGGGGTAATTACGTAACGCACTGAAAATTGCACTGTACCTTCCATTTTGACAATTCGACAACATTAATTGCGTTATTTACGTTGTTGAGCAGACGAATTTTTCAAACATATGAAGCATAGGATTAGGAAGTTACTTCGGATTGTGAAAGAAAGTGTGTTACGCAATTGTGGTGCTGGTCAATTTTTATGTTAATGATTTATTATTTTATATGTAGTGTTTCTGAGTCCGGCAGTAAGTGCTCAATGGTTAAGGTCATGTTTGGGTGTGTCGTCATGACAGCATGTGGATCGCTTTGCTAACATTATGTACTTACTAATGAGGTGATTGGTGGTAACAGTGTGTACAGACGCCAGCACATCAAGCTACTACAATCTGTCAAATTTCTATTTCTTTAATAGATTTTCAACTTTATCGCTAAAGCATAAGGTTCAAAGTTAATTTTGTTAGTCTTTCGGGCTTCTGACCACCCGCAACGACTGTCAAAGATCCACGAATAACAGCCGGGACAAGTGGCTTAACGTGCTTTCCGAAGCACAGAAGGGTCTTGTTATGTAAAGAGGGTCACCCATCCACGGGCCAACCGCGGCAAGCGTAGCTTAACCTGATCAATAAAACCGTGCGGCTGTTATTACTTAGCCACAAGCCCCTCAAACCAAACCATGCTCTCTTTCAAACACGGCTTCATTTTCCCCTAAGACCACAGTGGAATACATTTTCTGCAAAAGCAAAGAACTGAAATGAAAATGTCACTCTGAAGATTGGAATCTATCCCAAAACGTAACCGTCAAGCCTCAGTGTATGCACTTGGCACGCTGGCACGATTCGAATAATCGATTCGACGGAATTGCGATTTGAATTTTTCTTTTTGAATCGAGAAGGCTGCATTTAGGAAGTAGTTTGAGAGAACTTTGACTTTTTATATGAAAGAAAGTGTGACATTATTGGTAATGCTCTTCAGAAAGGTCGGGTGCGTAGAACTCGCCCGCAACCAGCCTGCAGGTATGACCAGCGGGATAATTATCAGTAGCAATGGCTTTCATTTTGACAGTTCAACAACATTCATTGCGTTATTTACGTTGTTGAGCAGACAAATTTTCGAACTTATGAAGCAATGAATTAGCAATATCCTTCAAAATCATTCAGATTGGTGATTGGTAGTGTTTTACACAATTAAAGGTACTGATGTATCAACGTAAATGAAGCAAAAGGAGTATGTAAGGATCGTAGCTGGTTTCAAATCAGTGCTCTGAGTGGAAAACCTCATTTATTCCGGTCTGATCCCTTGAGCCCCCCCTCCACCCCCCCCCCCCCCCCTTCCTCGATCCCCTGCTAGTTCGTCTTCTGTTTTAAACTTTGTCTTATCCACTTTATGCTAACCCCCATGGGATAAAGAGGTGAGTTTCTGTATGTGTATGTTACATACACATATACATACATAAGCTCACGAACTAAAGAAAGAACTTACGTTTTTAAAATTAGTTAGCTATTGCCCTCATTGTCACAGTATACCAATATGACTAGCTAACTATTTTTAAGAACTTTTAACATTGTTTATGGCAGCGAGTTTAAACTCGCGTCGTACGTCTTAATACTCTAATTAATCTACGGAAACTTCTTAAGTCCTTACATAGTTAGAAACTACGGTTTATCTCGCGTTTTAATTATATCTTCAGTAAACTGTAAAACCTACTAACTTTGCAATTTACTCCAGCTCACATCTTCAAAACACACACGCTTTGTAGGGGATTTGTGTTGTTTTTAATACTCCGGACACGCCTTACCCCTGGCCATACCCCTTTTTTTTGGATGGGAAATCATCTAATGACTCCTCCCGCTCTGGGTGGAGCGGAAGGGAGTGTCAGACTCTTACTGACTAAAACCCACCCGTGTTCCTTCCTTAGCCCTTTATGTTCCGGGGCAGCGGTAACCCTTTCGGACGATCCCGCTACCCTGACGATCCCGCTACCCAATGGCCATACCCCTGGGGGTAGGGTGCGACTGAACCATACCATCGTACAAAACATCAAAACAAAGAGGCGTGGCCATACACAGTTGTGTATGAAAACACGATGCTGTTGATTTTCGAGCTGCATGGTAAACATTCCCCGCGCGGGAGAAGATTCGAGGGGAAGGGTTCGTTTCATTTTTAATTTTTTTTCCTTTTTTAGCATTTAGCATTTTGAAAGCTTAATTCCAACTAACACAGGTTTTGAGATTGTATTGTCTTGGGAATATTTGACACCAATCTAAAAATATTTTAGTACGCAGGAGACAGCCTATGTCCTATGAAAACAAATGTTTATGTTTATGGTTTTTTGTGTAATGTTTCGAAAAAACACGAGCAGGAGACCCGGTTTTAAATGAACGTAGGTATCAGAAAAAAAATTCTCGTGTGACGATGACGACGCGACCAGTTTGAGAATTGCAGGCTTAAAGGTCACAGCACACATATCAACTCGGAAAGGGATTGTAACCGTATCGCCGCGGTTCGTGAGCTTGTCCCGAGGCGAAGCGATTACGTTACGATTCCGATTAGTGTGCGTTGCAGTAGGGAGTTTCGTACAAAGAATATTGAATGGCTCGAGTTGATACGGTGACGATCCCTTTCCGAGTTGATATGTGTGCTATGACCTTAATTGTCCAGAGTGCATCGCTAGTACCTGTGTACCTGTACCTACTCTGCAAACTGACTTTGGTTTACACAAGCAAAATTACGATGTAGGTACCTAGCTAGGATATTGGCAAAGTAATTAACGAAATCTATATCTATCGCTTTATTTTCAAGACGATTAACAGCTTTCACAATGCTTGATTGATGACTCTTCGTCGCCAGGCATTAGCCATATTATCGATTTATCATAACGTCATCAAAAATATCGCTCATAATTATTTGGATTTACGGTCGCAACTATAACCGACCAGATACTAACTTAGGTAATGGTCAATAAAAGGATGAGGAGGAAAGGAGTAGGAGGTATTGGCTTATAAGAACGTATCGTATCTATGTACAGACACCAGCACATCAAGCTACTACAATCTGCCAAATTTCTTTAATAGATTTTCAACTTTATCGTTGATGTATTAAGGTTCAAAGTTGATTAGGAAAATTTGACAGTTTTGGGTAGCTTGATGTGCTGGCGTCTGTATATAAATATCGGAGCAGTAGTGGCAACGGCCCCGACTAGCAGCCCACTGCTAGGCACAGACCTCCCCAAAATTCTTCCAGGAACTCTTTTCCCGCGCCACCTCGAACCAGCCCTCGCGGCACTACAATAAATTAACGACCATAAAACAAATTGCCATAAATAATCACCACGTTTAGCTGGCAAATTAACGACAGTTCATTGTTATCTTTCTCGAATAAACCTAATTCGCCTTTAACGTGTGCGTGGTATATTCTAGTCCAACGCTACACGGAACAATTTAGTCCAACTACAACATCAACAGAACTGCATACATCAATCACCCTGCCATCCGTTGACAATAATGTCCACTGCGGTATATTGTGCATTGTGAAAGATCATATCTTTAACAATAGATAGTAATTTATTGACCTACATGAATTTAATTATTACACAAGAGCTTTTGTTGTTATACAATTAGCAGGAGTTGTAAAACTCGTGTTTGGACCTATAGCACAAACGAACGGAGAAACGTAAAATAAATTCGTTCGATTTTATAAAATTTTAAATACTATTTTCGCAATATAATTATATAGGTACTTATTTTTAAGACCTTATTCACAGCTATGGGTGATACATATTGTGCTTGTCGCAATTTAGACCAAAATGCTATTGAATAGATGTATCGCTGTGTGTAGGCACGGTCGTCAGTGTTTTGTTTGGATCACTATGGAAGTTTGTTGACGACACGGCGGCACTACGGCTCGGCGTTGTCGCCGTATACCATAAAATCAAGATCATATACAAGGTCACACGATTTTTTATGGCGTGGTTTACGCGCCGTACCGTCAAGAAATCGTGCCATGTACTAATAAAGCGCCTTGATCTTCTGTCATAGCTCACTGTTTCCGATTATGATTCGTCGAACGAAAAAACAACAGTGGATCCAATCATTTGACATGTTGAGATGTGACAACATATCTACATCGAAAAGGTTTTTAAAAGCTGTGGACTATTAGGCGGATCACACACTGCAACGTGTTACGCGACGGGGCGCGGGAAACGGAGCCAAATTCCCCGCACGGAAGTGCGTTTTTATTGAATTTGTATGTAAAAAATCACGCGCGTGGGCACGTTATCTGCGTCCCGTCGCGTGGCGCGTTGTGGTGTGTGATCCGCCTTAGTCTTACAACTTTGTGGGGTGGCAAAAAGTTGAGCGGCTCAACTAACAGATTGCAGAGTTTTGTATTTTATAACAATTTGTATTCCATTTACATTAATTTCCTAATTCTCTTTTACTGAAGCTAAGTTGTAAGAATAATTAACGCAATTTGGGCCAACAGAAACTAAGGAAAAGTGCCGCAATTTTTATCCACAGCATTTTTTCTCCAGTATCGCTAAATAAGACTAATGCGGGTCCAGAACAAAGGTGAGCGGAATTTCTCGCTGATGCTGGCAAATGACTTGTGTTTTTTTCGTCTTGTACCCTAATTGCGTAACACACTACCAATCAAAATCTGAATCATTTTGAAGGATATTGCAAATCCATTGCTTCATATGTTCGAAAAATTTATCTGCTCAACAACGTCAATAACGCAATGAATGTTGTTGAACTGTCAAAATGAAATTCATTCTACTGTTAGTGTGTTACGCAATTACCCCGCTAATATGGCTCTTTTGAAGGATTCTAATTTGCTGCGATGCCGATGGAGCGGTGTTCGCGCGAAATTCCGGAAAAAAATTCTTTCATGGGTTTTCCCCTAGCGTTATGGGAACTCCTTAAATTGGCTCAGAAAAAAGCCCTAAAAAGGTCATTTTAGCCCCCGTTCCCATGGGTGTAAAAATATTGCGGCGCGATTTAATCGCGTACCTACTGGATTTTCTACTTTCGGAGTTGAGGTGAGCGTTGAGAATCCAATGAGTGCATCCCAGCGCTACAAAAAAACGCACTGTTGGATTTTAAACTCTCGGCGCCGCTAAGCAGTGCGTCGAAAATCCAGTGCGAGAAATAAAATTACGGCGGGAAAAAATATCGCCCCTGCTAACCTGGGCCTACTACTGTGTGTGTACTAACAATAAGAATTGTTCGAGTTTATGTGTGTGCCAATGTAAATACGTAATGATTGATATAATGTTTGTGTTACTGTTTCTCCAAATCGAAATGTTTCTCTAACTGAGATGTAAGCATAATTATATCTTTCAGCCAAAACATTAGTAAACAATCTTAAGTGGTATCTTAAAAGCTATGTTAGTGTTGTACGTTACTCCTATTTTTTTATCACTTCGTTCAGTATGTCAAGGCGTTCAAAATATAATTTTAAAGACTGAAACACAAAAATGTTTATCTATAACTTGACTGGAAAAAACAAAGGTTTTTGCATTAGGAGAAAGCAAATTGTAATAAGGTTCCATGCATGCTAAGTAATCTATGGTGGAAAACCTTCCTTTCATTTACTTTTGAAGAGGCAATTCACTCTCGATTCAAAGTCCCCAAAAAGTTAAAATAGGTGCTCGTTCCATATGATCGAGGATCGATTCAACAACGATTACTATTGAAAACCGAGTTCTTCTGAATTCCTTACACACGTGCAACCCAGTGCACGCTGCCATTGGGTCCACCCAATCAGCATCCTTAGGAGACCCTAAGGATGCGACTGGGTCCAGTTGGGTCCAGAAGGTTTGATCTTATAACCTCCTGTCCAATATTCAGTTGACTCCTAAGGAAAAATAAAACAAATGAATGTAGAAAAGTCTTAACAATTACGTTTTATTTGCAGTATTTGCTGAAGAACACAAGGTTGAGTGATGTGAATAAACGCTTGAAGGCACAGATATGGAGCTCAGTGGTGACCATCGTGCTGGTAGAGGCTAAGAATCTTCCTGCGATGGACCTGGATACCAGGTCCAGTGATCCTTATTGTAAGTTTAGGTGAGTACTAAAGATATCATCATCTGCCTAACCTTTTTCCCAACTATGTTGGGGTCGGCTTCCAGTCTAACCGGATGCAGCTGAATACCAGTATTTTACATGGAGCGACTGCCTATCTGACCTCCACAACCCAGTTGCTGGGTAATACGATACTTCTTGGTAAGACTGGTTGTCAGACTTTCTGGCTTCTGACGACTGTCAAAGATCCACGCATGACAGCCAGGACCAACGGCTTAACGTGCTTTCCGAGGCACGGAGGGGTCTCGGTATGTAAAGATGGTCCACCCATCCACAGACCAACCGCGGCAAGGGTAGCTTAACCTGATCGATCGACCTGTGACACTCCAGCCAAACGTAAGGCAGGATTATGTTTCTATCAAAAGAGCTATATCTGGAATAAATTCGAAGTAGCTAACTACCTACTAGGTACATTCAATATAACAAAATGATTACCAAGAAACTTTGGATTTGTAAACACTGTATTCGCAGCCAGTTCAAATTGGAAATTTCGCAGACACCAAACTGATTTCCAGTAAGCATATATATGAAATTTCACTCTCGCGTTAATGAATGTTTCCAAATTACTTTGAAGCACTATATTGCGTCGTAATATTTGTTGTTGGTTTTGAGTAGAGATTAGATGGTTTCATTCAATACTTATCGCGTAGCTCTTGGCAAGATATATGAAGAACTGCCTCTTTATTTCCATATTTTGGATTGGATTGAATTTTGTATTGAAGATTGGACTAGGGGAAGCAGTGGTGGCCCAGTAGTAACGGCCGCCATTTATGAGTTGTAAGTCGTAGATTCGAACCCAGACAGGCGCTTTACTTGGTGTAAATTATTTCGTCACCACTGCTCTCAAAGCGGTGAAGGAAAACATCGTGAGGAAACCGGCATGTCCTAGAACCAAAATTTCGAAGACATGATAACCCGCATTGAGCCCGCGTGATGGGTTATGGCCCGCTCCCCCTCACAGAAAGAGGAGGCCTGTGTCCTGGCAGTGGAAACATCATAGGCTAATTATGTCTGCAGCATCTTCATGTCTGCTAATTAAAGCATAGGTCAATCGCACATTCTTACCAATGATGTCTGGTTGACTAAACTGCGACTGCTTATCACCAATTCATTTGCCAATGGTGATAAGTAAATGTCATTATTATCTTATACTAGCTTCCCCCGATCCACCCCGTTCGTTTCGCTTAGCGTTCTTTCCATATTTTTTTTTTATGCTCGGCTCTTAAAGGTCCTACTGTATTGGTAATTAGCATAAATAGTTTTTCTCAAGAAATGGGCTACCAAACGCAGAAACAATTTTTCAATTTCGACCAGTAGTTCCAGAGATTAACTCGTTCAAACAACAAAGACAAAAAAAACCTTTAGTTTTTTTCAAAAAGGAGTCTGTCTTGCATCTAAATTAATTTGTAACTTCTATACCACAGGTTAGGTAACGAAAAATTTAAGAGTAAGGTAGTATGGAAGTCTTTACACCCGTCGTGGCTGGAGCAGTTTGACTTGCACCTCTACGACGACCAGGAACAAATACTAGAAGTCACCGTGTGGGACAAGGACAAACAAAGCAAGGATGACTTCATAGGAAGGTAAGAAGAATCAGACAAAATTGTCATCATTAACATTATAACAATTATTAACATTAAAAAATACGGCTATATTTGTATAGTTGTTCATCAATCAGTAGTCTTCTAACAATATAAAAATAAGCATAGGTGTAGGATCAGTCAAATGTATAACGTCCTCTTTTTTTAATTTGGTTAAAAATCAGAGAGCACCTAAGGAAGAAGTAGCGACTCTCAACAACAACACAACAACGTCAACAACTTCTTTTATTTATATTTTATTTACTTTTTTCATATTTTGAATGGGGCACAACCCCTTTTTTTTTTGGATGGGAAATCATCTAATGACTCCTCCCGCTCTGGGTGGAGCGGAAGGGAGTGTCAGACTCTTACTGACTAAAACCCACCCGTGTTCCTTCCTTAGCCCTTTATGTTCCGGGGCAGCGGTAACCCTTTCGGACGATCCCGCTAACACAACCCCTACCATGCCTTTTGATTTTATGGATTATCAGATTTATTAAAATTCTGACCAATCGGCCGGCGACCAAATAAATAAAATAAAATCGGGACCTACAGCCTATAGCTAAACCAGATATCTATAGCACAAAGGGTCTTCAACGGGGAATCAAGTAATCAACACCCACTCTAGAGCTGCGCGGTAATAGCGTAACACACTATCAGTAGCAATGGCTTTCATTTTGACAGTTCAACAACATTCATTGCGTTCTTTACGTTGTTGAGCAGACATATGTTTTGAAGATGATATATGAAGCAATGGATTAACAAAATGATTCAGATTGTAATTGAAAGTTGTTACGTAATTAAGGTGCTGACGAATATGCACTATAATGCGCAGCTACCATAAAATTACAAGACTGCCATCACCTGTATCTAAAGCAGTAACCCGAATTGGGGTTATCACGCTTGGCAATTAGGGCTATAACCATTATGGCACTCTAGAGGCTACATAATGGCCGTTACATGATAAGCGCAACTTCAGTAAAATATTTATAGTGCTAAAATAGAAGGATAGTCTGGTGAAACAATTCATCAGACTAATGCATGAAATGGTTTTATGTCCAAAGTCTTGTTGGTAGACAAAATAGGGAACAAAAAACGTACCGTAGCATTCTGTAAATAAGGTATATATTGGCATAAAAGATAAAATATCACATGGTAACAGAGACGGAATTTCACGAAGCCGAACTTATTCTAAAACTTCATTCAGTATATTACGTAGTTAACTATTGTAATTTCTAACATCTGCAAGGTAATTGCGTAAACACACTATCAGCAGCAATAGCTTTCATTTTGACAGTTCAACGACGTTCATTGCGTTATTTACGTTGTTGAGCAGACAAATTTTTCGAACATATAAAGCAATGTATTAGCAATATCCTTCAGATTGAGATTGAATACGTGTTACGCAATTAGGGTGCAGATTTTGCAAGCACCACGATAATAATAGCCATAACATAATGATAATGAGGAGAGAGTAATAATCGCAGAAAATTGTAATTTGTTATCGTAACTAATTTATTCTACGACCAATTTATTTACATTAGTCTAATTTTCAGAGAAGAGATCAATGTCCTCTGGCCTTCATTCTAAATTAGGGTGTTGATAATACTAACCATGATAATTATCGCGTTTATGAAAATAATAATGATACCTTTCGTCATAGTGATACCAATATAACTTTACAGGTGTGCAATAGATTTATCAAGATTAGAAAGAGAGAAAACACATAACATTTGGAAAGACCTAGAGGATGGGAATGGACAAATATTTTTATTACTAACCATCAGTGGGACGACTCAGTCAGAAACCATTACGGACCTCAGCAGTTATAAAGAAAACCCTAGAGACCGCGAGATTATTGAAAGGCGATATGTAAGTAGTTTTTTGTCATGTCAGAGAAAATAGAACCTTGAGATAGTGTAAAAAGAAATGCAAATTAAACTACTGAATCTCATATTAAAAGAAGAAGTGAATGTAAAGAAAGAGAAGCAAATAAATGAGTCGCAAATTGTAATTACCAATTTTCACCACACAAAAACAAATGTGAATGTGAGACGAAAATTATATACAACGTTCCAAAGAAAAGTATACGCTTAAGGAATCAGCATCTTCTATGAGATGAGATCTAATTAGCTGTTACAATCATTGTTGTTGCATATGCAAGTCCAATGCAGTAGGTAACCCGACAGAAAGAAACTTCATACAAATGCTAAATAATAAGTCCACTATTACAAAGCGTGGTAAAAAACGTAGAAGCATTTCCTGTGTCGGGAGTTATTTTGTGGCACGACGACGTTCGAGATCATTCAGAAACACTAAGTATACCGAAGTGCATACCTTTTCTGGTTTACCTATAATTATGTAGCTAATAATAATAGAGATTAAAATCATGTTTTCTTTTAGAATTGGTATAACATGAACGAGCAGTCAAGTGGAGTCGGATGGCTATGCGTCAAAGTATACGGTGCTAAAGGTCTTGCAGCAGCCGATTTAGGAGGCAAGTCCGATCCATTTTGTGTACTAGAACTCGGAAACGCAAGACTACAAACACATACGGAATACAAAACGTTAACTCCGAACTGGATGAAGATATTCACTTTGTAAGTAATGTTGTAAATGAGGTTAAATCTATTCTAGAGAGAAGTTTATCAAATCCTGCTTGAGATAGTTCTGTAGAAGTTAATCTGGACTTGAGAAATATGCGGTTTTGTATTGTAGTCACTAGTTGGATTACATTAGAGGTTGTAACTTCTGTTGAATGGTAAATTGTGAGCATTGTGCATATCAATGGAGCTTTAATAAGTTTTGTTGAGGAAGGTTCCTTGGTAGGTACTGCAGACTGTTAAATACGCATGCAATTCAAATTCATTTATTTAGCTTACACTCTTAAATATACAAGTAGCATGGTATGAAATCTCTTCAATTTTGATGGTGAATTTCGATATAGGTAATATGCAATGAACATATTGAATTTATATTATCCAGCCTCGCACGAACGTAAAAATATTACGGTGAGATTTTATCGCGCACTGGATTTTAAGCTCTCGGTGTTGAGCAAAACATTGAGAATCCAACAGACCGCATCTGAGCGTGTCAAAAAAAAACACGGTTGGATTTTCAACTTTCGGCCTCAACCACAGCGTTGAAAATCCAGTGCGCGAAAAATAATCGCCACGGGAAAATATCGCCAAGTGCCAACCTGGGCTTAAACCGTCGAAAGTGAAAGCAATTACTTCGCTAGACTAAGTAATAATTAAGGGACAGATAGAGATTTTCCTCTATTTATGAGCATAATGACAAAACGAAATAATATTCATACCCTAGCATCTCAATATTACGCTCTGTTTCTTTCAGCACAGTAAAGGACATCACATCAATACTAGAGCTAACTGTATACGATGAAGATCACGATCATAAGGTGGAGTTCCTGGGCAAGCTGGCTATTCCACTGCTTAGTGTTAGAAATAGTGAGAAGCGATGGTACGCTCTCAAGGACAAAAAGATGAGGGCGCGGGCGAAAGGAAACTACCCACAGATACTTTTGGAGATACTAGTCATATGGAACCCGGTAAGTCACGTAGATCTAAAATTATGTCAGCGGTAATAAATATTATACAAAGAAGCGAGGTTGCCATTTGGATGTCTGTAGTCAACAACGACCTGAAACAAGCCCATGTGAATGACTCGATGACCAGAACCGAAACATCTGGCAAAGAATGACAAAAAGAGCCGATCCCAAATGAAATGGGATAATTCTAGGCAAAGTTATTAAACCTGAGGTGTTAATCAAACCTGAAATGGGGTGGGCAACTAAATAGCCAAACACCTTATGGATCTAGTCCCGTTATTACCTTAGGTAATACAGGCTGGTGTCTGCAACTCCACGTCAAAGCGAGTATTTTGCGCACGGGTGGGAAAATAGATTATTTGATCCACTCCAGCTCCTCGAGGACGGCCTCCAACGCTTATTACCGTAAAGAAATATAATAAAGTTAATCATTCAAGTTTGTCCAATATACTTTTCTCAAGAAATCGCTAAGTCTCTCTAAAAATCAAAACAATAATTGTGACGTATTGGAAATGAATAAATATTGTTACAGCTAAAAGCAGCCATAAGAGCAGTGAATCCGAGGGAACCGAAGTACATGCACCAAGAAGCTAAGTTCAAGAGACAGCTGTTTATAAGAAACGTAATGAGGCTGAAGGCAATCATCATGTGGTTCATTGAAGTTGGGAAGATTTTACAGTAAGTATATGTGCCAGAGAGCAATGATGGCCTAGTTTTTATTAGCTCGACTTTCGAGTTTATGGGCGTAGGTTCGAACCCAGACATGCTTTTTACTTTATGAAAGCTATTTCATCACCACTGCTCTTAACCAAAAATTCGAAGACATTTGACGTCTACCAAACCACACTGGACCCGCGTGGTGGATAACGGCCCACTCCCTCTCACTGACAGGAGGCCTGTGTCCCAACAGTGGGAACGTTATAGACTGTTTATGTTGTATAGGGTGTTAAGATGACAACAACAGTACTAAAGCTATAGTTCGAGATATAAATATTTCAACATCGCATACAAAAATGCTACGTATGTGGACCAGAAGACAAAAAAAAAATACGTGTGGCACTCGGGGACTGCCGCGGTAAAGCTATTGCATAGCATACGTCTAGTCGCACGCACACAAACACCGTGCCGAAGTCTGCCGAACTGATACGACGTTAGACGATGCTTAGGTTTATTTTCGTTACGGAATTTCTTCATTCGGTCGCCGCGCTCAAAGCCCAAGATAAAAGCTATGCAATAGCTTAAAAGGTAGTAACATTATAAAGGTGTTAAGCCAATAAATATACACGTAGGAAAACAGTTCCACAAAGCATTTGACAAAAATAATTTGACTCCAAGACGAAGAGGAAATCACTGTTTTTCATAGCTAGAAATATTTTTAGCAATCTTATAGGAATGACCTTCGTTTAACGCCATACCATGTTCTTTCCAGAGACTGTTTCGAATGGGAATCAAGGATACGTTCATTCCTAGGCCTGTTGGTGTGGCTCGCATTTTGCTACTACTACGAGATGTGGATGCTGCCATTCCTTATTCTGATGTTCTTTGGTAGAGCCTGGCTTATTTATAGGCTTACTGGTAAGTTTCAACCCTTGAAATGTTTTATCAATTCTTTGCAAAGGGACATGGTCTTTGGGTATGTGTAATGTATGTTCCCGTTCTTTATTTGAGCGTATTTGTTCAATGATTAGAGGGCGTCGCAGACCATATTGGTAAGCCGCAAACAGCCATGTGATATCTGTCTTTTGTCGTTAGCAGTGGTGTTGGGTTCCGATTTTTACATCTACATCCAAAGCTTGTGTCTCATTGCACGGATTCCTTAGCCTGTTTTTTTTTCATATTTATTTTTTTTTTCTTCAATATTCTTGTCGTGATGGCCCAGTGGTTAAGGCCTCACCTCTCATACACGAGGTTGTGGGTTCAAATCCGGACAAGGACTAATGTGTCTTTTTCAATACACATGTGCTTTCTGAGTTCATCTTAGACATTACTGATATTGGTGAAGGAAAACATTGTGAGGAACAGTAACTGGATATACAGTTAATATTACAAGTCTGAAATTTTGTTGCTAACCCGTCTTGAGCAAGCATGGGGATCAAAGCTCGTGCCTTCTCAGTATGAGAAGAAGCCTTTTCCCTGCTGTCGAACAATAGATACGATGGTATTATTAATATTATTCTTTATGTTTTTATCATTGGAATTTTCTTTTATTTTATTTTTAGTAAAATTCAAAACCTTCGTGAGATCTATCAGAAGTGACCCGAAGGCTTATTTTTCATATTTACTTCTTAGTAAGTCTATGAATGTTGAGCCATTACATGCACGTTGTGTTGAGTGTCGTCTTTAATTCGTGTTGTGTTTTCATATGGAGCTTTGATATAAAATGTGTCATTAACCATTAAAATGCCTTCACTCACGAATAATCTAAGAGTGCAGTGGGAAGCAGTGATGACCCAGTTGTATCGGATCACTAGGTTGTGAGGACCTAGGCGGGCACTCCACTTTGTGTATTAAATTTCATCACACTGCTCTGAAAACGATTATGGAAAGCATCGTGAGGAAACCGGCATGTCCTAGAACAAAAAAATTAAAGACATGTGACTCCGCGTGGTGGATTAGGGCCCACTCCTTCTAACCGAGAGGAGGCCTGTATCCCAGCAGTGGAAACATTATAGGCTGATCATACTAACTCTGTTACCTACAGTAAAAGTTTTAATGTGCAATGGTAGATTAAGTTAGTTAGTATTAACAATTGAAACTGTAAATGGTTTTTGTCAAACATAACAGTAACAAATGCTATCATTTTGACAGTTCAACAACATTCATTACGTTATCTACGTTGTTGAGCAGACAAATAACAATTTTTCGAACATATTATGAAGCAATGGATTAGCAAAATCCTTAAATTTTTTTCAGATTGAGTTTGATAGTGTGTTGCGCAAGAGGTGAACGTATTGTTCCCCTGACTTTTTGCCGCACATAAATAACGTTTCTGTTCTAACCAAGTGTCGCTTTAGCTGATTAGGTGATGACATTGTCACTCTGCAATATTATCTATGACATCAAATACAAGACAGGTATTCTTCTCATTACAGGAGGCAACCCTCTATTAGTCCCTGTTGACGATGAAGACCTGTTAGCCGAAGAAGATGACGAAGACGAAGCCGATAAGGTAGATAATTATGTTAGTAATAACGTCATTTTTAATAGTTTAAATGCATAGCTGCAAAAATATGCTTGCCTAGTAAAGAAAGAAGCGTTTAAAGATGACGATATTGGTCATGAAACTGTTTAAGTTGTGGCATTGTGGCAAATTATTCTCGCATAAAACCTCAATGAACATCGGCTCTGTTTTAGTAGAAAAATAAATTGACCTTTTGTCAAAATCCAAGCTACTAAGTTAGCTCAGGTTCGCAAGGGCGCGTTTTTTCCGCTGCGGTTTTTTTTAGCGCCCTGGAATTTGAACGCACTGCTTAACGCCGAGAGTTGAAAATAGTATGCTTTATTGACGCGCTGGGATGCGGTCTGTTGGATTCTCAATGCTCGGATCTACAACGAGAGTTGAAAATCCAGTACACGGTAACATCCTGCTGCAATATTTTTACGTCCGTTCCTACGTCGACTTACATACGAGTAGATCTCGAGAAACACGTCTGTGATGAACGGACAAATACGAATGATAAAAAAGTTCCGTTTTTTTTTAGTTTTTGACCTTAAAAATTGCAATCAAAGTCAAAGTCAATACTGATTTTGTATGTCCAATTAAAGCCACCAGGCAAATGCTTAGCTGCACCAGATGTAGATAAGCTTGCTGCACTAGACAGGTTGGCAAGGACTTCAATGCAACCTGTTACCATGGATTCAGTACATGATTCTGAACCCCCTGCGTTGAAAGTTTTAGTCGGTTATTAAAAAAAAATGCTGTTCATTTTGATCGCGCAGGTCTAGATACCTATATCTACTACCTATTGCACTTTTCTATGAAACATCTGGATTTTACATTTCTGCGCTAGGGGGTCTAGAATCATGTGGTAAATTCATAGTTACAGTTTGCGGGTCCAAATCCCTGCCGACTGATCCTGACCTGATAATATCTCCGTCATTACAGGAGGAGAAGAAATCTCTGAAGGAGAGGTTGCAGGCGATACAAGAAGTGACACAAACTGTACAGAATGCGATCGGTTATGTCGCCACTTTAGGAGAGTCGGTTAAAAAGTAAGTACCTCCTACCATAGTACAAACCTTTACTTGAAAGCAGTTACAGTTACAATTTCAGAAAATCCACACTGAAAGCTTGGGTAAAGTTAAGAATAATTATTACTTATGATGGGAGAAGTGGTGGCCAAGAGCTTACGAGTTATACGTCGACACAGAGAACATACACACACAGTAGTCACTCTGTAGTCGAGTTGTTCACAGAGTAGTTACAGACAGGCGGTTTACTTTATGTAAATTACTTCATCACCACTGCTCTCAAAACTGTGAAGGAAAACATCGTGTGGAAACCGGCATGTCCTAGAACCAAAAATTCAAAGACATGTTGCATCTTTCAATCCGCACTGGGCCCGCATGGCAATCGGTCAAGAACGACTTCAAGGTCTGCCTCGGTGACGACGCCCGTCTTCAGGCACTGTGTGATGATGAACAGGATAAAGATAAAATATTGTAACCTAAACAGGGCCTGTTGTTTTTGTACCCATTGAATGAAAAACAACATGATTAGATAGTTGTCCTTACTTCCGAACCTGATGTGTTTTTGCCCGTTGAAACATTGAATTTGAAACACGTTTGACGAATCAACTACCTACTTTTGAATGGGACCGTAACTTTGTTGACGAACTTAGAGCATACACCCCCATCGCTTCAGTTGATATTTTATTTAGTAGGTATATCTGCAGGGTAATTGCGTAACACACTATCAGTAGCAATGGGTTTCATTTTGACAGTTCAACAACATGCATTGCGTTATTTACGTTGTTGAGCAGACACACTTTTCGTACATAAGGAGCAATGGATTAGCAATATACTTCAAAATGATTCAAACTGAGAGTAATAGTGTGTTACACAATTAGGGTGCTGGTCTACAAAAATTTTATTACCTATCTAATTGCCTCCTTCCTCCTAATAAAACGAACATCAAAAGTTACGAACCGTTACAAGATAAACGATCGCCGGGGTAATTGCGTAACGCACTAACAGTAGGACTGGCTTTCATTTTGACAGTTCATCAACATTCATTGCGTTGTTTACGTTGTTGCGAAGACAATTTTTTTTAACATATGAAGCAATGGATTAGCAATATCCTTCAAAATGATTCAGATTGTGATCAATAGTGTGTGTTAGGGTGCTGGTCTACAATTTTTTTATCACCTACCTATTTGCTTCCTCCTAATAAAAAGAGCATCAAAAGTTACGATCCGTTTTATGACTAAGAATCGGGCGTAAAGCTTATTATAACCTTCGCTATAGGTACCTATATAATAATAAATTTATTTACTCAAACAGACAGATTTTTGTAGGTATACATGGTTTTAAGGTCCGGCGGCGTTTGTAAATTTGCCAAAGATGTAATGATGGCCGCTCGAAATTGAAGAAAATCGATATACAAGAACATTTATTATTACTAATGTTTGTTTTCGTCTAAATCTCCAACCTAACTAGAGGAAAACAAACATTACTTAAAACATTACTTAAATAAAGTTATCTGACTATTAAAAAATCAGCCGTCAGAAGTGCTAAGTACAGACGCCAGCACATCAACCTACTACAATCTGTCAGATTTCTGTAATAGATTTTCAACTTTATCGTTGATGTATTAAGGTTCAAAGTTGATGAGGAAAATTTGACAGTTTTGGGTAGCTTGATGTGCTGGCGTCTGTACAAGAACATTTATTTTAAGTATTGTTTGTTTTCGTGTAGTTAGCTCGGAGAAACTCCGAGCTAACTACACGAAAACAAAAATAAATGTTCTTGTACTACTTAAGCATATCGATTTACTTCAATTTCGAGCGGCCATTGTTGTTTACATTTTTGGTAAATTTAGAAACGCCGGACTCTAGTAAAGATCTTATAGAATATGTTAGTAGTCGAAAATCGAGTGGGTGAAGCACTGTTCTCCTAGCTAGGTTACAAAATAACCTGTGTTATATGGAAAATCTTACGTGAATTTGTCGTGACTACCCAGGGGTTAAGGTCTCATCACTCATGCACGACGTTGTGGGTTCAAATCCGAGGAAATAACAATGTTACCTATTAATATGTATAGACGCCAGCACATCAAGCTACTACAATCTGTCAAATTTCTTTAAGAGCCCTCTCACATTTCGGCGTTTCGCAAATTTAGGTATTTTACGCACCGAGCGCGGCAAACTACGCGAGCGATACTTTCTTTCATGCTTCTCGCTCGCACTATGACTATGATACTGTGAATATGGCGACTAAACGATCTTGATCTTCCGTAACTGAAGGTTTTTTAGGATGGAGTTTAGTGGGCGGAAAATTTTTTACGTGTTATTTCAATTTTATTATGAATTATTTTGTTATATTTTTCATTATTTATGAATTTTACTGTTGAAATATGTTCACAAATATTTTAATTGTTATGCAGTAATTGATTATAATATCTACGGTTGATAGCATAGTTGTATAAATTGTATATAGTAGTATGGTTGCAACCAAGTCCAGTTGGTCTCCACACGCATGTACTCCACGATCTCCTCAACCTTCGTGAAGTGGTGCAGTCTGGACACGTACAGCTGCGTCGTCGGGATTGCTGGACGCAGCAGCATGTTGGGTCCTGCCAGCGCGGTGCCGCACTGGTTCCGACAAGGATGCTTCTTCTTCTTCTTCTCCACTTTGATGAAACCATCCTTGTCACACGTGTCCTTCTCTGGATCCTGCCTTTTCAAAACCTTGCTGGGTTTCGACCGGCTCCGTTTACCCTCTTTTATTTATTTTTATTTCCTTTTTTTTATTGTGTTTTGCAACGCAATTATATTTGTATTTATTTTTCCCCATTTCGATTGGTAAGAAAACTCAAATCAGCTGCAATCAAAATAACTTTAATAAGTTGACTATCTGGTATACTAATAAAGTGTGAACTTTATACTAATTTAAATATACCGTTCGAAAATAAATACTTACAAAGATCAAAAACTGCGGCCGTAGTTCACACGCACACAAAAGCAATGCGGCAGCGTCTAGATGCGACAATCGGCGCACACGACGGTAGTATCGGAAAGAAGGCGCGCGGGAAATAAACTGACATAGGTCCAACCTCGACAAGCGCTCGCGCGATACTAATCGCAGCTGGCCGGCGCAGTGAAATATATAGTATTTTTATTTATTTAATTAAAAAATAATGGTAGCGATTTAAAAAATAAAAATAATACTATATTCTAAGCAAATGTTGATGATTATTTTGGTATAAATTTTACGCCTAAATAATGTAGGACTTTAGAGATATCGGGGCTTGTTTCGAAGCCTTTTCGGTCGATAATTGAATTACGTAGATTATTTTTTCTTTACATAAAAGGCATATAACGAAAATATATTATATTATTATTGAAGTATAGGATATTTGAAAGCTAATTATATTTTTTTTGATGGTAGATATTCAGTAGAATCTCCAAATTAGAGCTCCGAAATCATGTCTCCGTGAGTTTTTGCCTAAACATTCATCGGGAGAAAGCTTATTACTAAATAATTAAATAACTTATCTAAAATCGGTTCTGAGGTTATTGTAGTAGAGAAAACGAACTATTTTTACCAAGTAATTGTTATTTCATACAACGAACGTAAAACATACAATTTCAACGTCGAAAACTTCAAATTTCGCGTTTTTTTGTAATACGCCTCTTAATAGATTTTCAACTTTATCGCTATAGCATAAGGTTCAAGGTTGATTGGGAAAATTTGGCAGTTTCGGGTAGCTTGCTGTGCTGGCGTCTGTACTCTCTGACTTTATCTTGGACTTTACTGGCATCATTGATAGAAAACATGATGAGGAAACCTGGACGTCTGAAATCGCGAACTCGTCTTGAGCACGCGTGATGATCAATGCTCGTGCCTTCTCTGTATGAGAAGGGGCCTTTGCCCAGCAGTGGGACAATAATGGACTGGTATTTACAAACTTGAAGTGTCTGTTTGTAATCTCAAAATAACAGCTTTTTATTAAATGGATATGAAAGTATATCTGTCTGTTTGTTCCGGCTAATCTCCGAAACGGCTGGACCGATTTTGATAAAATTTGGTATGGCGATAGTTTAAACCCTCGGCAAGGACACAGGCATCTTTTTGAGTGATTCACTCAACTTTTTATCTAAGTACATACCACGTGAGCCAAAGCTAGTTTACCATAAGCAAGGAACTTGTCAAATTGCCAATTACAATTACATAGTCATGTCATGTTCTTGAATGGGCGCCGTCAGTGGGGACTGGTCATCTCTTTGCTGCCATGGCTTATTTTAATTTAATTCAATATTTCAATTGTTTTTTTCGTCTATTCATTACGGACGCTTTTAACGTTCTGCATCGTTCTCACATTGCATAATTTTTAACATGAATGATGTAACCAAGACTTTGTAACCATATTATTTAGATTTAAAATTTTTAACATGAATGATGTAACCAAGATCTTGTAACCATATTATTTAGATTTAAAAGAGTGTCCATGGAGTTTCTTGCCCGTTCTTCTCCATAGGTACCTACGCTTTGGAATGGGCAACTAGCTTCATCTTTCTGACTGACCGACCCCTTGACAATTCAAAAGTGCCTGTAATTGGTTTAATTGAAATAAATGTTTTGAGTTTGAGTTTTATAGCGATACTTATAACCTACATTCATCTCTTGAGTAAAATATGTGTTATTTAACCATTTTACTAATATGAACTTTTTTTATTTTCAGCCTGACGAACTTCACAGTGCCATATCTAAGTTATTTAGCTATTATAATGTTATTTGGAGCCATGATGGTGTTATACGTCATACCTTTGAGGTATCTGCTTATGGCGTGGGGTAAGTTGAACTAGAAGTATTATACCTATTCAATTTGAACAATACTCTATTTGAAATAAGATTAGACATTTAAATAAGCCTTGTTTACAGTCCGTTTAACCGATTTTAACTTCTATACCGTAGGCATAAGGATGGTATTAAAAGCAAAAAAGTGGTTACAATACCAACTGTTTACTGCCAGCTGCCATATGTCATGCTACCAACGCAATAGAATTCAAAATCGGTTGAACGGACTGTAAAAAAGATTTATTTAAATGTCTAATCTTATTCCAAATATCTACCTACCCAGCTATTCCTCGCTACTCGATTTCTAAGGCTGGGTTCAGACTCTAGTAGACGATACTATACTATAGACTGTAGACCGTAAAACTTGTCACATGCCGGCTAAAGTCATGGTACGGACAGCAACTAATTAAATCTTAATTGAACAAAATATATTTTATTAAAAATCTGCGCTCAATAAAAATATCCTAAATAATAGATTGTTTGCCAAGGGAGCAAACAATTTCTTATTTTTACACAATCTTTTTTTTTAATTTGGCTTTTTACTTTATCACACAGCCTTTTACTTGTTCATACAATGTTCGTAATTGATCTCTTTGGTGATTGGAACTTTTACTAACAATATCCACGTTCTAAATTCAAATCACTTTTAATCCCTAGGGATCAAAGAGCAATTTTAGTCCCTGTTTACGAAAAATACACTATTTATTTTTGAATAGGTGTGATAAAAATTTGTATTTAAAGAGTTTTAAGAGTATTATCACAGGTATTATTAGTCATTAATTAGGTATATGAAATGCTGAAAAGCAATGTACTTATAATATAATTTTGAATAATTTTAGATGTAAAACTAACAGTCACTGTTAGTCGTATTTGACTGTAGCTATAGGTACCGTGAGATGCGTAAGCGTTTCCTACATCAATGCGTGCGCAAAATAATTTCTGGCAAATGACCCTATATCTGCGCAAGTCCTAATAACAGCAAATTATTTTGTCATAGGTATAAATAAGTTCACAAGAAAGATTCTTCGGCCACACACGATTCCTAATAATGAAGTTTTAGACTTGTTATCGAGGGTACCGGACGATGAAACTTTGGTAAGTTGCCTTCGTAGCTAATCATTATTTTAGCAATCATTAACAACAATAACAGCATAAGTAGGTACTTAGATGGAATTATCACGTGACCCATCATCATTGTTAGTCACAAGGTGATGACAGGTTGTTTTAATGCTCTTTGCAATGTAGATAATAGGTACTGCCCAAAACTGACGTATCATCATAATTCAATTGAATAAAGGTTTTTTCCTCATCAACAATTAAAAAAAAAAACTTATGACGTGATCATTGGTAGTATCTTGCCGGGGCCACACCAACGGGAAACGCCGAAGTTTGGCGTTAACCGTAGGTGTAGCCACAACTTATCGTGATAATTTTACAACGGCTTTCTCATTGCCGATTGACGTTAGGCGATAACTCGGGTGGCGGTAATTTTTGAGATCAAAGAGATTTACCGCGAGAATTATTTCCAACGTTGAAGCGGCCACACTTACGTTTGTCATTGCGCACCGCGAACGCGTGTAAATAGTGCAGCAGCGTCAACGTCCATCTTCAAATTCAAGGAGAACTAATTTTATTGCTAATTGACGTTGAAGTGTTCAAGTGCGGCTATCAATTTATCGCGATAATTATCGGAATAATTACCACGTTGTTTACGGCGATGATGGGCATTGCCGATTCCCATTGGTGTGGCCCCGGCATAATATAGTCAGTGACGTGGTCTATTACGGAAATTAAGAGCTCAGAGTTCAATCAAATGTTGCCAATAAAAACTCCCATTCTCCCACTAAAAGACGTAATTATATTTTCCAGCTGGACTGTAGAGAACTGAAGCCCCACCCACCGAACGATCACCGAAGGGACCCGAGGAAGAAGCACAAACCTTCGTAACATTCTCCAATCGCGATCCGAAAAAGGGTCCGACACTACGTAAGAAATCTCGGCAATAAGGACATGTAGGATATTGACACGAACTTGTTAGGCTACCGGGCGCCCAGAATTCATGGTTCGCAAGATAGATGAAGGTGCTCTTACGCGGTCAAATAAACTGGCTGCAACATACGGCAATGTTTTATGTGTATATTGCTTCAAAGCGCTGGAACCCTCGTTGATGAATATTGCTTTCGGCTACAAAATACCGTGTGCAAGTATTGTTATGCAAATTGTGAAGTGGAAAGTGGCATCACGAGATAAATTATAGCCAATCCAATCGCTTAGTTAACGTCGTAAGAGCACCTTTAGTGACTGTATTAGATAGAGAGAAAAATGTCGTAAAATAGTTATTGTAAGTATAATAAAAGTTAGTAGGTATCATAATGCTTGTTCTTTTGGGATAAGCAATGATACGAGAGATTGTCGAGGTATCAAAACAAATGTGTAGAAGGATATATTGATTGTTATTGAAGTTATACAGCTTGGCAAAAATATCTAGAAACGGATTAGTGTTTTTTCTTAACTGGCAACACTGTATTAGCTGTCAAGCTGAGCTATACTTTTGTTCTGATTGGGTTGTCAAATAAATAGTCTTTGCAGAATCTAATTAATATTTCTGATTGGCTTATTACTTTATACCTAGGTTTTATTACTCCAGTTTGTAATCATTACTTTATTGTTATTTAGGAAAAGTCTGTGATTTTGAAAGATCTGTTAACGGCAAATATCTAATAATGTTGTTTTCTATTAAATAAAATGATGACACCAAATATTGTGAGTTAATAAGCAATGTTCATTATACAATGAGTACTGCAATAATAATATCGATTTAGGTAAATATTTCTTCCATGTTTTCCTTAATACTTATTCTTAGCTAGAACATGCTAGTTGAATTTCTATTTAAATGTTTGTTGTGTACAATACTGTAATGTAAGAATTTTGCATCATAAACCGCACACCTAACTACTTAACAAAGGTAGTTTACAATTTGGCAAAAAGCTAGAAACAAGACATTTTTTTCTTCCTGGCAACACTAATTTAACTGTCAAATGAGAAGTAGTGGCGCCACAGATGCAGCGATTGCAGCGCCGCCGCTAATCATTTCTAGTCTTTTTTGCCTAACTACACCATGTGGCAATAGTTACAGTTGTTTGTTCTCAAACTGACAATCTACTTAATGCAAATATTTATCTAAACACCTAAGTAGATTGGCAGTATGCTAACAATATTTGCGAAATGATAATTTATGTGTGTAAATAACTGGAGTTATCGGAATAAAGTTAAGAATTTTTAATAAAGCAGAGCTCCAAATTCCTCGTTAGATGTTGCATTTAAGTCCCAAATTGTATAAAATCCAATAGATTGTAATTTTAACACGTAGATAGGATTTTTAAATGACGCCATTTTTGTATGAAATGTTATTGTTGTGTTGATGTTAATATTTTAAAACATGAGTCTTTAAGAGAAAAAAAACCATCATAGCATAACTCATTCCTCTACACTACACCATTATATTCTCGGATATGATTATATTTATAGCATAAGACTGAGACCAATCTCACTAATTACGTGGAGAGGATAAATAGAAAATCATGTTTGTACTTTTATTCTAGTAGAGTACCTATTTAACTATACGAAAATAAATCTATATTTCAGCTTTTCTTTAGCTGGTTTCTCATTCCAATTTATAAACTAAATCTAGTTTAGTGTTAAGCCCGGTTCAAACGAATCCAGTGTTTAGTAGAGAAGTGCGAGCCTATAATAGTTAATACAAAGTGACTCGTAGCGTGTCACTTTCTGTATTAATAACTAACTACCTTGCGGTGCTCACACGGTTCGAGCTACTAAATTTTAATGACCATAGACTACATACTATCCTGAAGACTGGAAACGGTTGAGGAGCCGTTAGATTATCACTAATAACTGTTGTTTCTATAATCAATCTATATTTTAATCCGTGTCGCAATAAAAAAACAATGTTACAACTTACAATCTCTTGTCTCAAAATTGTCGCACAATATCATGCACAAAAATGTATCTTTCAAATAAAAATCTGTGATGTCTTCACTCTTAGTTAGTTTTCGAAATTTGCCAAGATTATTTAGAAAACCTTTGTTACAAATACTTGGGCAAAGTTATGTGCTAAATGTGCAAAATTATGAGCTGAAAATTGGAGAGAATTGGCCAATTATTAAACTCTAAAGCTGGATTCGCACAGAGACGTATCCTGCGCGTGATTCACTCATGTCCTGGGTACATTTGCTCTTAACAGTTGTATGACTACGGGCGAATCACACGTGGAATGCGCCTTTCGTTTGTTTGAAGCTTAGTGCTTCAAAATCCTGTATCATGCTACCAATCAGCTATCTAATAGTATATTTCCTACTACGAAAAACAAGCTTAAGATATCGCTGAAGTCTGCACTACCAGACATAATTATATGAAAAAGTTGAAGAAAAAAAAACTGCAGGCAGTTGAAACTGTTTTTTATCGTGTGTACAGATTTCAATTATATAGGGCGACTGGTAATCAGTGACCGATACCTAAACACGTGATTGTACTCATGATAACAAACAACTTTTACTATGGTACCAAACCTGAAATCGTGAAAAAAAATCAGCTGTTCCCTACATTTTGACAACTTATACGAATACGAACATAAATGTAGGGAACAGCTGATTTTTTTTTCGCGATTTCAGGTTTGGTCCCCATAGTAAAAGTTGTTTGTTATCATGAATACAATCACGTGTTTAAGTATCGGTCACTAATTACCAATTACCCTATATAGCCATGACATTATTTTAATCTGCATTCATTAATTTTGCTAATTACTCCAACGCACAGCACAGACGTGTTATATGAATACTTGGACTTATGCCAGCTGTTAATTAGGAGATAATTATTTTGTTTTAAACTAGTCATTCGCTTTTTCAAGACTATGTTCCTGAATTTGTATTTTATAGACGAGGATAGAAAGCAAGCTAGAAAAGTATAAGCTATAATAGTCCCTTATAAGTTCAAAACGAAACATTGAATACTTCACAGGGAAATGTTGCTTGCGCGATGTAGGAATCTGTGACGTCAGCAACGCAAGTGGCTCCATCTGAAACTTACAGTTCGCTAGCTGATGACTATCTAGCTAGTTCTAATGAAGCTGCCTATATGGCGCTACAAGTAATATCTTTATTACTACCCTCGTTTGTAAAAAGTTTTACCTAGTAGTTAAGATTTCTTTATAATTTCTAGTATAATGCACGGCCTGCACAGATCTCTAAGGTACAATGCACCTAGCACATTTCATTACTTACCTAAATATATTTTGTATACCAGTGTATTTGTGATAATTAACAGTAACTATTCTTGTTATGAATATAATAATTATTATTACGTTGTTGCTTGTCTGTCCTATAGTTACTTTAAGGGGTGGCCAAGCTACCGAAACTTGTGTACAATTGTAGTAGATGAACGTTGTTATTATCGGTTTTGTAAAGTCAACAAAAGGGTTTAATGAGCAGAGGAGTAATTGCGTAACACACTAACAGTAGCAATGCAGTAGTATTTTGACAGTTCAACAACATTCATTGCGATATTTACGATGTTAAGCAGATGAACTTTTCAAACATATGAAGCAATGGATTAGCAATATCCTTCAAAATTATTCTGATTGTGATTGAAAGTGTGTTACGCAATTAGGGTGCAGGCAAGGAATATACATATTTGCTCTACACAGACAATAATCTATGACCCAATAAAAATGAAATCCTGTTCGTTGCTAAGCGCATTTCTTGAGAAAGGCTCAACCGATTAATAGGCAATTTTTTGTTTTAAAATGTTCGTGGTAGTCCGAATTAAGTTTTATGGAAAGAAATTTGGAAAAATTCGGGAAAAATTAAACTGTTTTTTTTCTATAAGATTTTCGTATGAACACAAGACCATATTGAAATGTTCACAGGACAACGTCTGTCGGGTAGGCTAGTTTTTCAGAAAAATTAAGGCGAACACAATTATGCAAAACAAGGGTGGAGAGCAATGTACAGTCCAGCACAGGAGAGTATACGTTCCTGACACCTGTCAGTGCGATAATTCTAGTGGCTAATAAAGATCAAATTCGCAAAACACGTATTCGTTTATATGAAACTGACTGGTAGATATCAAGAACGCATTCTATCGGCGGCCGCATTGTAGTAACCTAGCTGCATAATCTCTTTTGTGGACTGTACGTACCGTTCATCGTTTAGAATAAAATTATTATCCAAAACCGATACATAATTATGTAGAACAGCAAATACTATACTTAAATACCTACTAAAACATTTAAAGGGAAAATATCATTGGTCCTTGGCCGAGTCCTATATCTTATTTGTATGACAAAAATGTCATAAAAATATGCTGAAACTTGCTTATCAAAATATTACCTCCAGTCCATTTCAACGTATCGAACAAATATTATTTTTATGAAGCACAAAGATAATAATGTTAACGCTTTCATATTTTAAAGAATTACAAAAATGACGAGAAGTCTTTTGTGCCTTTTATTTTCCTAAATTCCATACCTCTACCATTCCTGTACGGTTAAATAAGCGATATTTATGTTTCGGCACTACTTACTTAGTGTAGGTTTCATTATCGCAAGGAATAAAATATTTGTTAAATGATATGGGTTATTAATAAAACATTGTATAGCGTCTGTATAGTTTCACAATGCTTTGTCTTCTTCTTTCGAAAGTCAAATTACTGACGACTCAAAGAGAGAAATCGGTGTGTATCTATTCATCTGATATAATATGTACGTTTATTAGTAAGGGGGATACTCTTAGAGCTGTACGTAACAATCGGCTGGTGCGTGGCCAAAATCGGAACTACTGCCGCCATATTGGTTTTTCAATATATATATTGAGGTAGGTATGTAGATGTAGGTATTACACAAATGTTTACCAACGGTGCCGTCCTGTCAACGTCAATCTAGCGCCATAAGATCCTTGTTGCAGTGTATCTGACCCTGGGTGGCTGAAAATGGAACTAAAAATGACTATGAAAAACAATGAAAAGTTACGTCTTACGTGTCCACTGCATCACTGTCATTTGTGGGGGTCTACAATTATTCATTTTTACCGACTTCACAAAAAGGAGGAGGTACTATGTTCGGCTGTTTGTATGTTTTTTTTTTTTTTTTTTTTTTTGTATGTTTGTTCATCGAATACTCCGCCAATTGTCGACAGATTTTCAAAATTCTTTTTTTGTTCGAAAGTAGATAGTTCTGAGGTGGTCCCATTGTCACCAAGTTAGGATCTGATGATGGGATCTTAGAGAAATCGAGGGCAACCTTCAAATTTTATAGGCTTACTTATGGTTTTTCGCATATTTTATGAAGTATCTTGTGTATTTGCGTATGGTTGTCACCATCTCAGGTAGCTGGGCTGATGATGGAAGGTACAACTCCTTAACAGTAAGAAGTTACTCGAACAGGCAGGGACTGTTTTAGTAAATTGTTTTGATGTTTGATTGGGCATTTGCCACATTTGGTCTCATGATCATCAAGTCATGACCTGATGCTGCAGTCAGGATAATCTGCAGAGTACCTAACTCCTCGACAACTAACAGCAGATATATCGTGTTTAGGCTCATTGGAAAGGGCTCGATGTGTGGATAAACGTAATGGTAATGAGGAACACCGAAGTACATAGAGACCTGATGCTGAAGCCAGGAGCATCAGAAAAAGTACAAACCTTGAAATTACAGCACCGTAGTCGTGTTTGGGCTCATTTTAAACAGGACTAAATTTTAAGTTCAATGCAATGTTGACATAAGTTTGGCCTGATGCTGCAGCCAGGATTATCAGCATCTAGTCTAATTAATGAATAAGGTATGCTTCAGAGGTGGTCCCATATAAATTTTATGAACTTTGCTTGGGTAGTTTTGGAATTAGCGTCAACAATACGTTTGTTTTCCACTTAGTTTATATTGATGATGTTTATCTTCCTGTCACTAGCAAGTAGTGTTATATGAATTTGTATGGGGTAGGTACAACTAAAAAGCGAAAAATAAAAACTTTTTTACAAAAAAAACAACCGACTTCCAAAAAAAAACACTACAAAGTGAAAAATAACTTTAATTTCGGAAGTCGGTGTCAAAAAACGAAAATGTGGAACCAACGACACCGACTTCCGAAATTAAAGTTATTTTTCACTTTGTAGTGTTTTTTTTTGGAAGTCGGTTGTTTTTTTTGTAAAAAAGTTTTTTATGTTTTTTTTTAATCCCAGAGAGTAATCTGACAGGTGTAATGTAAAACTTCTATAAGTGCCTAAAAAACGCAAACACAAAATACGTCAGATTAGTCTCTGGGATTAAAAATCAAACTATAGCGCGTGTTATAATTAAGAATACTTGTTTCGCAAATAATATTTCTTGAGTTTTATTCACATCTTTCTATAGAATCTTGAGATATTTTTTAGTATAATATTAGTATTTTCGATTCAAAAATCGTATTTAAGTTTACTTCGTGCGTTCGTGCTAGGACCTCGGGCCTCAACTACAACCCAGTCAACAGCGCTCTTGGTGAGCAAATTTTAATAATGACAGACTTGACATTTTTACTATTAGTGATTTCGATATTATTATGTAAGTAGGTAGTTCTTCTTTCAGCCGCCGAGTCAGATAACTTTGTGGCACTACAAAACATCATGAGCTATTTTAGAAGTGGCGAAGTTTTGGGCCCACAAAATTTTATTCACTGTCGAGCCATAGACACGCAGTAGAAGAATGAGTATTTACTGTACACATACATGCCGTGTCCCTAATTTCCCATCAGCAATTTCTATTCTTCAAAAGACTAATTCTATATTATATGTAAGGGATGAGTTATCATAAAACGATGATACGAACTAACTTTTACTTTTAAATAAAATTACGTTTCTAAGTTAAAAAAACACCAATTTCATACAAACTTTTATCCACTATACAGGGTGTTCGGCAGAACGTTGAACATACGAAAATGGGAGATAGGTGGGATCGTCTGCTACCTACTCAGACCAAAAAAAAATACCTAGGCCCCATAGTTTTTATTTTTTATATTGTATTTTTTTTTAATTAAACAAATTACATATACCGTTCGAAAGGCCATACACCAAGGATGTTTCGATGAAATCCTAAGTCTTAAATCAATTTTAGTTTTTTTTTAATGCAATGCAAAGAAAAGCTCAAAATCACGTTTTATCCCTTTTTGTAATGTTTGATGGCTTATAACTTTTTGTCTAGTTACTATTTGCACCAAACAATAATTTCAGATGAATCTACCAATAGTCAAGACAAAAACAAAAAAAAGTGTTGCCAGTTTCGTATATCCTACATAAAGTTATAGGCCGCTCAAATCGATTATATCGAATACATTCGTAACTCGGAACGCAGCCTGTATGAAACTCTTGTGCATTTCATGCTTCTAGATTTGTGCTTGTGTGTGCTATTCAAAATCAACACCTTTCAACTTTTAATCAAAATCTAACAATCTTTTACTTGGTAACACAAGTTAAGTATCGTGGCAATATTTCCAAATATTATTTTGATCTGGCTACAATAATTTATTATCTAACAGAAATTGATTCCCGTTTTTACGGGTAGGTAATAAGATAGTCATTAAATAGATCAAACAATTTGTTGTTCTCCGTTATGCTGTGGATATTTGCCTACATGTATAAGCAATTTATTACCAAGCGTTTGGAAGCGTTATCAAAATGCGGCATTTTAAGTTATAAGTCAATGGTTAAAGTTGTAATTAGTGTAGTAAATTCAAGGTATAATCGATTGATTTACTAACATTTAAATCAATCCATCTAATACCAGATCATAATGGACACAATTTATTGACCCAATCAGGGTAAACAAAAACTTTTAACTTGTAACACTATTTAAAAAATTAGGAGTTAGGAGCCGCCATTATTTTTCTGTCATTATCTTGTCAACGAGCCGTGGTGCTGCAGTGCCAATTAATAATTCCAGTAAAATTTAAGTTCACAAGCACAATGGCAGCCAAATTGCAAGATTATAAGGATAGTTTGGAACGCGCTCTAAACGACAAAACCAAACCATGGACGAAAGTCTTCGACAAGGCTGAACATAAATTCGGCGTCAAGCGGGTCTATCTCTTTGCTGGTACGTTAGTTTTTTATTTCACGTTTATTTATATCTTTAGCAGGAGTTTTGACGTTTTATTTTGTGTTGTGCAGGTATTGTCGCGTTCACTGGTTTATATTTAGTGTTCGGATTTGGAGCTGAATTGATTTGCAACTCGATTGGATTCGTATACCCAGCGTATATGTCCATGAAAGCCCTGGAATCCCCACAGAAGGACGACGATACTAAATGGCTGACTTACTGGGTGGTGTACGCATGCTTCTCTGTGGTCGAGTACTTCTCGGACTTCATCGTCGGCTGGTTCCCGCTGTATTGGCTATTAAAGGTTAGTTCTTACCTCCATATGTTACGAAGAACGCTTTACCACGAGTGCTGTTACGAAATCGTAAGTAACAGTCATTGTCATGAATATACCGCTCATTAGCGAAATAATAAGAATATTCCACGGAAATTTTGTAGATACTGCAAAAAAAAAACGTGTTACTTTCTGGTAACAACAGTGCCTTTCACTATTTAGATTAGGCATGACTCAAAAACTAGTCAGTTGAGATAATTTATCATTTTGCTCTTATCTGCTTGTAATTTTTCACCAGTACTTCACATTAAATATGGACATAAGAAAACAATGTGGCTGTTATCACTTCACCTCTGGAGAGAGTTAAACATGCATTTCTTATCTTTCAAGCATGGTATCGACTTATATAAAATGCATCTTAGTTTAATTTCCAGAAATTAATAATATCTTAATAAGATAGCAACAAGTAGGTATCATATATTACTAAATTACAGTCTTAGATAAGGTTTCCATAGTTCAAAGTCAAAGCCAGTTTATAAATTACTTTAAAAATTAGTTTTTAAAATAAAAAATGTTATCTGATCTATCATTAGTAGGTAACATTATTAATGGCTGGCCTCATTACGTTATGATGGCAACTCGTTATGTTGATTGTTGAACCAGTTTTTGACTGGTAATTAGGGTAAAAGTTTGAACAATGTGTGAAAATATACTTTCCTTATCATTGAATGTCATGTGGGGTCACTTTCCCAGAAAAAATGATTTTTAAATGTACCTATCTACTATTCAGCATAATCATTCTAATCTAAAGTTAGAATTCTAACTATAATGATGTGAGACATCTCTCTCAAGAGACTCTTGGAATTGCAATTTATGGTTAGGTACAATTTGAAATATTCATGTCTAAAGGGTCCTGCCGCAGGAGACACCTCTGGCGTCTAGAATCGAGAGCCGATTCCCGGCCACCGTAGGTGCAAGCTTACAGACGGAGAGCAATGGGTAGCTCGCCGTCCAGTAAGGACCAGGCCCAGGTCAACTGCTTCAATTGTATTTTGTAAAAGATTATTTTGCACACCAATGCGTATCAATTACATAAACATTGACAATTGCAATTGGGGCCCCTTTAAAATGTCTGCCTGTCAAGTTGTACTATACCTCTAGATTTTAAAATGATCTATCTATCTGTCTCATAGGTGTCTGCAAATATGATCATTATTTGTGTGTTTTAGTTGTACCATGATTGATTTGAAAGGCAGAATGTGTCTTTGCACTGAATTTATTAACACAGAAAATTTTCACTTCTTTTGTACTTTTTATGGAAACTTTGATTGTTTTGAAATATGAGAAAGAGATGGTGGGATGAGCTGTAGGGTAATACACTAATAGTAGGAATGGCTTTCATTTTAACAGTTCAACAACATTCATTGCACTATTTACATTGAAGAGCAGACACATTTTTCGAACATATGAAGCAACTAGCTGCGCCTCGCGGTTTCACCCGCATAAGTTTCGATCCCGTGGTAATATCGGTATAAAAATTAGCCTATATGTCAATCCAGGATGTCAGCTACCTCCATACAAAATTTTATAAAAATTGGTCCAGTCGTTTGAGTGTGAAGAAGTAACAAACATATAAACACACACACACTCACAAACTTTCGCCTTGTGATGAATTAGCAATGTCTTTCAAAATTATTCGGATTGTGATTGATAGTGTGTTACGCAAGTTGTTATTGATAGTGTGTTACGCAAGTTGAAGGGGTCCGTGGCTAAATAATAACAGCCGCACAGGTCGATCGATCAGGTTAAGCTACGCTTGCCGCGGTTGGTCTGTGGATGGGTGACCATCTTTACATACTGAGACCCCTCCGTGCCTCGGAAAGCACGTTAAGCCGTTGGTCCCGGCTGTCATTCGTGGATCTTTGACAGTCATTACGGGTAGTCAGAAGCCCGAAAGTCTGACAACCCGTCTTACCAAGGGGTATCGTATTACCCAGTAACTGGGTTGTGGAGGTCAGATAGGCAGTCGCTCCATGTAAAATACTGGTATTCAGCTGCATCCGGTTAGACTGGAAGCCGACCCCAACATAGTTGGGAAAAGGCTAGGCAGATGAGTGTGTTACGCAATTAGGGTGCTGGACAGGCTGGACTCCTTAAAGGATTGGCCCGCTGTCGCATTATTATAACCGACAAAAGTGTGAAGGGGAGGCCTTTGCCCTGCAGTGGGACAACACAGGCTTGTAGTGATAATAATAATGGAAATAACAGATAGTAAATTCTATTTTTAAGAAATTCGTTGACAAACAAATGCACGGTCACTGATAAATTTATGACCTATGTTAGCTATCATAATGTACATTTAATGCTTACTATTAATGACAGTGCAATGTTTGTAGAAACTTGCAATGAGGTAGATTATTTCTGAATCATCAATCACAGCCCACTGTACAAAGTTCAATGTTACATTATGAGCAATTGCTACTTCATAAAATTGTTAGTATCAGGTATTTAACTCAAGTGGGTTCTAGAAATATAACATCACGCCAATATTTACTGAAGGGTTAGGCAGAGGTGTAGAGTGCACCCACATTTTGCCAGTTATGTTTAAGTCCCAAATAACAGTGGGCGAGCCTATTGCCATTAGCCAGGCACAGATCCAAACTCCGGGCTGATACTAAGAAATTCCAGATGGAAAAACCCAATAACACTTTGTCCAGCCTGGAATCGAGCTCAGGAACTCATGCTTAGTTGTAGCGCTTGCAAGCACTAGACCAACAAGGTTCCAACCACAATACAATACATTAAACATTATCTAAGGTTCGGCGTTTCTAAATTTGCCAAAGATGTAAATAACAATAGCCACTCGAAATTTTATAAAATTTGTTTATTTCATTTAATACTAGCTGTGCCCGCAACTTCGTTTGCGTTCCTGCCGGAAAACAAATTGGATTTCTCGACTTTTAATTTTTTGCGCGGAACACTATATATTTTTTAAAACAAAAGTAGCCTACGTTACTCCTCATAACATCAGCCAGCCATCTGCCAGTGAAAGTTCTGTCTAAATCGGTAAGTAATTTCGGAGATTAGCCGGAACAAACAGAAAGACGGACAAAAAAATATTTTAAGGTTTTAAGTTTTTTGTTAGTACCATAAATAATATCATGTATTTAGTAAAAAAACTGTTATTTTGACAATACGAACAGACACGTCAGTTTTATTTATTTGATGATAAATACAGATATATAGATTCTTATGATGTATGCCAGACCAGTAATTTATCTTGAAAGCCAAATATTGCTACGGTTTGGGCATTGAAACCGACATTTACTGCAAGAAGACAAAACACTGAACCAATGCCAGTAGGTACTAAAACAGTTGTAAATTATTATTAACGGGTATCTTTAATGAAATAGTTTTTGTATAGTGATAGCCTTGACTTGACCTTTAAATAAGCATAATGTTTAAATTATTATCTTGAGCTGTTATCAAACATATTGGTGTAGGTCCCTTTTTTTAGGGTTCCGTTATGTATTTCTGTTGCCGCTATAACAAAAAATACTAAAAACAAAATAATGTTGCGCGCCACGATTGATGGCGACATTAGCTACCACTAGCGCCATCTAGTATCGAGTAGCAGAACTAGTAGGTCGAGATGCTTCCAGAACTTTCGATACTAGAACATTCTAGAACTATCGACATCGGGTCAGTCGGGACCGGTATGTACTCGAACATTCTAGATGTTTCTACAGTAGAAGGTTCTGGAACTATCTGAGGCCCTATATAAGGCCGGGATGGGCCGCGACCGAGTCAGTATTGGTTCTGCGATACAAGCGATAACATTCGAAGCGATCTTCAAGTGCGACTTAAGAGTGATCAGTAGTGAGATTGTGTTTTATAATTAGTGTGTTTGTGTTTTATTGGTGTTATTTCATTAAAGTGTTTCTTTTTGGTTATAAAATCGGCAGTTTTTATTGTCACGAACCCCAAGCTCGTAACAATTGGTGTCAGAAGCAAGGATTAAAATCATGCCGATTTTACCCAAAGACGACACGGAGGGTATCCGTACCCGGAGTCAACGCCAACAGGAGACGGACCAGAGACGTTTTGGTGGAGCTGCGCCACAGATGTCGGAGGGCCAGCTGCCGACCACGGAGGCCGGCCCGTCCGCAGCTGCTCCAGGATCATCAGCACCAGATTTGGCTGCTCTCATGATGATGCTGCAGGAGCAGGCTCGCCGACAGGAGGAGCAGGCTCGCCGACAGGAGGAACAGGCTCGTCGGCTGGAAGAGCAGCTCCAGCGCGATAAGGAGGAACAGGCCCGCCGTCAAGAGGAACAGGCCCGCCGTCAGGAGGAACAGGCCCTCCGTCAGGAGGAACAGGCTCGTCGGCTGGAAGAACAGCTCCAGCGGGACAAGGAGGAACAGGCCCGCCGTCAGGAGGAACAGGCTCGTCGGCTGGAAGAACAGCTCCAGCGTGATAAGGAGGAACAGGCCCGCCGCCAGGAAGAACAGATGCTCCTTATGAAGGACCTTCACGCTACCTTCGGGAAAGACATGAAGGAGGTGAAGGATAAGGTTGCCCAACATGACAACCGCCTGTTGGAAGCTGAAACCCGAATCGACCAAGTGAATAATCGGGTTGACAACGTGATGGCTGACGTGAAGAAAACGCTGAATTGCCTTAAACTTGAGGATGGAATCGCAGCTCCCGTAGCTACAACACCTACGCTACGTGGGTTCAAAGTGCCACCGTTCGACGGAACTTCTTCCTGGTCCGCCTATAAAATCCAGTTTGAGGCTGTCATGAAGGCCAACGGGTGGAATGAAAGTCAGGCCATGACTGCCCTCACCCTAGGCCTGCGTGACCAGGCCTTAACTGTCCTGGAAGCTCTCGGTAAGGAAGTGACTTACGAGCAGCTCCTTGAGGCATTGGAGGCTCGGTATGGCGACGCTCACCTGGAACACGTGTTTCGTGCGCAGCTAAAGGATCGCGTGCAACGCAGTAATGAAAACCTGCAGCAGTGGGCCCTTGAAGTGGAGAAGCTGGTTCGGAAAGCATACCAGTCTGTACCTGCGCTTATCGATGGGAACCTGGTGCAGGTATTCATCGATGGCATCCGCGACCTTGAAGTTAGAGCTGCTGTGATGCTCGGTCACCACGGGACGCTTAAGGACGCCTTGGCCCATGCACTGGAGGTGGAAGCTGTGCGTCAGGATTATCGTTCCCATCGCGTCAGGGAGGTTGCAGCGGCTACAGTTCGCGACCGCTATAAAGGCTACAGCCCTAGGTGCTACGGCTGTGGGGAAAGGGGCCACCTTCGATCCAGTTGCCCTAAGCGAACTGCAGAAAGAGAAGACGGCCGATCTCCAGAGGGCAGTGCGGCTAACAGCACCGCCCAGCAGCAGCAGGGAAAACGAGTAATAGCCAGGACTGTGGGGCGAGTGCTGGCTGATGTTCAAAGAGCCCCGAGGATTTCGATCACACAAACCCATGACGGGAAATCTCGTGGCAACGCAGATGCATCGTCAAGAAGACCTTGTCCTGAAGACTGCAAGCATTATTCTAGGCACCAGGGTAAGGAAGTGGTACCTGTGAGGATGCTCAAGACAGACCTCAGCAACGAGTGGAAGGATCGCCTACAACGTGCACAACAGGAAGATTCGGACATCAAGCCGATTCTGGAGTGGATGAAGGCCAGAGCTCCTAAACCCAGGTGGAGCGACGTCTCAGCGATGAGTTCGATCACAAAAAGCTATTGGGCCCAATGGGACAGCTTGCTGATTCAGGATGGAGTCCTGTGCCGTAAATGGGAAAATGCTCGGGGGGACAGCTGTCATTTACAAATGGTTGTCCCTAAAGCTCAAGTACCGGATGTTCTACAGCTGTACCATAATGGTTGTTCAGGAGGTCATCTGGGAGTAAAACGGACTCTACTGAAGATACGAGAACGGTTTTACTGGGTCCACTGTCGGGATGATGTCGAGGACTGGTGTCGCAAATGTACAAGTTGTGCAGCTGTAAAGGGACCTCAGACTCGTAGTAGAGGTGCATTGAAATTGTACAATGTTGGTGCACCATGGGAGAGGATAGCCCTTGACGTTGCGGGGCCGTTTCCGGTAAGTGAAAGTGGTAACAAGTACTTCATGGTTGTAATGGATTACTTCACTAAGTGGCCGGAAGTCTTCGCCATTCCAAACCAAGAAGCTTCAACAGTTGCAGATAAACTGGTTCATGAAGTCTTCTGCCGTTTTGGAGTGCCCTTGGAGATTCACAGCGATCAGGGAAGGAATTTTGAGTCCCAAATATTCCAGGAAACTTGCCGAGTCATGGGTACTCATAAAACGAGAACAACTTCTTACCACCCACAATCGGATGGAATGGTGGAACGATTTAATCAGACATTGGAGAGATACCTGGCAAAAGTTGTGGAAAATCGGCAACGAGATTGGGACAAGCACATACAACCGTTTTTATTGTCATATAGAAGTGCTGTTCACGAAAGTACATCGGTGACGCCAGCTTTCGCAAACTTTGGAAGGGAATTAAGGCTGCCTGCAGACCTGATCACCGGAATACCACCTGATGCCCCACGCAGTATAACCGATTATGCGAATGACTTGCGGAACAAAATGAATGACATTTATGAGCACGTCAGACAATCAAGCCAGCAAATGTCTGAAAAGATGAAAACCCGTTATGACCGAAAAATTAACAATAAAGGGTTCGACGAAGGTTCACTAGTGTGGTTGCACAATCCAGTCCGCAGCAAAGGGAAATCTCCTAAGCTTCAAGCTAAATGGGACGGGCCGTACCGGATTGTGACAAAGATCAATGACGTAACCTACCGGATACAGAAAGGTGCAAGAGGTACTCCTAAGATCGTCCATGTGGATCGATTGGCGCGTTATTATGGGGCCGATAATGCTCGGGACGAGCATGTCTTAGGAGGGGGCAGTGTTGCGCGCCACGATTGATGGCGACATTAGCTACCACTAGCGCCATCTAGTATCGAGTAGCAGAACTAGTAGGTCGAGATGCTTCCAGAACTTTCGATACTAGAACATTCTAGAACTATCGACATCGGGTCAGTCGGGACCGGTATGTACTCGAACATTCTAGATATTTCTACAGTAGAAGGTTCTGGAACTATCTGAGGCCCTATATAAGGCCGGGATGGGCCGCGACCGAGTCAGTATTGGTTCTGCGATACAAGCGATAACATTCGAAGCGATCTTCAAGTGCGACTTAAGAGTGATCAGTAGTGAGATTGTGTTTTATAATTAGTGTGTTTGTGTTTTATTGGTGTTATTTCATTAAAGTGTTTCTTTTTGGTTATAAAATCGGCAGTTTTTATTGTCACGAACCCCAAGCTCGTAACAATAAAATAAATATTTAAAGGGGGCTCCCATACAACAACGCGATTTGTTTGCCCTTTTTTGCTCGATATCAATAATGGCAACAGGTGGGCACTCGAAATATTCACAAAATACTCAGTTGTATTTTTACTTTAATAATAAATAATAAGAAAAAAAAATATTTAAGGGGGGCTCCCATACAAAAAGCGCCATGTTTTGCCTATTTCTGCTCGATATCAATAAATGGTAATAAACAGGCAGGCACTTGAAATATTTACAGAATAGGTACTTAGTTGTATATTCACTTTAAAAATAAATAATTAAAATAAAATAAAATAATTAAGGGGGGCTCCCATACTAGACACGTGATTTTTTTATAATGGTGGTACGGAACCCTTCGTGTGCGAGTCCGACTCGCACTTGGCCTTTTTTATGGATGGGAAATCAACAAATGACCCCTCCCGCTCTGGGTGGAGCGGAAGGGAGTCTCAGACTCTTACTGACTAAAACCCACCCGTGTTCCTTCCTTAGCCCTGTACGTTCCGGGGCAGCGGTAACCCTTTCGGACAATCCCGCTGACCCGGCAGGCTTCGGCCCTGATGGGCCCCTTCCCTGGTTATTCCCTGGTTATACTGGTAATACTGGTGATTCTGCATATTCCTAAAATATCCAATGTTACTTGAGAGGATATTATTAGGAAATAATTTGCAAAGCAACAATCTCATAATGATTTAAGGTTTAACTTTATCTAAAGTCTGACATTTTGATAACGGTTAAACCTACAATCATTAGACAGCAAAATATATTAGAAAAAGATAAAGCAAATGTCCCGACATGGCAGACATAAAAATTAAAATTGATACTAAAACTTCTTTAAAATTCATTGCATCATTTTCTGATAACCAGTGTCATTATTAGTCTGTCAAAGATTATTGAACTTTTTATATCTCATGTACAGTCAACAAAAGAGATAAGTATCCAGGATCGTTGGATATAGTTGAAAGTTTAGTAAGAAACCGATGGATATTGTCGACTGAAATTTAATTTGATAGATGAGCTGTTTGTTTTCTATTAATTAAATTAAATTTTATTCGAGAACCTCCATCGGTTTCTTACTAAACTGTTGACTGTAAGTGACTGTAAGTGTAAGTGATTTCAGTGTTGGTCCCATAGTGAAAGTTGTTCAGTTCGATGGTCTAAAGCACCTCTTACAGTTTGTCGGGTTAATTTTTTAACACCGTATATAAGGACAAACGATTGTCAGTTGGTACTGTTAGGTACAGTATGCCGCACGTCAGGCGTCAGTAGTAACAAAACCAGTTCAAGCTGCGATGTAATTGAGTAACACACTATCAGTAGGAATGACCTTCGTTTTGACAGTTCAACAACATTCATTGCGTTATTTACGCTGTTGAGCAAACAAATTTTCCGAACCTATGAAGTTTATCAATATCCTTCAAAATGATTTAGGGTGCGTTTCCACTGAAGCGGTGCTGGGCGGAGCGGAGCGGAGACGTGCAGGAATCGACCAATCATAATTGTTGAAATCCTTATCGCGTCACTCGTCTCGTCTGTGATTGGAAGATTCCTGCACGTCTCTACACAGCTCCGCTTCAGTGGAAACGCACCCTTAGATTGAGATTGATATTGTGTTATAGAAATAGGGTGCTGGCCTCTTATTGTATTACAGCTCAGTACTACGCTAGGCCAATTCAAGGTCAAAGTGTTACCACTGACGTGCGACCTATTGTACAGACGCCAGCACATCAAGCTACTACAATCCGTCAAATTTCTTTAATCTATTTTCTACTTTATCGCTAAGGCATAAGGTTCAAATTTGATTGTGAAAATTTGACAAGTTTTGGATAGCTTGATGTGCTGGCGTCTGTACTATTTAGTACAATCCGTCTATAGGTACGGTCAGCCTCAAAAAGATGTATACATATAAGTACATCGACTAGAAAAATAGCTACAATTAAGTAGCGAATGTGTAATGTTTTGTTTTGTGGCTATAGAGAATACAATCCCGAGCATGTTTTTCGATCCCGGGACTACGGGATTCTTGATGCGTAATCCCGGGATCCCGGGGCTATCCCGGGATTAGACTATGTGGTTTCTAATTGGTCTCAAATGTAAAAAAAAATCGAGTAATTTTATTGCACAACACAAATCACAATACAGTAAGAAAAGAAAAAAGACAATACAATGATACTATACTTTGTAAGAAATAAAAAGACAAAAAATTAATGAATTAATTTAGAATTTTCAAAATACACACATCAAAAGTGTCTAGGGATCAACATATATTTTTGCAATAACTTTTCTCCTGATTGATATTAATTAAAATTTTCTTTAAGGATTCATCAAATAAAGTGTTTTCGTTTGTCACAGTAACGATAAACCAAGTCACCTTTGCATTAATAAAGAAATTTGCCATTTTCCTAATAAAGGGATTTTTGACATTTGAACCACTAACACAAAAGTTCGAAAAAAAGACTGAAATAACAGTTTTCTTTAAAATTTTATTGGGTAACTTAAACAATTAATAATCCGTGTTTCTACCGCGAACACTAACAACACAAGAACATCGGTTTGGCATACTCAAAATGAGTTCATCCAAATCACGCTGTGGAATGGCAGCCCATGTTCGTTGCAACAACAAAAAAAGGTCTTCTTGCGACTGGATACCCTCCATATTCGGCAGAGCTCTTCTCTGTAGCATATCCCATGCATGCTCAATCGGGTTCAAGTCTGGCGACTGAGCAGGCCAGGGCAGGACATTGATGTTAGCTGCGGCGAGAGTCTGTCTTACAACTCTTGCGGTGTGCGGTCGTGCATTATCATGCATTAACTGAAATAAGGGACCGATTTGCACTTGTAGAGGAACGATGACGTCTGATACAATCGTCTCAGCATAAATTTGAGCGTTGAGGTTGCCTCTGATCCAAATCAACTCAGTTCTTCCGCCGATCCAAATACCCGCCCATACCATGATGGTTCCACCACTATAAGGATGGACTTCCTGGCAGGATTTTAATCGCTGTTGGCGTCCAGGGGTTCTCCAGTGTCGTATACGTCTTGTATCCGGTCTCATACCAAAACGAGACTCATCAGAAAAGCACACGAAACGCCATTGTTCTTCTGCCCAATTTCTGTGTTCAAGAGCCCATTGATATCGAATCCTACGATTGTGCATTGCTATAGGTGGTACCCGTAGCGGTCTTCGGGAATGAAGGTTCACTTCATGCAAGCGGTTTCTGACTGTTTGGTCGCTAATTAAGTTCCCTGATGAGTGATGAAGCCTCACGGCTAACATCATGGCGGTTATTGTTGGAGCTCTTCGAGTTAAGATTTGAATGTATCGGTCTTGTCTCCGTGTGGTGCAGCGATACCGTCCTCCATGGCGCTCAGCCACGGTACCAGTGCTTCGGTAACGTGTCCAAAGTCGACTGATAACACTCTGACTTGTATTCAGAGCTAAAGCCACAGTACGTTGCCGGGAACCAGCTTCTATCATTCCCACGGCTCTGAGCATTTCTTCCCTGCTTAAATGACGTCGCCGCTCCATAATAACGTTGGTTTTAATCAGTAGTAGGGAAACAGTAGCACTAATAATGTCTTCAATGCGTTGTATGTTTTTATAGGGAAAATATTGACAGCTGATTTTCATCTTTTACTCGAATTTGATTCACAGTTCCTGATTCAAATTATGAAATGCACCAAAAAGGATCCATATAAATTTATAAAATCATAAATTTATTACAAAGCCACATCTCAATCTCAAGAAATCCGCATAAAAATGCTTGATCCCTAGACACTTTTGATGTGTGTATAATCGTACAAATATCAATGCATCCAAAGTTTGACTTCCAAGCCTGCCTCGTAGTTTATTGCCAACATAAGCAGCAGCTGAAAACGCTCGTTCAGGTTCTACACTGGTTGGAGGAATAGACAATATTTAGATATTTATATGCTGTTTCTAAGTGATATCCACGAACTCCTCCATTTTCAAACAGGCTCATTTCACGTCTAATACTATTTGCCAACCCCGATTCATTTTGTAAATGTACAGTAAGCGTTCAAAAGCCTCTGTACTTCAGGATCTGGGGATTTCATACTCTTATCATTTTCCAGCTGTACCTAACTTTTCCTTTAGTGTCAATTGGGCTAAGTTTTACGAGAAACATATTATTATTAGGGGTGTACCTATATAGTACGTATCGTACGCGTATCAAAGGGTTGTTATTAATATAATCTAGGCAAGTTCATTGTCAAGGCGCAAAGGACTACGGAGTGCAACCCAGACCTGTTTGCGGCAATCCCGAAAATCCCGAGATTAGCCAAGTACGATCCCGGGATTTTCGGGGTCAGAAACTGGCCGGGATCCCGGGATCCCGGGATTCGGGATCCCGGGATTGTATTCTCTAGGATAGTGTAGCTACACATCTTCTTCTGCCGAGCCTTTTCCCAACTACGTTGAGGTCGGCTTCCAGTCTAACCGGATGTAGCTGAATACCAGTATTTTACATAGAGCGACTGCCTATCTGACTTCCACAACCCAGTTACTGGGTAATAGGGAACATGATACCCCTTGGCAAGACTGTTTGTCAGACTTTCGGGCTTCTGACTACCCATAACGACTGTCAAAGTTCTACCTTGATACCATAATTGTTATGGAATAAAGATTGTACATAATTAACTGAATTCTTGTCGATATACATAAGTACAGAGGCCAGCACATCAAGCTACCCCAATCTTTCAAATTTCTTTGATAGATTTTCAACTTTACTACAAAGGAATAAGGTTCATATTCAATTGGGAAATTTTAACAGATTGGGGTAGCTTGATGTGCGCATCTTTTTGAGGCTGACTGCACGCAACCTTAGCTTACTTCAATCTACATAGATTTCAGCACACATTGCATTGCGTGTGCACAAAACAAGAGCGTTATGATTAACAGAACGTATTACAAAGAGTAGACGACTACTCATTGTTCGCAGTCATTCTAGTTCACGGTCGTAAAGTGCATGTGTGTATGTGTGTATCGCATTATCGCTATCAGCGTCTTGTATTAACACCTATCTATTATGAGGGCATGTGAAGCAAATCTGCACCCTAATTGCGTAAGTAACACACTTTCAATCACAGTCGGAGGGTTTTGAAGGAACCTCATAGGTTTCATAGGTTTGAAAATATTGTCTGCTCATCAACTTTAATAACGCAATGAACGTAGCTGAACTGTCCAAATCCAAATTAAAGATTCTTTCAGGCAAAGTATGCGGCATCGGGAATCATCGCGATGATAAGATCTAATATAGAGTTGTGAAAATCATGGAAGTACTTGCCTATTTGTGTCACAACAAGTACAAAATTAACAACTCTTATGTAATTCCAAAAAACTTTTCAACAATTTTGAGTGACAAATGACAATCTGCGACCGTAGGTAACCTGACAGAAACAAAAACTCATACAAACGCGCAAAGGTTCCTGCCACAAAACGTAGTTGTACACTACTTTAGAAGCATTGCCTCTGTAAGGGTTAGGTAATCTGGCGCGAAGCACGATTATTACCGAAGCGCATACTTTTTTTGGTTTACCTGTACTTAGTAACGCATTATCGCTATCAGCGTCTTGTGTTAACACCTGTCTATAACTTTGACATGTGTAGCAAATCAGGTACATGATTTTAACCGTGTTGTGTCATTGTCTTTGGTTTCAAGTAGTGTGGTGTCGCAAACAATAGAAGTAAACCTGCTCATATGGAAATATGTGAGCAGGTTTGTTATTATTATTTTAATAACGCCATGCTGTTTATGTTTACTGTAAATGCTCTTTGAGTTTGAATCAGATGGACAATTTTCGTATTTTTAAGAATGTTCACATTCTAATCTTAGTTCTAATCTGTCAAAAATACCTCTAATTTACCTACATTTTTGACAAGTTCTTGACATTTAAATTTTTTTTCGCAATTTCAGGTTTGGTCCCATAGTAAAAGTTGTTCATAATGATGAAAACAATCTCCAATTTCGGTTTATCGCATGTTTTCAATTTCAACCTGTATAGGAAGATACCGAACTTTAAAAAAATCTGCGTTTTACCACTTTCACCGCCGTTTTGGCGGATACGTACAGTTTTTCAGTTGTGAAACCGAAACTCATAATAAACCGCTTGTGTAATCAGCATAATTTATAATGAAATTGAACAGCAACATGTATGAAACATCTATACCTAATACTTAACTTCTCATTTCACAGTGCATCTTCGTCATATGGTGCTACATGCCGACCGAATACAATGGCTCGATGATCATCTACCACCGCATCATCCGCCCCTACTACCAGAAACACCACGGCCACATCGATGACATTGCTAACTCTGGTATGTATGCTACTATTTTGTACTGTCATATCCCTTTATCATCGTCTTACTACCCGTTCGCGCTAAGTTTGCCGCTGACCGTCAACAAAAATAACAAATATTGAGAAAACGGAAGAATATTAAGTTGCCTAAAGCAATGAAGGATATTCGTGGTGCAATTATATATTGAATGGAAAGACGATTTGTTTAATAAAAGTGTATTACTCATAATCAAATATCACGTTACATACATTGACAAGGTGAGAGAGAGCAAAACTAGAGGGGTTGCGATAATAATCAGACGCGCTTGCGATGACGTTGCATACGGTACGGAGAGGGCGACTCAGCGGTGCGGTTGGGGGGAGGGGACGCATATTCCACGGACCACGGCAAACTTAGCGCGAACGGGATATACCAAGGGGTATCGTGTTATAATACGCGCCACGAAAGATGAGACTTTACAAGTTCAATAGTAGGGAGTTTGCGCAGGTAAGTCGTCTACGAAATATTTACCCATAATGTGTAGGTATAATATCTATTCAGGGATTTATCGATGACATTTAGATAAAAATTCTTAACAATATTATAATATTTATTACGAAATAATAAAGTTTAAGATACAAGTCGAGTCTCATCTTTCGTGGCGCCTACTATACCCATTAGTTTGGTTGTGGAGGTCCATGTCAATACTGGTATTCAGCTGCATGATATGTTGGCAGCCGACCACAACATAATTAGGAAAAGGCTAGGATGATGTCCCTTTCTCACCGTCTTACCAAGGGGTATCGTGTTACCCAGTAACTGGGGTGTGGAGGTCAGATAGGCAGTCGTTCCGTGTAAAATAAATAGCATTCATCTGCATTAGGTTAAATTAGACGTTGATTCCAATATGGTTAAGAACAGGCTAGGCAGATTATTGTGTCCACAGATATAGATACACCTAGATAACGCAAGAGCAACTACTTCGCGTGCCAAAAACCGCACCAGCTTACGTACAAAAATCGTAAGCCGCCACTTTCGCGCTCAGTCCTGTGTACTGCTGGCTTGGGCGTGAGCGCTGGCGCTAGGCTCCGGAGGTGGGGCAAGACGGGTGCCGCACGCGGCGGCGTCTTTGAATCGATTTGATTTCCCATCACTAAATAGTGCTTGTGACGTCAAAGGAGGTAGTAAAAAAAAAAGCATGCTTGGTTTTCATACAGATCGTGATACTTGCGTTATCTAGGTCTATCTATATCTGTGATCGTGTCCCTTTCACGCCGTAGTACCAAGGGTTATCGTGTTACCCAGTAGCTTGGTTCTGGGCAGTCGATCCATGTAACATTATGGTATTCAGCTGCGTCAGGTTAGAGTGGAAGTCGACCCCAATAGAGTTGGAACAGGCTAGGCAGATTATAATGTCTCTTTGACCCTGTTTCGTGATTTGTCGGTACGAAAACTGTAGAAGAAATGACGAATGCTAGGGTCAGGGCCGCACCTGCGTATCACAAGGCCTTGCGTGCCGATAGACTCTATATTCCCACTAAAGTGCGGCCGACGAGAGAATGTGTTCATGACAGCTGTCAGTTTCATACAAACGAATACATGTTTTGCGAATTTGATCTTTATTATTATCTCGACGGCCGGACCGCAAAAATTTTCCATCCTAATGCGATGGTGACACTACCGACTGCGTGTTATTGATGCATCACCAGCCTAAGGTCGCAATGAGTCTCAATAGTGGGAGGTCTCAACTGCGTGTACAGTTTCATAGCGCGAAGCTTCGTGACAGACAATAGACGCAGGTAAAGCTCCAGAATAAAGGCCATCACTCATTATAACCGCACCGCTCCAGCGCAGTAAGTGCCTGTCACCGCCGCGAAAAATTTGAGTGTGAAAAATTTGTGTTTGAATTAGCGGACGACGCCGCGGGGCGACAGACGCGTGAGCGGCGCGAGGACCGCGCGCTGGTGGCGAAGCATATCGCTTGCAGGCATTTCTTTGCCAGGCAGCTGGCTGCTTGCTTGAAGCGCGCGGTCGGCGCGACGTGTGACAGCTCACGGACAGTGCGCTGCCCTCGACCTGTCCACTATTCTGTATTGTCATAGTAAAATTGACTTTGATCCATTTGATTTAAAATCCTAACTTGAATGGCAAGGTATTTGCTGTGTCCCATAAGTGAGAGAAGTGGTGGCTCAGTGATAACGGCCGCGACTTACGAGTTGTAGGTCGTATGTTCGAACCCAGACAGGCGATTTACTTTGTGAAAATGATTTCATCACCACTGCTCTCAAAACGGTGAAGGAAAACATTGTGAGGAAACCGGCATGACCTAGAACCAAAAATCCGAAGACGTGTGACATCTACCAGTCCGCACTGGCCCGCGTGGTGGATTACGGCCAATTTCCTCTTACAGGGGGTTACGTGCCACCAATTGCACGTGTGCCATTGATGGTACGTAAAAAAATAGTTTGAGCACGGCATAATTTTTTAGGAATTTAGGTACATACCTAAGTCATCTAGTTTGCAATAGAGAAGTTGCACTAATTTGTTCTTTCAATTAAATAAATATAAAACTGTTATTAACGTTAATGTATAATATAAAACGCATTATTGTGAAAGCTATAAGATGCTAAAAGATATAGCTGGAATTAAAGAATATTACTGTGAATAATAGTTTCTTTTCCAATTAGTCAAGATTGTTTGATGGGCACGTCATGGACACATAAAATTTTTTTTTTTTTGAAAAAGATGGCACGTAGATGTATAGAGGTTCGCCATCCCTGCCATAGGTTGAAGCAACAATAACACTTGCACAGTCTAAAAAGCGTTTAGACGATGCAAGTCATTTGTTGCTTCAATTTTATTGTATGTGGATGCGCTCAAAGAAACAGGTAAAACATTGTACCTAACCGTTTCTTTCCGTAGGTGTAAGGACATGTACCGGATCCTCTACTTGCTGCTCCTAAGGAATAGCGGTCGATCGCGTCTAGTATTGAAGAAGTACCTATGGTGGCTGCTCAGTGCATTAAACAATTATTGCGTAACTTTCATACTGACAAATCAGGAAACTAAACTGCGTTCGCGTTACAGTTTCTAAACATGTAAACAAGTCTGTTGTTGGAAAAATAACCGTAATACATTAAGTGCAGTTTACACTCCAATTTTATTTTTATTTTTAATAGCTGTACTAGTCACTGAAATCAACTTAATTTACACAAGGACGAAGTTGATTTCGTTTAAGTGAAAATAACGTCAAATCGAACAAGGATTTGAATAGACTTTAGCTGTTATGCTTACAAATTAGGAAGCTAGTTGATCTCCATCCGTATGAAGAACAGCGGAGAGTGCAGCGTTACCATACAATACTACGTGTTTTACTATGTCACTACTCAATTACTCATAGTCCCGAAAACTTACTACAATATAGGGTGTAAAAAGACCCATCACATCACAATCTAATCTACGCATTCTGTACATCAAACTATATAAACACTGAGCAAAAATATTTCCGTTTACGGCAGCGCGCAATGAAACACACGCAAAACAATGTGTTTTTGGGTGCATGTAATGGTATAGGAGTTGTGTGGGTATTTAAAGTTAATTTATAACATCAGAAGCTTGTTTTTTCGTGAAAAAAGTTTATAAAGTTGAAACTTTGGCCTGCAATATATCCGTAACCAGGTTTTCAGGTATGGTCCAGTACAAAGAAATGCTCAATGACGGGGAGTATCTACAGGTGACTCTCGGATTCGTTAAGAGGAAATGCGGTCGGAGAGACTTTTTGAAAAAACCTAAGTAAAATGTCATGATTCTGGGTTTGGCTCTCGCCTATTTTCTCCTCCAATATTGGACCAATTTAAAAGATATTTCATAAACAATAAGAAGGATATATACTGTGTCTCTATGTTATTCTTTTTTCATTAATATTTGTCAAGTTTGTACACTAGGCATCTGTAGACAACGGCAATTTTGAGAATTTTTTGAGGGTTCTAGTGCTTATAAAAATAATGTATCATCAAAAAGGAAAGGGTTACCGAAGTACTTTGCCTGTATATGGCAACTACAGGTAATCTGGGGTTACTTTGAATAGGTACCGGTCAGTTAGAAGCACATGAGCCGCTAAATATAAGATAATAAAATACCGGTTAATAATAGACCAGGAAAATTATATGATTTTAATGGTCAAGTAGGTACCTACAGCCCCATTAGTAGTTACATAATTATTTTTAGGAATTTATTCAGTATGCAGTCGGTTAATTAAACCGGCGGGGCAATTGCGTACTTAAGGGCGATTATGCACTACAAGGAATTTTACCGTCCGGCAGTCCGATTTTTTACGGTCCCATGTTGGCACGCCAGCGCCATAATAAAAAAATAAAATCGGACTGCCGGACGGTAAAATTCCTTGTAGTGCACAATCGCCCTAACACATTATTAATCGGAATCGGTTTCATTTTGACAGTTCAACAACATTCATTGCGTTATTTACGTGTTGAACAGACAAATTTTTCGAACTTATGAAGCAATGGATTAGCAATTTGCTTCAAAATTATTCAGATTCCGATTGATAGTGTGTTACGCAATTAGGGTGCAGATCTGTTTTACTCCTTTGTTGACCTTATTTTAAGGGGAATTATAAATAAAGATAATTCAATTATCTACAGTTCTACACCCATGCTATAAATCCTGTATAAATGTTTCTGAAACAGTTAGCTTATTGCCAACATTAAAACAACCAGTGTCATTGTAACCATAATATCATCCAAACGAGTGTTTAAATAATTTTATACTAAATTTAATTATGCAACTCGTTTTCAAAAAAGATCATTGTCGTGCACGCGCGTTTCACTACCACAGCGCCGTAATTAAAAAAAAGAACTTATAGGTTATTCGAATTCGCGTCGTTTCCCGCCGGCCGCCATTTTTGTTCGATATTAGTATTGCAAAAAACTTCAGAACCTTTTATAGAGGATTCATATCATGGGTGTAGATAAAGTCTTGTATGCAACTGGACATAATTAGGTATTAAAACACTCATGATACTATTATCACACGAGGCAAACCCATATTCGTGTTTTAATACCCCTTATTATACAACAGTGCATAAATACCTATTATTTGCGGCAAACATGACACATAAAAAGAAATAAAAATAGAAAAGAGAAACAAAAAAATAGAATAATAATAAAATAGGGGAAAAAAATAGAATTAAAGAGAGATATTAATTAAGCTTGCAAATTAATGCCAGTCAAAGTTATTTCTAAATCTAATTACCTAATTTTAGATCTGGAGAAAATTCTGAAGTCTGCCGACAAACATATTGATAAAACTGTTAAGGCATTTAACAAAGTATTGAAGGAGCTTTAATACAGGTACACAAAGTATATTTTCGCTCAGCAAGCTTTGCATGGCGAAGGGTAACACGCATATTTATGTACTTAATATATAAAAAAAGCTATATTATATGTTGCCCATTGTGACGTAATACGGGTTATTTTAATTTGAACAGGGTTTCACTAAATACTTTTTGTCCTTCACACGCTATTCTTTTATTAGATATTGACATTCAATACACCATTTTAATAGGAGTTATAGTAGGCACTGCATTTTCTATTGTACTGGTACATGGATGCAGTAAGATTAGTACTGAATAAAAAACTGTCCTTCCTGGCTTCGCTGTAGTCGGGTAAAAGACTAGTCTTAGGTTTGACTTTAAAGGTGTGCCCAATCCACAATTGCTCAAAATGTTCGTTACAGGCAAATGCTCCCGGTGAGAGAGCACCTTTAGGCGACTGTCGAATGCTCACCTTTAAGCTGGCATCGGTCGCGTATCGTCGGCCACATGTACCCTTGACGATAAATGGGCGTGTATAGTGTGGCACCGACGGTCAGCGAGTGCGAGTCCTTATAAATCGGTACGCGGCCGATGTCAGCATTGACCATCGGTCGACGGCGTTCGATATATAGCCAACCTCGTAATTGCGTTGCCACTTTTGTCAAAAAGTCTCAATAAATTGAAACTTCACTAAGGTTGAAATTATCTGTCCCTAACCCCCTTACTAATAAACGTTGTATAGCGTCTGTATAGTTACACAACGCTTTGTCTTCTTCATTCGAAAGTCAAATTACTGACGGCTGAAAGAGAAATCGGTGTGTAACTATTCATCTGATATAATACGTTTATTAGTAAGGGGGTGAGACAAACACTTGGACCTTGTCGTTTTATGACGTCCAAGTGACATTCAAACTTAGAGGGTAGTAAAGCATTACGAACTTCGACGTCAGTTCGACGACCTGTCTCGCCCATGTTTCATTCCAAAAAGTTTAGTTGCAAACTTAGGTTGTCTCATGAATTGAATAAATATTCGCCGCTTGCCTATATGATTGCTAATTTTTTTTTTAAGTATTTGTATAGAAAGGTTCAAACAATTTTGTTTAAAGAAAAGTTAATGTTTTGTTATGAGATAGCGGACACAGCAAAACAGGCATCAATGCACTTCCCATTAAAATGTCGAAACTGCATTAACAATATTATGAAATGAAATTGTTTATTCTGTTAATATGATAAGTATCGGAATCACTGTTACACGTCATATTAAAAAAAAAGTAAGCTAGTTGAAGTCGATATTTCCTATCTGAATATCCCTGAGAGCAAATGGCGAAACAAACTCGTGCTCAGGGGGCCAATGTCTCTAAATAAAGTCCAGATTTAATCTTGGTCAGATCATGTAAGGTGTCTAAATAATAACAGCCGCACAGGTCGATCGATCAGGTTAAGCTACGCTTGCCGCGGTTGGTCTGTGGATGGGTGACCATCTTTACATACTGAGACCCCTCCGTGCCTCGGAAAGCACGTTAAGCCGTTGGTCCCGGCTGTCATTCGTGGATCTTTGACAGTCGTTACGGGTAGTCAGAAGCCCGAAAGTCTGACAACCAGTCTTACCAAGGGGTATCGTATTACCCAGTAACTGGGTTGTGGAGGTCAGATAGGCAGTGGCTCCATGTAAAATACTGGTATTCAGCTGCATCCGGTTAGACTGGAAGCCGACCCCAACATAGTTGGGAAAAGGCTAGGCAGATGATGAGATCATGTAAAATGTCTTAAAATATTTTTTTATTTAATTAACAACACTTATTTGGGTGGACCAGCCCAGTCAGTGCTAGCATTTGTCAGTAATCGTGTAGCTCAAATCAGAATTAATATTAACTTAACTATAATATTAACTTTTCTTCTAAAAATTTGTTTGATCTTTTCTACAAGTAAATCAGCGGAATTTAATTTAATTTCTTTTAATATAGGTATCCCAAGTATGCCAAGATACAATAGTAGACCCTACATTAATTAATAAAGTAAAGAGGTTTATACAAGGTAAGGCAATTTATAGGTAAAAGAGCAAATTCAATTTTTTATAGACTTTAAAGTTAGGGTTGTCTTTGCTCAGCCAACTTGCAACACCTGGCGCAGGGCGCAAGTAATAAGGTAGATCGTACAGTTCGAAGAGTGAACCAGTAAGAAGGTTGAACGCGCCAAGATATAAATACTTACTGCATGTTGTATGTTTTCTTCTTTACTTATATATTTTTTTTTCTCGTAGTTCGGATTTCATCGTGTATTTTCGTTTATGTTGCGGAAAATATTAGAAGTATTTTTTTAATGATTGCTTATTATTATTATTTTTGCGTTAGAATAGTTATGCAGAAAAATAGGTTCACGTCACTTAGGAAATTAGCATCCCCAATATGTATACCCTTAATATAATGATAGTCCCTGCAGCTGCAGCACAAGCACGAAACTAAAAATTGCTATCTTTTACTGCGTAGTAAAATAAGAATGAGATGCAAGAAAATTAGAGTATTCTAATTTTCTTGCATCTCTTTCTTATTTTAGAACTAATTGGTTTGCATTTAATGCAAACCAATTAGTTCTCCATTTCTTTCTGGTTTTGCATAAAAGTAAGAGATTACTTTAAGTAGCCCATCAGAGACTTAACTTACCTATATTTAATAATAAGTTTATTTTACTTTCAATAAGGGCGCAAAGAACAGTATTCCTTATTACATATTAAAATAATGACCAATTTTACACACACCATCAGGAACACTATGTAGAAATAGTATCCATTCTTTAGTTTGTATTCTTTCTCCTGTCCTAACGTCAGTCACTCATTTATAGGTAAACAAGAATAAAGCTGAAATAGCAATCAAAATTCAAGTTTGGTAAGTGTAATAAAAAAGAAAACCGCTTCATGTAAGTTCATGCATATCTGGCAGGAAATATTCTAGTTCAGTGTTTTACATTATTTATAGGCATTTTGATTTACATAACATAATCAGCCTATAATGTTTCCACTGCTGAGACACAGGCCTCCTCTCTGAGGAGTGGGCCGTAATCCACCACGTGGGCCCAGTGCAGTTTGGTGGATGCCATTTTGATTTGGCTTATCCTAATTAAGAACAAATTCGCTTTTGCTGGTGGTGGTTTCAATTGAGTCTTGGAAAATTTAAAGCCTCTTTTGTTGTGTTGTTTTATGTCCAAATTATTTAAAAAAAATAAGTTGATTATTCATTGCTTGATATTATTCTCAGACAGTCAGTTTTCAGTGGAATCGGAATTGTGAATCTATGCTATATAAAAAATGTACAACATTTCATTAAAAAAAATATGCTTCTAAATTTGGACATCTTGGGGTATGATATTTTTTGCCAGATAAAATCGCGGACTGTTTCGATGTCGTAATTGCATAACCAAATTAATTTCCTCCTCGGGATACCTAGTCTTCTAAAACCGCTCTTAACACTGCAACTGCGCTTCATCCTGCAACTTATTAACCAGTGTGCGCATTAACATGCATATCTACAACTCGCAAGAGTTAACTTGAGACCCGAGTGGCGGGTAGTGGGATCGTCCGAAAGGGTTACCGCTGCCCCGGAACATAAAGGGCTAAGGAAGGAACACGGGTGGGTTTTAGTCAGTAAGAGTCTGACACTCCCTTCCGCTCCACCCAGAGCGGGAGGAGTCATTAGATGATTTCCCACCCATAAAAAAAAAAGACCCGAGTGCCCCTCCCGTCCCCCGCGCTGTTACCGCTCGCACCATCGACGCCTGAGTATCTCGCGCGGTTACATCATCCGAGCGAATTCGCAAGTTAACTCTTTCGGGTTGTAATATTAGTCTTCGGTACTCTCAGTTGATTTTAATAATTTGATGTAGTACAGGCAGTATAGAAATGTATAGTCATTACAAAAGTATAACTAAAAGGCATCTTGTTATTAGTTAATTAATACTAAATTGAGAATCTAATGCGTCACAAATAAAGGCTCACTTGCACCACAAATTACTAAATACTAGATGTATCAGGGGGGCAATTCTCGTAATTTTAAGAACGTTCACAGTCTGATCTCAGTCTCAATCTGTCAAAAATACCTCTTAATTTCCCTACATTCTTGACAAGTTTTTGACATTGATTGTCGCTGAGATGAGATTGCGACTACATTTTGAACGTTTTTAATTACGGGAATTGGCCTTCAGGTGTGGTACAGACCAGACCATCATGACCATAGGTATATGACGTGTAAAAGTGATTACGATATCCTCTTTACAGAATAAACAATTTAATTTCAATTTCATCAAATTGAACAACTTTCTCCATGGTGCCAACATCGTAATCGTGAAAAAAATATCAGCTGTCCTATACAAAACTTCAATACCTATGCATACATTTAGCGCTAAACTAATTTAAAACATCGTGCTATTTCTGTCAATCGTTTGAAGTTGACAGAGACTAACTGATATTTTAACTATGCTTAGTGCTAGCTATGCGCAAATGATTTGTGGTGCAACAGTCTAAACATAAAAATAATTGTGTATTTTTCTTAATTTTGTTTTTCTTTTGTTTTACAGCCAGCCGCTTGGTACAAGACATTAGGAAGGCCAACTAAACCTATACATTTGAAATAAAATTTTGTGAGGAGCGAAAGTACAAATTTATTTCTACACCCGCTTCTATCACGAGCTTTACAGCACAATCACAGGTCGAAGGAATTAAATATTTATATCGAAAACAGAGCACTAGTGTTTCAAACTTTTAAGCATGGCGGAGAAATATATTAACGGTCCGCTGTTCTTTTTAATGTCAATTAATCATTTGTGATCAACATTCCTTGCATTTTGTGGTATTGGAATAAATGTACTGACGTTTTTTTGACTTTCAACGAATTGGGTGTTGATTAGAAATGAGTTGTACAATTATTGTAAGCTTTAGATAATCACACTGCAATGTGTGTTCTCTTGCCACTGAGGCAGTTATGACCTAAAAACTTAACCCCATTCTTTTGTAGCCATTGCAGACAACATTATAATGAATTTATTTTGACTATTATGTAAATTTCCTACTGACCCGGTGAAGGGCGTTGGTATAATGTTATTTTTGTAAAGACCTTGTATTATTAGCTAAGTTGTTTATAATCGTGACACATTTTTATACTTACTTCATGTTATAAAATTATTAGTTGAATCTATCTTTTCTTGGCTTGTATGTTCTTGTAGGGATTCGAATCCTTAGAAGCGTAAGTAAAGCCCTCATAGCGTTCTTAGTTTCCCTATATTAAGATCTCTTTTGTGGTTCAATGAATTTCTTCATGTTTTTTTTCTGTATTTATGCAGTTATAGATTTGCTCAAGGATTGTTAGTAATGATCATGTTTAAGTTTGTCTTTTTAAGGTTGAATATGTTGTTAGTGTTGCCAGCTTCAAAATACAGAATTGTGTTGCCATAAGAAAATTACATGTACCTCTTCCAAAACCAAGTACGAAATAATTATTTAGATGTATTTTTGTACAATTTTAAGAATATAATAGCTAGCTTATACACGTGGCTATCTGCACGTTTAACCAGAAAAGAAACCCCAAAGTTTTCATAGTGTAATCATGTTTTTAAGTGTTTGGTGTTTTATGCTTGAGATGTAAAATCCATGTTATGTGCCTTTGACGTTTGGCTGCCATCAATATTGTATTCACTCAAGGAATTGTTATAATTGTCATTTTTCACGTAAATAAAAAGGAATTCATTGTATTGTTGGTTTTTTAAATAAGTACTCTATAATGAGACTATATATATAATTATCTATCAACCCTGGAGTATAAAAAAATATTTTTGATTGGTTTTCTATAAAAACACCACCTACCCTGGTGTGTGTCGGTCCTTAGGTTTATTCAAAAGTATCTTTCTGTAACTGAATGGGCTTGTTTCCTTCATGATTTTCAAGGTTTAATATTTCGGTCTTCTACTAGACACTGATGCACCACACAGCACGGAGACGCCACGGCAGACGCTGCTGAGGGCGACATTTCTAACACTTACCATACAAATCAGGCGTCACCGTTTATTCGCACTTTACGACACAAATGTCGTATAGGAACTGACTGCTTTGAACGGCGTCCGCGAAGTTTTGCGTTCAACGCACTTTCGTCACCAAGAATTTTGTATGTACCTACTCTACGATTCCATGCTCTTTGATATTCAAAGGGAGGCAAGGATAATTATATGATCTGCATACCTTCATTCTTTACTCTTTTTAAGACTATAAATATAGTCAATTAGCATTTATTTAGGACTGCATGGAGCAAGCCCTCAATAAAGCTGGAAGCTGCCAGCATCTTGAGCAGTAAAAAACAGTGCAAAATTGGGTAGTGTTGTTAGATAAATCTACTGGGTTACAAAAAAGGATTCAAAAATAAAATTTACAATAACTTTTATTTTCCTATAAACTACACATAAACTAAAACAAATAAAATTAAAGACTATTGCGGGGCTGTTTGCTTAGCCTGGGCCTGTTCAGCTTCTAACTTGGCAAGGTTCTCTTTCTCTGTTCTTCTGTTTCTCCAAGCTGTCATGTAGGACCGAGGGTGGATGGGGAAGAAGCCTGAGAGACCTGTAATTGTGAGAAAGGTGGAAATACAAATAACTTAAGTAAGTATTGTTAAAAGACATTGAATAAATAAGATAATATGGTTGTGAGAAAATACAATTTCAATTATTCTTGTTCAAAAAGGAGTAGGCATGGGACAGACTGGTATTAGCTGCAATGAAAAATAATCTTTTCCTTTGGGTAGATGATGATGATGATGATGGGGCTCCCTTTTCCGCACTTAGACTCTCATTTGGTCCGTTGTGCGTAGGGATTCTGGCTAAGAAAGCCAGCCTAGCTCCGCCCAAAAGCACAGAAGCTTCCTGGGAGCTTCACAGGCTTCACGGAGCGACCTCACTGTTCCGAGGATTTCTTTACGTTGAGAAGCCACGGCCTCGCATTCCAGGATGACGTGGGCGGCTGATTCCTCGGCGTCAAGGCAGCCCCTGCAGAGGGAGCTGTCCGTGGCGCCTATGTTAAAAAGATGTTTGTTGAGGTGGTTATGGCCCGTAATTATACCTATTATTATTCTAAGGTTATTTCTACTTAAGCTTAGAAGTTTTTTTGTTAGTCGCGGATGTACCATTGGTAAAGCCAATTTCGACTGTCTACAGTCTGTTACCCGTGACCATCTGTTGTTATGGAGTTCAGTCGATCTTTGGCGAATCCACGCACGAATTTGTGAGAAAGGCAGAGGGAGAAGTGGGTAGGTACGGGCCTAGCACCTCCAATTCCTTTGGGTAGAGGAAAAGAGAGATTAAACTGATCACAAGTATGCGCTGCTGTGTCCTGTGCAGTGTAGGATTGCATGCCCAATGCACTATGTCACCAATCAGTTTGCCAATCATATTAAAAGGAGCTTATAATTCTTTGTTGTGGTGGTATCAAAGCATCTGGTTTGTCTGTAACCCTGGTAAGGCTTAAGTGAATTAATAAACACTCACCAAGTAGTTCAGCAACAGGATCAGTAACATGAGCGCCTTTGCCTAGCCAGAACTTTATTCTTTCTAAATTCAGGGCCACTAGCTTCTCATTGTTTGTATTCGGCATGGGATCATAAGAACCAAGCTGTTCAATTACTGGCTGACTGTTCAGTCTCTTGCGCTATAAAAAAAAAAAACAAAGTAAGTTGAAACGAAATTATAAAATTGCATTAAAATAAAGCGTTGTAGAGTGCGAATGGAGATTACCGTGTAAATATTCGCTCAATATCGACATTGTTTTAGTAATTTGTAGTCAATAATCAAGAAATTAAGTCCACTTACATGGGTTACAGAAATGTGGAAGAATGGTCTGTTTGTACATCCTTGACGTATCAAACGGATGGATTTGGCTGCTCTTGCGAAATATCTGCCGGTACCACTCGCTGGAGGCAACGACATCTCTCAGGTTTATATAATTTTATATCTTCAACACAATAACACAAAATAACCTCAAACAGCCGATTGAAATTGAACAGGCGAAGTTTTGTTGTTCGTTCAGAAATTTATTTTCAAACGAAAAAAAACTAGATAATAAATCGCTTAAAGTATTTAACACAAAATAATGAGAAAAAACTATAGAGTTGTGAAAATAATTAAGCACCTATTTTTTTTTTATTATAATTAATACTAAAATGAATGTTTATAATGTAGCAACATTTTTACATATTTTCTAAACGAAATAATTATGTCAACTCTTATCGAAAGGCGGTAAAGTTGAAAATGCGGTTGCGTTGAAAAAACGTGAAATGATCATTATTAACATACATACATAATATGTATGTATGTTAATAATGATCATTTCACGTTCTCTCACGTTCTTCTTTAAAATATTTAAAACTTACTGTATATTATACAGTAAGTTTTAAATATTTTCAAGACATCAAACTCCTAACCATCTATTTAACGATAAAGTAAATCAAATCTGCCTCAAATACTTTGGTATGTTTTGTGAAAGTTTAAAACGTGGATGTGCGAAAAACTTACTCCTCTTCCTATCCCTTTTTCCCGTTCGGAGAATAAAGACATGATGTCTTTGTAAGTACCTATCTAAATACCTTTTTTGTCCTTTAATTAGGTAGTTATTTTACTTCTGACAACAACTTGACAAATTAGAATAAAGATCACTCCTTACTGCTATTAGCAAACAATAACACAAGGAAAAACAATTGTGGAAGGTAGGTAAGTACCTACCTTACCCTTCTCACCAGAGAATTCTCACACGTTTCTTACATCATTTATCATTTTAAGCACCTAAATTAACCCACATTTTTATGTAGGTACCTAGGTACTTATTTTTTTTTTAATAGACTTCATGATTTTTGTTGCTTATCGTTTTAATAGGTACCTAGTTTGTACTTAGTAGGGATATAGGAATAGGACTGAATAGGTCCTACCGTAGGTCCACCAACCTTTATCAACCAATTTATTTTAGTTTGAGTTGAGACAAATTGGTGCCCAAACCCAAAGAGCGGTTTTGAGCCACATGGTCACCATGGTCACCCATATTCGGGTTCCGCTGCCCATTTACCTAGCTAGGTTACATAATTATTAGATATCTCATCATCAAAGAGCATGTAACAATTAAATGACTATACAGTGGTTTAATTAATAATAATAATAATAATAATAAAATGAAATGAAATACAGAGTAGCCATGCCATCGCCCCCCAGTCGCAGACTGCTGTAATACTACCGCAGTCTAATACTAGTCATGCTGACGAGGGGAGTAATGATAGGGCTACAAACGTAAGTACCCAGTGCAATGAGGAATTGAGTAGTGCTTTGGAGGATGCGATTCAGGAATATCGCTTCATGTCGCCCGAACTTAGGCCACGCTTACCTCGTTTGCCCATGCATAACAAAAATAGGGCGCTGGTGGCGGTCCTGAATTCGCAGTTGTCAAAATATTTTGATGACTGCGAAGACCTCACCGATACTCATTCTATTCTGTACTGCGCGGCTGTAGCGGCATGTCGTGTAGCTCACGTCAAATTTACCAATGACTCTAGAGCTACACGACCGAAACCAGCCGTACCAGCTTGGCAGTGCAGAATTGAACGTCGTATTGGTGGGGCCAGAGCGCTCATTGGCAAACTAATCTGTTTCAGGGAGGGCAATACTCGCCCTAGAGTGATGCGCTTTGTGAGACGGGCGTTCTTGGGGACTGATATCAGTCCTCAAGACTATACGTCTTGTGTCACAGAGCGCATCGACTTCCTGAAGCAGAAAGTGTATGCATGGGCGAACCGTATTCGTCGGTATAAGCGGCGAGTAGAGCGATACACTCAGAATCGCACCTTCCAGAGTGATGAAAGGTGGGTTTATAGGGATTGGGAGCGACCGGACCAAAGTGTGGCTGACACGTGCCTACCGGATGATGATGCCATGTGTTCTTTCTGGCGCAGTATCTGGTCGGTGCCTGTCAGTCACACCGAAGGTGATTGGGCTCGGGATGTCGAGCGAGCCTGTGATCCAATACCAGAAATGGAGGCTATTACCATCTGCCCCCAAGATGTAGCTCGTGCAGTCCGTCCGTTGCCTAACTGGAAGTCTCCAGGGCCGGATGGGCTGCATAATTTTTGGATAAAATGGTTTTCAAGGTCACACGCTCGCTTGGCATCTCAGTTCCAGACTGCTTTGGAGTCTGGTTCGCTACCCCAGTTCCTAACGACAGGAATTACCCACCTGCTCCATAAATCAGGTAGCACCGCGGAACCCAAAAATTATAGGCCGATCACGTGTTTACCGACGGTCTATAAAGTTCTTACATCCATTTTGAGAGCTAAAATTAACAAACATATAGACACCAACTTTATCATGTCTGCCTCTCAGAATGGATGTAGGAATGGGTCCCGCGGTACTAAGGAGCTACTCCTCATTGATATGACCATTAGCCAACAGGTTCGTCGATTCCGAAAGGATCTGTCGACATGTTGGATAGATTATAAGAAGGCCTATGACTCGGTACCACATACATGGCTCATGAGGGTGTTGGAGTTGTATAAAGTAGATACAACTCTGCGCACCTTCCTGATGTCGTGTATGGGGCAATGGAGGACGGTCCTTCGCTATCCAGGATGTCGAAATATTCAGAGGAATAGCGAACCGATAAGGATCGAGCGAGGCATATTTCAGGGTGATAGTTTGAGTCCGCTTTGGTTCTGCTTAGCCTTGAACCCTCTAAGCACATTGCTGGAGGATTCAGGTCTAGGCTATCGGCTGAGGAGAGGTGGTCAGGTTATATCGCACCTCCTCTACATGGATGACCTAAAACTCTTTGCCCCTAACAATTTGCAACTGATGGAGCTACTGAAAGTAACTCAAACTTTCAGTAACGCCATTAGGATGGAATTTGGTGTGGACAAATGTGCGGTCATGCATGTAAAGCGAGGGGAGATTGTGGAATCTGTGGGAAATCAACTCTCGGATTCCACAAACCTTAGAGCCCTCTCCGCATCCGAAACCTATAAGTATTTGGGTATGTCGGAAGCGTTAGGGATCAATGTTACTGACATGAAGCAATCGTTGAAGGAACGCTTCTTTGGCCGCCTGAAAAAAGTACTTAATAGTCTTCTATCAGGCGGAAACAAGGTGCGCGCCTTCAACGGTTGGGTCATGCCGGTTTTGATGTACTCTTTTGGCATACTCAAATGGACTCAGACCGAACTCGACGCCCTAGATAGGAGGGTTCGTACACTACTGACTGCAAATCGAATGCATCACCCACGGTCATCGGTAATGAGGCTGTATATCCCGCGAAAGTGTGGAGGTCGAGGGTTTTTAAACTCTAAGACCCTCCACAATCGCGAGATATGCAGTCTTAGGGAATATTTCCTAGAAACCGACGTGGGGATGCATCGAGATGTAGTCATGGTGGACAAGGGCCTCACCCCGCTCTCCTTGGCTAAAGAGAACTGGCGCAAACCAGTAGTGCTTGACACTAATGATCGCATGGAGGTATGGCAGAGTAAGGAGCTTCACGGACGCTTTTTCCGGGCCCTTCATGGACCCGATGTAGATTTACTAGCGTCCGTAGCCTGGCTGCGTTTCGGTGACCTCTTTGGAGAAACCGAAGGTTTTGTTTGTGCAATTATGGACGAAGTTATGATGACGAACAATTACCGGAGATTTATTGTGAAAGACGGCACGGTTGACATCTGTCGGGCATGCCACCGGCCGGGGGAATCAATCAGACATATCATCTCCGGGTGTTCCCGTCTAGCTAATGGAGAGTACTTGCATAGACACAACCTTGTAGCCAGGATAATTCATCAGCAACTTGCTTTGAAATACAGCCTTGTGGAATCGGAGGTGCCGTACTACAGGTATGTGCCCGACCCAGTTCTCGAAAATGGTAATATCACGTTGTACTGGGATCGATCCATCATCACTGACAGGACTATTGTTGCCAATAAGCCTGATATAGTGGTGGTGGATCGATCAGAGCGGCGTGCAATGATTGTTGACATAACCGTCCCACATGACGAGAACCTCGTGAAAGCCGAAAAAGATAAACAAATCAAGTATCTTGACTTGGCTCGCGAGGTTGTCGACATGTGGGATGTGGACTCAGCGATCATTGTACCGATAGTCGTGACTGCCAATGGGTTAATAGCCAAGAGTCTCGACCAACACCTAAGGAGGCTCTCGTTGGCCAGCTGGATCAAGGGCTTGATTCAGAAAGCGGTACTTCTGGACACGGCCCGCATTGTCCGGAGGTTCCTCTCTCTGGAGCCCTGACCGCCGGTAGCTTGGACCCTGTTCCCGATACCGGTGGGCTACTATTTTTTATATTTTTAAATGTTTTTATATATTCTTTTTTATATTCTAATATTTAAAAATATAATTTATATGTAAATAATGAAATAAAGGAAATAATAATAATATAGTTTATTCATCAAAAAGTAAAAATACAATGTGACGGTTTCGGTAATTCTCTTTGATTAGATCAAAAACTATTAACGCTTCGTGAAAATTTAAAACCAAAATGGTTGCCATTTTAACGACACTGTTTTATAATATCACTAAATAGGTATCGTCCTTTTATCTAAACAACCATTTTTTTTTTGCCATTTTATAAAATCAAACGGCGTACCAGGATTTCATAAAATGCAGAGAGTGCTGAGCAAACCGATAGAGGAGCTATTGCGACTGTGGCGCCACTAACGACCGCGACGGACCGACGACGACGATGTAATTTTTTACGAGGCGCGCGCTGTTAGCGATTCTCCGCTTTTCATTCATCCTGCGCTTCGCTCGATGTAGTGTTGGATGCTTTGTCGACTGGGTAATATGAGCTCTGAAAAAGTGCTACAACATCGGAAAAAGTTGATTAACGGACGAGTTATAAGTAAACTTGTTTCTTTTCAATTAGGTGCACAATCGGACTGTGTTGTTCAAAGTACAGGTTGGGAGGACAATCCTATGGTTTGAACTGGAAATACTTAATAATAATAATTGTGTTCAATTTGGAATAAACTCTCGGTATTTCCCGGTAAGAGATTTCAATTATTTCGGGAAAGTTAGATTATCGATAAGTAGGTACACAGACACACAAATAATAGAAAACTAATAAACTTTTTCATCATTCAAAATTCGATTACCCAAAATAGTAAATAAGTATCTACCTATTATAGGTAGCTGTAGCTACTAGAGTCTGAGGAACCAACGCTTACAGTACCTAGTTAGATAGGTATAGGCACCTTGAATAATACGTTATGAAATCAACAAGCTGTGCCGGCGACTAGGTACGCTTCAATTAGATTACTTCAAGAACGTTGACGTTCTACTTACTGAAGTTCAATGAAATTCTCATAGAAAGATCACGTAGGTACGGGATAGAAAACAAATTATAGACATGCCCTCGGAACATGTTCCATCGACTTTGAGACATACCCTCGGAACATGTTCCATCGACATTGTTCCCATCACTAGCCTCTTCCCGATCGCTACCAGCGCCTCTGACCGACATAAGTCGACCTTACTATAGAGAGAGACAAGAATATACCGAATGCGAGCACGCGAGTGAGACAAAAAATGTAAGTGGGTCACGGGATGAGAGCCGTCTCCGTGCTACCGCTTTTATTAAGCGCTGAAACGCTGAAAAACAAGACACCAGGGAAATGGGTGGTTGAAAACAGAGGTTCTAAAAATAGATACCTAGGCCCTTTTGAGGAACAGAAACTATAAATTAATTGAACTTAAAAATACGTAGAATTTTTCTTATTTTTCTTACTTTTAAATAAAGCACATACTTATAGGTATCTACGTGGGTAATAGTGAATCATTAATTTAACATCAAATGGGAAGTAATGATTCAGCTAGTTTGTAAGTACATTGGTTAAGTTTAATTGGAAATTCAATTAATTTCTCATAACTGACAGTTGTCAGTTTCCAGGTCAATTATCTTACAAGATGGACTAAAATGAAGATACAAACGTTTTCCCTTTGCCACCATAATTCAGGGCGTTACATTTTCGACTTTCCATCTACAGTTTATTAAAGTTACAACGACCAATACATCAAAGGCCATTTTAATGTACTTAATTGAATATGTCAGAATCGCAATCAAAACTCGACATCCTGATTGAAGATTATCGAATCCGAAAATATCATAAATGATGTTAATTAAATTAGTTGCGAGTTTCGCGGCCGCACTCGATCCCGTCGCGCGACAAACACCGACCGGGAATCAATCGGTAGCGCTCCAGCCGCTAAGTTGTGCGCGGACCGCGCATGCGCAAAAGAAGAGCGATCGATGCGGCGGGCGTTCCGTTCAGTGGTCGCGTACCCGTCGCGCAGTCCAGTGCACAATGCGTCCCCACTGACGCGGGAAACGAGCCAAGCTGTATCTCCGCGAGTACGCCGCGGAGGACGACCGGCCGCCGTGCCGGGAGGAGTGGCGCCGGGGCCAGGATTGGGCCGGCGGCGGTGGTGCGCGGACCCGCCTTCCCCAGGTGGACCGCAGCCCGTCCCGCCGAAGCCCCTACCTGAATCGAGATGACGAGCCCTCGCCGGCGCCCGACGAGCGAGGCCGCTCGGCCTCGGCCGGCGCCCACCACCGCGCGCGTCCTCGTCCACTCCGCTACCAATCCCTCGAGCGCGAATATGACCGCTCGTACGCACCGCCACCGCCCCCCGAAGAAGACTACTACCGACGCGAACAACCGCCGGGTATCTTCCTTGGAGAGCTGCAATCGCAGAATTCCGATCTGCATAGGGAACTGGGGAACCTTAAGAAAGAACTGGAATTGACCAATCAGAAACTCGGCTCCAGCATGCATAGCATAAAGACCTTCTGGAGCCCTGAACTGAAGAAGGAGCGGGCGTTGAGGAAAGAGGAGAGCGCCAAGTACAGCCTTATAAACGACCAACTGAAACTGCTCAATCAAGAAAATCAGGTAAGTTCTGAACTCTTTGCACCATATCCATATCTATCCGTAGACTCTATTTCCTCTCTGTCGCAATTTCCCTAGGAAATTGTTTTCTATATCCTATCCCCGCTAAGATGCCTACTTACGTATGTATTTGTGGATCTGTGATTCTAGGCTATCTCTCTCACACACAATTCATGAAGCGTGGGGATGTCCTTATCTTTTTTGCTTTCTTCCAATGTTCGTCTTTCTCTAGATATCTGCAGATTTAGGCGTTGGTATAAGATTTTTTCAGAAAATGATCAATAACTGTCAAAAATGCAGTTACTTTTGTAAAAAAGCACATCTATCAAACAGCAGCAAATACGTTGGTATTTGCTGCTGTTATGATAGATGTGCTTTTTCATCATCATCAAATCGGCATGTCACACTCACATGCCCCGAGAAGGTTGGAAGCTGGTCTGCCACAGCATGGTGGTTGCGGTTACAAAAGGACCCTTATATTGCAAGGAGGTCACATTCGGCGGTGATTTGTAATAGGCACTCATTATAAAAGCATTAGGAAGTTTTACACCAAGAAACTAGCAATCAAAATCGAATCCCAGCGTAAGTAACTTTTAAGCTGCCAAAAATTTCAACGAATGATCAGGTAGAATTCGAAGCGATTACGACTCAATGACTCATTTTACGCCGGAATATCTCCCAAAGCCGAGCTTCTTAGCCGTAGTATCTGAGTACCTTACAATACTGGACAAAATCAACAAACAGACATGATGACTCATATTTAAGAACCATCCAATACGATACTTCTTCTAAATCTTTATTTCGTTGCGTCACACGCATGCTTGGAAAATTGTTACATTTTATTGATGTCAGAGTTCAGAGCAACTACTTCTAGTAATGCACTGTTCTACTTTTTGATCTTAATTAAATTTTACTGACTAGCCAAAAGATAAGACTCTACCCCCATATTTGACTCTTAAGAGAGCAGGATAAGGATGTGAATGACGATGGTTAAAAATAGTACCAAAGTAGCTATTGGCCGCGACCTCGTTCGCATACAAATTCAACCCCCTACCCCCGTTAGATCGCTCAGGGGTCGAGGTTCGAAAAATCCTTTCTTATTGCAGCTCTACACTCTTAAGGAAAATATCTTGGCATGTTTCTATCTTCAGAGGTTTAGGCTATGCGGTGTCTCTCAGTCAGTCTGTTACGGGACTGTTTTTGATGAATAAAAGATGGGCTCATTATGATTCCTAGAGAGTAGACGTACAGATGGTATTTGCAGACGGCTTCCTCGTAGCTAGAAGTCGGCATAGTACTTACATCATAACGTAGTATCTCACCTGATTTTCCCCCAAGGGGTAAGCAGTGGTGTTGCTACAGTCCCATGTATTAGGGGGCGAGCCTATTGCCGTCAACTGGGCACAAATCCAGACTCGGGGCTGCTACTGAGTAATTCCTTATAGAAAAACACAAGAAGACGCCTTAAAGAAACACAAAACTTCCTAGTTCGTACCATTATAATCAAAATATATATTTTTTAATCAAATTGAATCTTTTTAGACTGACGGAAAACTCAAATATAAGAAACTTGTTTCTTATAAACGGAATGATGTACCGAGTCAAAAGTTGAAAGATAAAATATTTCGAATCAACAATCTAATAGAGTTTTGGCCACCTACGCAAAACGTTATCTTTTATTTAGTCTAGCTGCTATAATTAGCTGCCTAAGTGGTCTAGTAGATCTATTTCTTGCTTCTCATATCAGTACAAAGACAGAGGTACAGTGACTACTGTACTGAGATGATGACTAAAAGGGAAATATGTAATTCCGATTTCAGATAAATGATGATGATGATCAAAGACATTATTCATCTCAAAAGAAACAGATATAAAAAGAATGAGAGCAAGAAATCTTATAAAGATTGCCACATTGCCAAGTAGGTCTGAAATAAAACCACTTTGTAGAAGTAAGTACAAGCAACTTTGCTCAGTTAACTGCAATGGCGCCGCGAGACCGCCATTTATTTCCAGAGTTAATTTTCATTTAACTTATTTAAAAGTCTGTCAGTGCCAGTTAATCTAGGTTCCACAAACTGAGTAAAACTACTGATTGAAATAGGCCACTGTACTTATAGTTTGTTGAGTCTTTGTAGAACGATCGATATAGAAATGGCTGTGGTAAAGCTGAATTTCGATATTTCGGCGTTACATTTTGTATCGTAACAAAACAAATATGGAATGAACAAGGATTTTGGAAGGATTTTTTACCAGTCCCTAAAACAACTAGAACAGTGTAATTCTATATTGTTTGTGGTTCCAGCTCATTCATTCGTCCGTGTAAAAGGGATTAATTAGAAACACCGTGGTACGAGATACTCGCAACACGTAATTATTTAACGAAAACCATGAAGGTATAATATAAAATGTAACACGAAAAGTTAATTTTGAAAATCGTCTAGAGTCTAGTACGCACGATGACATACATATACATTTCGAGTACAATCTGACTTATCATTGTACGAAAAGCCTATACAATGCGAGGTCTTCTAAAACTAGAAATGTAGCTTAATGTGTCGTCGTGTGTACCTAATTAGATAGAGAAAAAACAATTTTAGGATAATAAAAGTAATTCGCTCTGTAAAATTATTATATTAATTCAAGTGAAATCAAAATCAAGCAGACCGGAAAACAGAGGTTCTTAAAGTTTCCTCTCAATTTCACCCTATGATCTGATTTCAAAATTCTAATCATTAATTTAATATTGGTAAGAGTTTTCGATCTTGAAAGTTTAACTTTTCCGCAACGCGAAGCTCCGGCCGATAAATTAAGGACTTTACTTATTAAGCCTTAAGCATAAATGTGAGATAACGAAAATTCTGTTTTAGTACTTCTAATTTATTCGAAATCTTCGCAGACTTCTTTTTACAGCCAGGAATAATTTTTACATAAAAAACATTTATGTGTAAAAGTGCTTTCTCAAGAAAAGGATATAGGTGACTTACTTACTGACTCATAGTATTATTATATGTATCTATAAATTTCTTTTTTTTTACCCTTTTTTGTGCAGACGATAAAAAAAGTCAGATGGTATATATAAATACAACTGAAAGCTTTCCCAAAAAAATCTTACCTCCATAGGTACTAATTTCATCCTCTAAAATTAGGTCCCACAATCTTACGCAAAATTCTGATATATTATGTTCGTAGATTTTTTTTAGTGTTTTTACTTGGAATTTATTCAATGTCATCTCCTGGAAGTACTTTTTAGTTTTTCTCTTATTCTTTTCCCAACACCAGTAGCAGTATGATACATTTCGTCTATTAGTGTGTCTCTTATTATAAAAAAGTCGCAGAAAAATAAACTAAAGTGTTCTTCAAAAGGGGGTTTCATCAATTTGGAACCACCAACAAGTTTACAGCATATACTCCCAAGACATCACATTTCATATTCACCATTTAATTTTTCTGGGTTATCAGGCAATAATTGCAAGCTCCCTAATGTCCTATAAAAATTGTCATTTCCATTTTTTTTTACCTTAGTCGACTTGCCTGGATATCCTTAATGACAGCTTAGTCTAGACATTTCAGTCTTGTGCCAAATTCTAGCCGTTGGCATTGTATCAGAATGAGGACTTAAATCTTGCTAAATAATATTTTTGCTGTCCTACTTCCATGTTTGGCAGGGGGTCCTTACATATCATGGGAATGTGGCATCGACCTCTTAAATCTAGGTCATTCCCTTGCCAAGTCTCTGGCCTAAATCCCTGAGTGTCTTATGTACAGCTTATTATATTAACGTTAAATCTTGAGCGACATATTTCCAAATATTTGCTTTGCTATTTTTTTTCTGGCTTGCTCTATTTTTGGAACATTTGTTACTTTGTTACACTGATTTTCTTTCTTACAAGTTCTGATTGGACATCAGTCTATTAAATTGCACCTCATCACTTGGTCTTTCATTTTCAGCGTCCTATACGCATACCCCATCCTTAGTTTTACCATCAATCAAATCTCCATTAACAATCAATTCCACACCACTTTCGAAATTAAACTCAGATTTAAAAGGATAACTGTAGTAAAATCTGTTTGCCGGCCTCACTAATTGAACGAGTTGAAGGCGTGAAGGCGGGAAACAGGTCATTACTGGGCAGCCGGTCTACCTGCAATGCAGGAGAACAGATCAGATTAACCTATTGTCTGATTGCCGACGCTATTGTTATTCTGAATCCGTAGTGCAATACTGCAATTGAATAAACTCTAATTGCGAATTGTATGGACGGCTGATATACAATTTTGTAGCGAAAATTTTTCGCGAGCTTTGTGTTTTCTTTGGGTAGTTTGAATTAAGCAAGAGAAAAACCGTGGCTAAAACAGTTTAAAGCCCGATGCACAATTTGTTGAAAATTCACTCACATTTTCAAAGCACCATCTTCGTTCGAAATATAAAAGAATTTTCCCATACACCGTAGAAATAATCAAGGCTCAAATTGAAACATTTCCAAGTCCTAGTTGCCACTAAGGCAACAAGAATGGAAGTCGGTAATCACTTTTATGGCAATTTAAAGTTTGACGCCATTACGGCTGTCAGTTTGGCGCGAAGCCAGCGTCCAAGTCTGACAGGTGCCGTTCAGAAACGTTCCAGTGATTGTACTCACCTGTTGACTTTATTGTTAACTTACGAATCACTAATGAGCTTCGTTTGTTATTATTAAGGTAGCATACTTAGTACAATTTCTATAACTTACCTTTTGGTAGGATTTAGTGATATCGTTTCATCTTCAATATCATTCCCTATGTTTACCCTTGTATTATTAAGAATTGTAGTAACGGTATGACAAACTAGCCTTTAACAAGTAACGGCCCTCAGTTTCCATTTTCAGTAAGGTTTTCTTCGCGTCATCTTTTGAAGCTCTATGTTGCTTGATCAAGTCCTTGTATTTCAGACTTGAACGTTTTATTCATCATTTATTCACTTACTTTATTTTATTTATTAATTATTTATTTACAGTTAGTTTATTTTCAGTATATACATACATTTAAGTTGGTGCCAACATAAACTCATTAGAGTTTTACCTTGCACCAAAATCATCGACTACATAATTTAGAGAATTATAACCACTTAAGTAGGTACTTAGGTAAAAGTAACAATTAATTTATAATTTCAATTTATTTTGGGTCGGCGCAACATGTAGTTTTCTTCCATATGTACTTCCTCTATTAGTCGTCATCTCGGTAGTCACCCCCTTTCTAACCATATAATTTTGATCACTCGATCATTTTATTACTATCAGGAATATAAGATTCGTGTGCAATGCAATTTTTTCCTAAACTACCCACCTATTTCAATCACGCTATCAAGTTGTGCACTTTATTCCGTACAGTTTATTACACATGCAACTTAAATCCACTACACTAAGCTCAGATATTAGGCACAGATTGGACCGACTTACAGCGCTGACATATTGGTTTAAAACATTAAAGTTTTATCACTTTACAACTTGGCAACGTCTTACCAACATATTTCTTTCCAACTCCTTCAACGTATACTGGAAAAAATCTTTAATATACTACACTTTTCCTCTAGCGAATAGAAATACCACTATTAGGTAAATAACTACTTATTAAAATTCTGTAGCTCAGGGTACAAAATTCCTACGAAGGAATCCTTGAAAACGGCGAAAAGAATGTACGGCACACCTTATTAGATGTGTTTCTGAGAGAAATTTTCGCGTTCTCCCGTCATAAACACTTGATGGGCTAAGAGGCTCATATGAAGTGTTTTAGCTGACGAGTGGCGCATGCCTGCTGAAACGTGCCAATGGGTTGTTATACTTTAGCTTTTACGGTGTATAAGTTGGCTTTTAAGCATATTAGTTAAGTGTATTAGACATTGTTTTAGGCTAATTCTGACCGCCATGTTTCTGTTAGGAATCTCACTAAACTACGTATACATAGATGGTTGTCACAGAAGTATTATGCATTATTATTTTATTAATTTCTAGCCTATGTTATCGCACTGCAGGGCAAAGGCCTCCCTTTCCTCTTTCCACTCCTCTCTGTCTTGAGCTAGTGTGGACCAATCCTGTTTGTTGGCGTCTTGCTCATCCCGTCTGCATCTTCTAGGTGTGCCTCAATTTCGCCGGAGGTTTTCTGGGACCCACGTGGTGGTAAATTTGGTTTGGCCCATGGCTCGTTCGATATGCAGCAAACGTGTCCGGCCCAGACACGATAATTATGGATTAGGTATTTTAAATTTGCGTTTGTATCTCATTGGGTTGGATTATTTATGATCAAACATCATTGTCAGTTTTTTCTTAAATTCCATACGAAATTGATTATAGGTACCAACTGCCAATTCAAAGTTCCGCTTCTATACAATTGGTATTAATTAAAAAGCCAGTAAAGGTTGGTTACATAAAGCGTGTGTAGTGTTTCGAGATGATAAGAGCAATCGAGCAATGCTTGACCTCTGTGAAGCGTTTTTATTCGCGAGCAGACGAGGGATGTGGTACAATCGTGGACAAAAAAAACATATTACGAGAAATAAAAATATTACGAGGCTTTCTGTCGTACTCATAATGTTGATTTATTATTTTCTGGTCTAAAATATTTTTGATCATTGTAAGTTTTATTATTCATAGGTAATCATTAAATTTGCCAGATGACAGATGTCGTCGTCGAGAGAGGCCTAGGAAATACTGGTGTGATAACTTAGAGAATGTAACACACTAGGATGAGTTGAAAGCTGTGGGGGAGTTTTTGCCCAGCTGTGGGCAATACAGGATGGCAGAGACATTGCCGCGCAACCTGTTACCATGAATTCAGTACATGATTGTAAACTCCCCTGTGTTGAAACGTTTCGTCGGTTATTAAAAAAAAAAATTGTTGTTCCATAAATTTTAACCGCGTAGGTTAACGTAATTTTCTATGTAACGAAAAATTTCTACGCTAGAGGGTCAATAATTGAGGGGGAATAATTGTGCTGAATTCATGTTTTCGATTGCGCGTCGATGCCCTGCCATCCTTTAACGGCTGCACAAATAAAAAAATATCTACTCAATCTGTATTTGATAGCAAGCGGAAAGCAAGAAGAACTTTTGAATGTGTACAGACGCCAGCACATCAAGCTACTACAATCTGTCAATTTTTTTTATTAGATCTTCAACTTTATCGCTAAAGCATAAGGTTCAAAGTTGATTGGGAAAATTTTACATTTTCGGGTAGCTTGATGTGCTGGCGTCTGTACAAGCACAGAACAGACAAAAGGGGTACAAGCTATCAGTCCGTCGTAGCACTTACGATTTTTCTGAAAAGTAAAATTTTTCTCCCTATTCCTATCTAAATAAAATAAGTTCAGCACTCCTATTAAGTATTTATTTAAAAAAATAGGTACAGCACAAAGAAACTCTGTAGATAAGGAAACAGGTACTTGTTCAGAACAACGTTAACATGTTAATGTGGAATCTACGCGAAATTGCCGACATAGGAAACTTTGTAACATTTACACAGCAGACCGAAAGTTTTACGGATCCACCCAGCGGTGGCTGCGAAACTTTTATAATGAACGAATTTAACGAGTTAAATAACAGAATCGTTAGGTACATAGGAAAAATTATGGGGAAATGCATGTTACGATAAATTTGGCTTCAGATTATTATAGGGCTTACTAGATTTTGTGACTTGAATCTATTTTAAGTTTCCGGAAAAACTGTAACTACTCGACAAATTAAAAAATAGGAAAAATGTCTCCCAGAAGATTTTAACTGTGTGTTGGAAGTGTCCAAAAAGTTCTAACTACCCGAAAAACTCTAAAATAGGAAAAATATCTCCCAGAAAATGTCGACATTATTCTTCTGCTCTTATCAAGCCTCATCCAAGATAGTTTTTTTTTTTTAAATTTCACCTCAAAATTGTTAAAATAAAAGCTCCCGCAGACAGGCGCGACGCGAAGGTGCGACGCGATTCTAGTAGAACAAATTTCCATTAAGTTTTCATAGAAATGGTTCTGCTACAGTCGCGTCGCGCATGTTTGCGCGGTATGAATCCGCAACGTTTTTCTTAAAAAAGAAGCGAGTATAATAAGGTTAGAAATTAACTTTACAGAATATCACTAGGTACCTACTAGTTAGCATTCGATTGTTTCTAGGCTAGATATCGATACCCAGATAAATATAGGTTCATTTGTTTTACGCCCATTGAAGCTTTTTACTATTTTAATAATTTATACACCAGACTATTCGGCGTCTCGGCATAGAGTGGGTGCCAAGGTCTATTGTAATGTTCCATCTATTTTTTAATAAAATAATATGGGCTGCTGTCGAAAGCAGTTACTACAATGTAGTCTCTAGCGTAGACTGTCTCTATGATGCGCAATCTCAACGCTTTGTAGGCGATGACATCATGACACATTTTTACTATACAGACACTATTTAACTGGTAACGTCATCATCATATTTAAAAGGGACTATGACCTCTTGAGTTTGTTTCGGAATTTCTTCTCGGGGATCAGTCAGCTAGGAAATGCTGCCAGCTATTTTTAAAATATTGACGTGTAAAAGTGTCTTAAAAGATCTACTTAGGTACAGAAATAAACATTTCATTTCATTTCATCATCAGCAGTTCACTAATGGACAAAGGCCTTTCTAATGGCATGCTATTTAGCTATATAATCGGTTACTCTCATCTCAGTCACCCTGTGAATATCGCTCCATCTAGCCTGAGGGCATCCGACCCTACGTTTTCCGATTCGCGGTCTCCACTCAAGAACACGTCGACCTCAACGGTCATCGGTTTTAAGGCCAATATTGCCGGCCCCTTGTCACTTCAGCTTGCTAATATAATCCTCTATTTTCCTCTCCTGAAATTCATGGAATTTGGGAAGTAAGAAAAGATTTTTGCGTCTGAGACACTAAAATCCGCTCGACTACCAAAACAAACGTGAAATAATTGAAAATTCGGTAGCAAATTCCGTCCGCCTACGATTTGAGCCACACGCAGTAACGAAGCATGGAACACACGTAGCCTACCTTGATTGAAACGTTCTAGTCGCAATCAAGTATAATTCATGCAAATATAGACTTTATTGATGAGAATTAGGCATGGTTATTAAATGACATCGCTGTGTTGATCGATGAGGAATGGCCGAAAGATTGTATGTGGAATAAAATTAATTGGTAAAATTCAAAATTGACGTTGTTGCTACGCTGAAACGACGGTTTTTCATAACAGGCATATCGATCTTCTATTGTTCAGGCTTCGTGAAAATTTTCAGTATCTTAGCTAGGTTGCTGACTGCTCACTGTAGGTATGTTAGACTTTCTTTCTTTCTTTCCTCATGATTTATTGTACTTGTGCATTCGTTATATACTTAAATAAGTAACTTTTATTATCTTCTTCAGGCTGGTTTTTCAATAGTCAGATAGACACTGAAGAGTAAATAAGACAGTTCGACATGTATGTCAAACCGCCATATTAATATTTTACATAAAATACGAGTATATGTGACAATTGAATAATCGGCCCTCACTAAATATATTTCATAGTATTTTCTACACGATTGTACGACATGTAATAACTTTTAGAGATATAAGCATAATCAGCCTATAATATCCCCACTGCTAGGAGACAGGCCTCCTCTCTGTGAGAGGGAGTGGTCCGTAATCCTCCACGCGAGCCCAGTGCGGGTTGGTACTTTGGGACTTCGGACTTTTTATCTCATTTCGCTAGACACAGCCAAATAAAGGCCCAACCGTAAAAAGAAACGTGTTTAATAGCCAATCAAGTCTTTATTCCGTTTTTAGGCAACGATGAATTTTATGGCGTTAATAATATTTTTATTGGGTGTCGTTAATTTGGCGATTGGTGCTATTTAGGTGTAAGATCGATCTGATCCACCACGTGGTGGGAAAGTTGCTGATTGACAAATGTACAGACGCCAGCACATCAAGCTACCCGAAACTGTCAAATTTTGCCAATCAACTTTGAACCTTATGCTTTAGCGATAAAGTTGAAAATCTAATAAAGAAATTTGACAGATTGTAGTCGCTTGATGTGCTGGCGTCTGTACTTCGATTCTAATTGAAAAATGCTTTTGTCAAACTCGTTTAGTGACACTAATTGGGTTGTAGAGGTCAAACAGGAAATGGGTTCATGTAAAATACCTATCTGACACTTAGTTGCATGCAGTTCGAGTGGAAGCTGACCAAACATAATCTGCATTCGCGATTTATTTGCCAAAAATGTAAACAAATACGAGTTTATGGAAAAATTACTTGAAATCCTACGAAATAAAGTTCAGTTTACGCTACAACTTCAAACATTTTTATGCATACAACCAGTCTTACCAAGGGGTATCGTATTGCCCAGTAACTGGGTTGTAGAGGTCAGATAGGCAGTCGCTCCATTTAAAATACTGGTCCGATTAGTCTGGAAGCAGACCCCAACATAGTTGGGAAAAGGCTAGGCAGATGATGAGGGTAGCTCGTTAAGGTTTAATTGTTATGTGAACGTCTAACGGCAGATTGTAATTTATTCATCAGTGATTTTTTAGAGTAGGCTTAGAATTAAATTATTAGTTACAGTTATATACAACTAGGTATAATATTACCTTTTTGTTTTGCAACTCGAACCATCAAAGTACGCTTTTCTACTCGAAATCTAATTTAACAAGACCCTCTCTAAAAGGACAACGATAATACCAATTCATTGTGAAAAGTTCGATGTTCAAACAATACTGCCATTAAATAAAGTGCTGATAGTGCGAAAAGGACCAAACTGATAAAGATTGGGTTACATCGATGCGGGGGCGATAATCGCGAACTGTTTGTAAAGCTCCAATGTCAGATTAGTGATAAATGAATGGAACTAGTCGAGCTTAGGCGAGCTTTGCAAGACGTCTAATTAGGATTACTAAGTGACTTTTTAGACTATCATATTGAAGTAATTTCTTTTTCTTTTCAAATCAATGGTGTTTTTTTAATTTGTTATGCCCAGTGGGCGAAGCCCATTGATGATACTGTTAGTTAATATGTAGCGACAAAATAGATAGAATTTGATACAGTATGAATGAGGGCTTTGGGAAGTAAACTTTTAGATTATGCAAATGTGCATACCTTTGAACACTTCTAACGCGGAGTTAGGCTATTGTACGACCTTTGAAAATACCGAAGATAAAACTACAAAATCAGGTCATCCGTTTTGAAATAAAAGTTTCATTTAGCAGATAGAAATAACATGCAGTCGTCAGAAATCTGGTTCCAAAGAAAGGGTACAAAGAAGTAATGGTTATGAACAGCAACATAATAGGCACGCACGGAGTTGGTTACTGTAACAATTATTTGCGAGAACCACATACGTCTCATTAGACACGAGATAATGGAACTACATGTCATAGCAACGTCAGGGCGGAATGTCTGACACAACGAGATATTACCACGCTTTGTGTGAAATATAATATGTAAGAGTGCTTATCAACGGGCGACACGCTCGCCTAAATAAACGTAGATTCTATTAGAAGAGTCGATAGCGGTTAAATTTTTGTAAGGCCTGGCACTTTTGCGAGACTTTTAACGTCAACGATGTTTAGTGTTTTTACGACTGTGTCGCAATTTGGCAACTCTTATTGTAAACTTGCTTTTACCCGCGTGGATATCAGAAAATATCCTACTACCGGTATTAAAAGTACCTACACAGGTTATAAACTATCTGTGAAATAAAAATCTGTGTGCCAAATTGCATTCAAATCTGTTCAGCCTTTTTTGCGCCAATCTGGAACTATATCAAGACAAACAGACTTTTTTTCAAAAATATTCAATGTACTGTTTTGTCTTGGTTACTATCCATATCCATACTATAATATTATGAATGCGAAAGTTTGTCTGTCTGTTACCTCTTCGCGCTTAAACCACTGAACCGATTTACATGAAATTTGGTATAGAGATAGTTTGAGTCCCGGAAAAGGACATAGGATAGTTTTTATCCCGATATTCCCACGGGATCGAAACTTATGCGGGTGAAACCGAGGGGAGCTGATAGTTTTATTATATAGTTATCTAGATGTTCAATGAGTCTTGTCTAGATCAAAAAGTGTTGAGATAGGAATCTCTTTTAGCTATTGGACTCTCCCTTGTTTGCAATTCAAATGTTTGTGATTTGAATTAAATTTATGTGTTTGCAATTGCACTTCCACATTCGTCATTAAGTTTACATGTATCCACAGTTTTGAGAGCAGTGGTGGCCCAGTGGTAATGGCCGCGACTACGAGTTGTAGGTCGTCGGTTCGAACCCAGACAGGCGCTTTACTTTGTGTAAATTATTTCATCACCGCTGCTCTCAAAAGGGTGAAGGAAAACATCGTGAGGAAACCGGCATGTCCTAGAACCAAAATTTCCAAGACATGTGACATCTATCAACCCGCACTGGGCCCGCGTGGTAGATTGTAGCCCACTCCCTCTCGAAGAGAGGAGGCCTGTGTCCCAGCAGTGGGAACACTATAGGCTGATTATGATTATGTATACTAGGAATATTTATTTATTTATTTTATTATTTATGTACACACAGTAAAATACATAAAGATATGACATAATTAAGATTTGAGTACACACGGCTACACATCAAGTTATACATAACCAGTATAAGTTGACTTTTGATTATAAGAAAAACCTATACAATCCGAGGTCAGCTAAAACTGGAAATGTATAGCTTGATGTGTAGCCGTGTGTACAAAGGAATATCATCTTTATCAAGCAGCAAAAATGGTCAGCATAGGTGCCCTAAAAATTGTAGCTACGTCTGTGGGTCGCACAGTGTGATACTTTTTAATTACAATATTGCTGCACTTAATGCGCTACGATTGGTAATGCAGGATTCGCTGCATATTGTACTCACTGTTGCTCAAAGCATTCCATGTAAGCTGTACCTTAGCGCTTGAATGTCGGTTATCGTATCGTAAATGGTGAGTACATATGTGATTGTCTTTTACGTCCATTTTGCGCCGAATTACGGCAGTTTTGGATGTTGCTTTTAATACACAAGTTTTTTATTATTATGCATATGATGGGAGAGCACGTTTATGCATATATGAATACTTTATTTTATGTTCAACCTTGTTTTAGGCTAAAATTGTTATGCTTGCCGTGGTAAATTCTTTTACCAAGACATAATAATAATCATCATCATTCTTCAGCACTTATCCTAATTTAATTGGCGTCTTGGTGCAGCATGTCCTCTTCTTCCATTTGAATCTGGAGTGAGTATTTGACTCAACACGAAAAATTTGTCTGCCGAATTTTCCATTTGGAATTTCTCGTTATCAGCCCTGGTTGATGGCAATAGTATCGCCCCCTATTACATGGAACAGCGAAATATGGGTGTTCTACCTATAGGTGCACTCTGCCTAATACTTCGGGTAAAGGTGCGATGTTATGTTAGAGAAACAAGAAAAAAATAGCCCCGGGCCCCGAGAGGTATGAGGTACAGGTTGTAAAGTTCACTCATCCTCCATAGAAAAGGGAGGATCCTCCGACCAGACGGGTGTTGTGTCTGGCGGGCCTGTTGTTAAACTCTGCTTGCGAGATGCAGGATTTTGCGTGACGTCACTATGACGCGTTGTTCGCATGTGGCGTTGTAGATACCGCTAAATGTATCTTTAATCCCTTAAACAATTACTTTACTAACAGTATCTGCTATATCACTCAGTATATTGTTAATCCTAACAGGTTTAAACAAGAGTGGGTTTTCTTTAGCTTTGTTTCTCTTCGAAGGGATAAAAGCTTTAGTGGCTCATATATTTACTTACCTCTTGACCCTATTACGTTAGAAGAAACTTTACTTTATCGATCGAGCCTAGAAAGGGCCATCTACTTCATGTTTACTATGCTAACAATTTATTTCGTTTCTATTTGATACAGTAATGAAATATGACTAGCAGTATGTATTTCTTGCGTGATTAAATTCGGTTTTAAAATCGGCATGTATTTAATCGTAGGTACCCCAAATAATTCCCATTTCGATGTCCTAAAAATATGAATGTACACTCTGATATAATAAATAAGTAAGCCTCTTTTTGTGTGCTTCAAATAATTCTAATTGTGTTGTCTTGAAATAATATATAGCCAATTAACTGCGACCAACTTGGATGTAGCTTTTGGTCATAGTTCTAACCTAACCCATATGCAGTCAAAAAGTACTCTGTGCCCATATGGTCAGGCTGCCCTAGCTTAGTTACTGCGACCATCTCGGCTCGCGCATGTTTAGTCAAAGTTCTAATCTAACCAAACTCATTGGTAGGGGTGCGAGCTTAGTTACCTACTGCGACCAACTTTGAGAAACGGCCAAAAAGTTTTAAGGGGCACGAACAACAACAACATTTTTATAAAATTTATATAAAAAAGCCAACAACATTAGTTAGTCTTAATTATGTCTAAACGTCTCTAAAAAGGGAGGGGAAATAATCAAAGGGCATCAAAAAATTCGTCCGCATCTCTGTCAACAGGAAACGTGCCCAAAAGGCTGGCAGCATTGCCACGTTGTATGGCAAATGGCAATACTGATTCTTTGGCCAAAAAAAACGTCTCTTAAATTTTAATCATTTGATAATCAACTGATTACTAAAATATTTTTTTATGAAAGGTGAAAAATTATTTATTAACTCCTGACGGGCAATTCCAGGAGGCCATTTCTCGTAATTAATTAGAGAGGCAATTCTAATACCCTATGTTTTTTTTTTGAACTGTTGCATTCTTGGTTCAGTCTTAATCTGTCAAAAATTATATAGAACTTTTGACATTGACTAGATATTGAACGTTTTTAATTCCAGAAAGTGGTCTTCTGGTTTCAGATAGATGATGATTTAATAGAATCTGCAGCCCACCCTTACATCAAAAGCAATTTGATTGACTGTTGCAGTCATCCTATCACAACAGAAATGAGATTTGACAGCAGTTTTGTTGATCTTGGATTGTCTTGGAATGTCAGTGTATCGTACGTAACCATTGGAACCTAATTTGAGACATCGTCAAACTTAGATTAAAAAATGTTTTAGCGGGAACGGCGCGGCGCGAACACAATATTGATTCACCCGTCTATTTCCATTTTAACTCATAATCGGGCTATAATGTTCTCACTGCTGCGACACAGACCTCTGTGTGAGAGGACACGGGGCATAATCCACCACGCGGGCCCATTGCGGATTGGTGGATGTTACAGTCATTCAGTTTTTCGAATTTTCGGTTCTAGGACATGCCGGTTTGCTCTCGATGTTTTTTAATTTTCCATCCTGTCCATTTTAAAATGTAAATGAGGTTGTGCCCTTTCGTTGGTATTACGCACGAAGGAACGCCGTTTCTTGGTAAATAGTGCAGGGCGCGATGTTTTATCCTAATGATACATAGGTAATAATATCCTATTATTGGTAACCGGAGCCCTTTCACTGGAGCGTGCAGTCACGGGCGCTACACACGCGACAATGAATACTTAATATTGTAAATTATTTAATAGATCCTATACTAGGGCATTGTTCTATTTCTCAAGACTTAATAATAATAATCAGCCTGTATTTTTTCACTGCAGGGTAATGATCTCCCTTTCTTTTTTTATCAAATTCGATCCTGAGCCATATGTACCCAATAATAATAATATAATAATCATTTTATTATCAGGCAACTAAGGCCGATAGATAAAATATACAAAATAATCTTATCTATACAATAATAAACTAATACATATTATTGTTATTATTAACCAATGCCCTGCCATCTACGCCTGGGTCTTCCGCGATGCCGTTGGACGTTTTCAGGGACCCATGCCGTGGTGGTCTTAGCCCACAATGTATCCGACATGCGGCAAACGTGTCCGGTCCTGTCCCATTTGAGCTTGGCCGCTTTTTGGGTGACGTCTGCGATTTCTGACTTAGAGCGCAATATCGTGTTCCGTAGCCGGCCGCTCGCTGGCAAACCTCGAGCTAGGTCCTCTGCTGACTGTCAAAGACAAGTTTTGACGCAGGTATGGATAGGGAAGAAAATATTGTAAAAGGGATATTGTTTCTGTTGATAAAAAATTGAAACATATTACGATTACTGTGGCTGTAGCATGCCTAGGTACAATAGCACACGCAGCTGCATCAATTAGGTTACCTACCTCTTACAATTTAAAATCTTTTGTTTAATCATTTTTGTAATTTACTGACAGACAACGTACAGCCTAAACCGCAGGGCCAGAAGTTTGAAATTTTGCACACGAGTTCCTTATTTATCGAAGGTGAGCACTAAGAAATCATTTTCAAAATTTCGTAGCCTGCAGAGGTCAAAGAGGGGATGAAAGTTCGTATAAGTTAAGTCCCATTAGATGCACGGCTTGTTTCTCAAAAAAGGCGTAGTCAGACTTACCTAAAAGTAAAAGCAAAAAATGCAGTCGTTAATAAACTTAGCTAGTATACTTTTTTTTAAATTAACCTATGTGGTCCCACTGCTGGGCAAAGGTCTCCCCTATACTTTTCCAGTTTTCCTTGTGTTATGCTTTCTCCAGCCATGAATATACCTACCTACCTACCGACAAAACATTGTATAAATATACACCGTGTTCTTCACGTTATCCATAAACTTTGTCAAACACTTTTATAGCTTTTACAAATTAAATCTAAAAAGGAAGTACTTAGTACTTAAAAAGGCTTCGTTACAAAGATATTTGTAATTTCATTTAATAAAATTTAATTGAGCTATGCAGTGAGAAAGGATCTTAACTTAGTTTTGACAAGTTTCAGTCCGCCAAATCTTATGAATGAAAATTACGTCGTTGTCAATTCGAATAAAGAGGCATGCATATCGGGTGATTTACGTCAAAGTATTTAGTTTGTATGAGAATTAACAAAAACTAAAAAATAAGAATTCATTAATGTGTCCACAATGAAAAATGCTTATTTCCATGGTCTGAACATCAGGTCGAAGTTTATGTATATCGTCCGGAACACGGTGTATAATAATATGGTGGAATAAAGAAACACACATACATCAATCCTGACTAGGATTCATAAAATTTGGGCAGTCGTGTAAAAAATAATCCGAGACTAAATTATTGCGAAATAAAATAAGCCATTTTTTCAAACCAATAGTTTATGTACTAAACTGTCAAATTTTCCCAGTCAACATTGAACCTTCTACTTTAGCGATAAAGTTGAAAATCTATTAAAGAAATTTGACAGATTGTAGTAGCTTGATGTGCTAGCGTCTGTACTTTCTAGATGATCGATCTGCTCATAACAAATAAATGTCACGATACCCTGAAAATGATGGACAATGATAAATTAGTCTTTCTATCAGATCCGATATTCGAGACCGCGCTTGATGTTCTTATTAAGATGGACGGCGCCGCCGAGGTTGGCCCAGACATCGGTGGCGAGATGAGACGCGTACCGCGAGGGCTCGTCCGAGGTGGCTCAAGAAAAGAGTTCCTGGAAGGACTTCAGACCGGGGAGGCCTTTGCCCAGCAGTGGGAATGTATAGGCTAAATAAAAAAAGTACAAAGACTAAAACTTCGCAGAAAATTTTATTGTTCAATAAAAAAGTTTCTTTAAAAATTAGTCAATTTAGTAAATTTCAAAGAGATAAGTATGCAGGATCGTCGGATATAGTTATATCCGACGATCCTGCATACTTATCTACATTGTACATTTTTTATGCAAAAGATTACTTTTGAGATATAATTGTCCTTAAACTCAAGTCTGATAGCAGGCATACAGGCAGGCATGCGTACAGTAGGCTGCACGTCAGCGATAACAAAACCAGTATAAGCAGCACCCCAATTGACAACACACTTTCTTTCACGATCCGAAGGATTTTGAAGGAAATTCCTAATCCATTGCTTCATATGGATTAGTTTTGGATTGTTGTTTTGTTACCTACTACATTATTTGCTGTACTCTGTACTCTGGACGCTTTTAACGCGTACCTACGTCTTTTTTTTTACATCGTTCTCACATAAGTATAATTATAAATTCAACATAATTAATGTTGAATTTATTAGTATTTATGTAACTAATATTTTTGTAAAAATATAATTTAAATGAGTGTCCATGGAGTTTCTTGCCCGTTCTTCTCCTTAGGTACCTACTACGCTTTAGAATGGGCAACTAGCTTTATATTTTCTGACTGACCGACTTCTTGACAATTCAAAAGTGCCTGTAAATGGTTTATAATTAAAATAAATGCTTTAAGTTTGAGTTATGTTTGAAAAATTTGCCTGATCGACAACGTAAACGTAACAACTTAATAAACCATGCAATGAATGTTGTCGATTGTAAAAAAACCGCATTGTATTTTTTTTAAGTTTAACGCAATTACCCCGCTGCGTCTAGTATTCTATTGAAACTCCGTAAATACTACGCTAGGCCAGCTCATGATAATCCCCTTTATTTATAAATAAACGTTGCTTAAAGTTAAGAGACTTTTAAACGTCAAAAATGTATGGTTGATCAGCCGCTAATCATTACTCAACTTTAAGGAATGTTTATGAATAAAGCGGTGAAGTATTTCCACAGACGTGCAGTCGACTGTACAACATAATATTCCCGTGTTTACACTCAACGGGCTAATAATAATCGTGAGTAGAAAATATGCGACATAATATTAACATTTCCGCTGAGCATTCCACAGAGTTTGTATTAGAAATTCTTTCCTTTTTTTTAAAAGCTTTTTAGGATTCACTGGGGGACGGAAATAGCGATGGCAGCTGTTTATGAGTATTTCCGTAATCTTACTTTATTTTAGGTTTAATATCATTTTATCAATTTAGGTATTCAAATGACAGATCCAATTGAGGAGCGCTCTGAAATGGTTTAGAAAATGTCGAAAAATAAATTTTCTCTCTCATCTCTGTTCTACGAAGAATAGACATTTCAATCTCTCTCTCTATCTTTCTATACAACGTGACATTTTTTATCTCCATTTTTGACATAGTGCTGCCAGTATAAAAATCTTTCTACGATCTGTAATTTTGTGATGGCCAAGCTACGCGTGCAGGATTGCATTGGAACTATTTTTGAAAGTTCAAGCTGTAATGAAAGATATTCTAGTAATGTCCGACCATTAAACCAGATTTCACAAACTTTAGAACAAAATAGGGACAGACTTTATTATCATTTTATTTCACGTGAGAAATTCGTAATTTTCCAGATCTCTGCCAAAATTCCAACCATTGTAACTTGCCTGAGTACCTACATACCAAACATCCAAACACACAAAACCAAAATCCCACGTACAGACACCAGCACATCAAGCTACCCGAAACTGTCAAATTTTCCCAATCAACTTTGAACCTTATGGTTTAGTGATAAAGTTGAAAATCTATTAAAGAAATTTGACGGATTGTAGTAGCTTGATGTGCTGGCGTCTGTACCTAAAGTAAAAGTGCGCAGTGCTGCACACCGCTACCCTATTTCAAGTTAAACAAATATCAACTTTATTTCAATGGAAATTAAGGTGACTAGCACCATTGAAAAAGTTAGGTACAAAAATGTTTGAAGTTGTAGCGAAAACTGAACTTTATTGTGTAGGAATTAAAACAATTTTTCCATTAATTCATATTTGTTTACATTTTTGGCAAATAAATCGCGAATGCACGGTACGTATAATGTTTCTGTTCAAACGCACTTTTGAAACCGTCACTTAAAACCACAGCACTGACCGTTGATAATGCACCTCCATTAACAAAACAGGAGGCCTACCACAAGCTCTTAACGCGATCCATTTTAGGACCTAAACTGAACTGTTCTTCCAATTCGTACCATGACGTCAGTTTAACGATTCAGTTTAGGCCGTGCCATCTGCTGACAGCGATTGTCCCAAACTGTGTCGCAAGTTTTGGTTTCATTCATACTTGTTTGGTACCATGACGTCCATAGAGCAGCTCAAGCGATGCAGTTTAGGTACCTAAACTGAAATGTCTTGTTTTTGAATCGTTTTTAATTAGATCATGGTAGGCCACCTGTCCATCGACGCTAGCACTAATTCATTCTATCACTTTACTCCTTGCGTTGTTCGGTTCACACGACTTTGATTTTACGGTTTGTTTAAACGCGAAGCAAAGAAAGATTGCTTTTAAGTCTTACATTGTGTGATTTGAAATCGTTTCTTCTTTTCTCTTAAGTTAGGTCTAGTGGCCGCAAGCGCTACTGCTGAGCGTGTAGGTCCTGGGTTCAATTGGGTCGGGCAAAGTGTTACTGGGTTTATCTATCTGGAATTTTAAGTCTGGATCCGTGCTCGGTTGATGGCAATAGGCTCGCCCCTTGTTACATGTAACTTAAACATAACTGGCGAAATGAGGGTACACACTCTGCCAAAACCTTTGGGGATTACAGGCGTGATGAAATGTTTAATAGTTCCTGGTTTTGGGATTTTTTCTGCACCATGCACCTTTAAAAGCCATTACTAAGCTCACACCTTTGTCCCGTTTGTCCGACTTTAAAAAGCGTGAGGTGTTTATGTATTTCTTTATCATTAACAGATAGATTAGATAACAGAGATCCATTATGATTCCATTTTGATTTATTTTGATTCCATTTATGTATGTTCGGACATAACTCCGTCATAGACAGATTTGCAAAATTTTTTTTTTTTTTTTTTTTTTTTTTTTTTTTTTTTTTTTTGAGGTATACCTCAGGGGTGGTACCATCAGCAGTCAAGGAGGTGGCGGGACGGCTCAGGGAGAGAGCCGCACGCCTCAGCCGCCGCGGGAGACGCTACGGGCGTCGGGAGCCGCGTGACGACTCCCGGCCACCGTAGGCGCGGGCCTGCGGACGGAGAGTAATGGGTAGCTCTCCGTCCGATCAGGACCAGGCCCGTGCCGGACGGCGCGTATGTGTTCCACGCGCGCCTCAAAGAGATGTCAGCATTAAGGAAGGGGCCCGCCAGGGCCGAAGCCTGCCGGGGTAGCGGGATCGTCCGAAAGGGTTACCGCTGCCCCGGAACATAAAGGGCTAAGGAAGGAACACGGGTGGGTTTTAGTCAGTAAGAGTCTGACACTCCCTTCCGCTCCACCCAGAGCGGGAGGAGTCATTAGATGATTTCCCATCCACAAAAAAAAAAAAAAAAGGTGTGGTACCATAATATATGTTTATTAACTTTGCTTGGGTAGTTTTTTACTTAGCTTCAATAATATAAATCTTTTTCTACTTAGTTTATATTGATGATGTTTTAATAACTTCCTGTCACTGATACTTCCTACATAGCAAGTAGTGTTAAATGAATTTGTGTGGGGCAAGTGGGGCAACTAAAAAGTTAAAAATAAAAACTTTTTTCAAAAAAAAAAAAAAACACTACTTACAACGTGAAAAATAACTTTAATTTCGAAAGTCGGTGTCAAAAAAATAATTCACACAGACACCGGCTTCCGAAATTAAAGTTATTTTTCACTTTGAAGTGTTTTTTTCGAAGTCGGTTGTTTTTTGTAAAAAGTTTTTATTTTGTGCCAATCTTGTCCAGATGTACCTAGTGCTTCACATGCTCAAGGTCGACTTCAATAGCTACCATTCCTTCAGGGACTCACTCCACTTGCCTTCACCACGTCTAGCCAAGTATCCTACGCCTGTTTTGGGATTGTGTCCCTTTTAAAGTATTATGGTCGCACTTTATTTCTCTCCTGCGCGAGGTTGTGGGTTCAAATCCGGGCAAGTACCAGTGTGAGTTTCTATTCATATGTACTATCTAAGTTTAGACATCACTGACATCGATAGAGGAAAACATCGTGAGGAACCCTGGACTCATAATTAATACAAGTCTAAAATCGCCAACCCGCTTTGAGTAACTGTGGTGATTAAAAACTCGTGCTTCTTGTATAAGTACGGACAGGACGGTAACCAATCAGTTCACGTTTAAAGTGAAAGCTCGAGAACATATACACAAGAAATTGGCAGATTCGTCTCAGAATTAAGTTGTTGTAGGGTTACTTGTTTATGTCTCATAACTTTTTTTCTATATTTTGTTCTATGTATGTATATATATGTATTTATTCTGTTATTGCACCTACTGTGTATTGTCTTTGCATCACCCTAAGGTAGACTGGTAGAAAATGCCCAAGGCATTAAGTCCGCCTTTGTACAGTTTTTACTTGTGCATAAAGTTTTAATAAATAAATAAATATAAGAAGAGGCCCATGCCCAGCACTGGGCATTATTATTTATATCAGAAGATCTGAAACCGTCTCTATTAGCCACTTCGGTTTACAATAGCACATATAGATAACTCTGTTTACTCTTTAAAATAAAATAGTAAGCACATTGTTGTGCCAACAATTTTATTAGTATTATGATTTTATCGTCGTTTTATCGACAACCCATTTAACTTTTGATACGTCAGCTTTTCAGCATTTATTATCTAACTAATCCTAAAATACCTGCTACTTTATTCGCTGAAAATGTCTTTCACAAAATAGGCACAATATTTCTGTATAGGTACACAAAGTAATTTTTTTTGACGACGATTTTTGAAACAACGATGGACGATAATATGACGATTTACGCCCATTTATTCTATGATAGCCTGTAACTAAGGCGAGTCTATTATTTAGCACTGTTTACGCCACGAGTGGGCACGCCCATCTTACTGCAGTTAGCTCATAAACGTACGACAACACATACATTATTACTACAACCCATAATTTAGTCGCTACTCATTCATGCTACTTTATAACAAAAGAATAATTTTCCTTCGAGATAAAAATGAAAACAAAAATGTGGAAAGCATTGAATGGCCGCGTTGCGTAACGAAATACTATTTTCAGTGGCCCAAACCGGGCGGATCAATGAAACGGCGTCGCTAGCGCCATCTAGTGGCGGGTAGTGGGCAACGACCTCTGCTACGTAACCTAGTCTAGACATTCTAAAAATGTGTACGAGGAATTAATCAAAGTCTCCGGGGTATCATGAGTCGTGTTAGCTGCTTCAGTAATGTGTTACTTATAGATTACTTTGCGGGATTAAATTTTAAATGCTTAGCTGAAATACTCGTAGGTGTAATGAAAACAGTTTAATTAATTTAATGTGGATTCATTGAATTGGAGCATAAACATTGGGAACTTCTAGTTTGTTTACTTACAGACCTACATAGAGCAAATACACAAGCGAATTGTAAATTTAATGTTAAGTACATAGTACATACATAGTTAAAGTTCGACGAAAGACGAAATAAAAAAAAAAGCTGAAATAAACTGCAGTTTCTAGAACACAATTTTCACAGCAGTTTCGTCTTCAACAAAATATCGCCGATAACCAATAAATCGTTCAAATATTCTCCAAAACATTTCGTACTTAAACTAAAGTTATCAAACGACAATATTTCACGAAAGTAAAACCAAGTCGTTGAAAATTTATGAGAAAGTAGCTAAACAGTTGATGTCAGGCCCTGGTTCTACTCAAGAAATAAACCGACGTTTTGCCGGCAAAATATTTCCTGTAATGCCGCCATATTTCGTACTACGAGGCTGAAGAGGCCGTTCACGTACCGGCTTTTAAAGATGGCGTCTTTATTAAAGTGACAGATGAGAACGTTATTTTTGAAAATGTTTGTTCTAATTTCGTGTTTGAGGGTACCTATTTAAGTCTTTGAAGTTAGATTTATAGTTTAAATTTTTAGATAATACATGTCTCATGACTGATGACTTCATGACTGTCGACCTCACTTTCATAGTACTGTTTATCCTAAAGGTATATTACTTACAGCGATCATATATGTAATAATATTATAAGAAGCGACTTTCCACCTGTGACAAACATTAAATGAATTTGAAATTAACATTTTGTTTGTGACGTAGCAGTACGTGCGATTTTCGTAGTTCAAGTCTTACCATTTTCGTTGACCATACAAGTAGAGAAACAATGAATTACTTACGATAAATATACCTATTGAAAGACCATCTGTCTCTGCATCTATGATTTCTCAATCACATATTCCCTCGAAGATCAGATGCATTGTTAAAACCAGATAGAACGATACACCCATCGTATAAAGCTCAATGCACCACAGACGTATTTACGGAGCATCGTATACAATCTCTTACGTGTTGTTATACATACCGAGTACGAACCTCGTAAAATCGATATCACGATCACTGGAGTTACTAGACGGACTTACGAGAGAGGGTGGGAGGCTGCAAGCCCCCCACGCTCCTACCACCTCTCCCCCCCAGCTCGGGCGCTGGGAATAATCAGCTGTCATTTTACTTAATTTAAATTTTATCCCAATTGTTACCCATTTTGTTGTGGATAAAGACCTTGGATGCCTTTAAATGCAAATGCTTATGATTGAGCCGTTTGCTTAAGAATGCAAATGTGTTTTCTGACACCTTAGCCACTTTAATCTTAGATTTTTCTGTTTAGAAGTGAGAGATTTTCATTTGTTTGGCCTACTAGACTTGTAAAGTGCTAGTTTTGATCTCATTAGTGAGCTAGTTCTTTCATTCATGACATCAGACTTGGCCCAGATTGTGGCTTTGCTTAGATTTTCACTGTATGATGTCATCTGAGCAGTAATTGAAGCCTTCGTCACTGTTTGACATAGTTTCTTGGTCGTGTCTTCGCGCAATGTGAAATGAGGTGATTTGAGATCTAGAAAATATGTTATAAGCAAGTATGTAATGCTTGTTGTCTTGTATTTTTAGTAGAGTCGACGGAGTAATATTGCAATCTATCTAAAAGTTTTTGCTTAAGATTTTAGTATCTGCTAAGCAAACAATTAAGAAAATATATTTAACGTGGCCTAAATCATCTTCCTCGTGAGTCGTGCTTGTATCCCACTTTATTTAGAATTGGTGCAGCATCACGTCCTTTTCCAAACATATCTTCAATGTAGTCTAAATATGGCAGAATAACTAATTGCAATTTTATTAGCAAGTCGGTTGAGAATCTTTCCACAAACTTTTGACAAACTGTATCTAACAATCTATTTCCATCACAGATCTCTCAATTCCCTGCAATCTCGGGTCTACGTTGGGGCAACACTAACAAAACTAACCGGAGTAACTACCCGTCGCCCCCCACCCCCTGTAGTGGGCGTCAACCCTCACCTCGACATGGCATGTGTAGGAATTATCACAAGTCACTTTACGTAATCTGAGTGCTTGACGATCTGCTGCATGCAGGACATGCAGTGTGTAAATAAGTGAATCAAATCGTTGGACTGTTTTTAAAATAACGTTTTTTTGGTACCCTGTTCCTATTTTGAGTAACGAATCGTTTTATTAAGTACCAATTTTGACAGCAGGTACATACTTTACATACATATCACGCCTGTAGTCCTCGAATGGTTGGAAGGAGGTGTACAGGGAAACAGTTTAACCATAACTATGAATTCAGCATATGATTCTAGACCATATTGCATTACCCAGTAACTGGGTTGTGTGTGGAGGTCAGATAGGCAGTCGCTCCATGTAAGACACTGGTCTTCAGCTGCCTCCAGTTAGACTGGAGGCCGCCTGCAACATAGTTGGGAAAAATCTAGGCTGATGATGATTCTAGACCCACATTTTACTTTTTGATAACCGAAGAAAAATTTCTGCGCCAGGGGGTCTAGAACTATATGCTGAATTCATGGTTACAGTTTTCGCACTGGTTATTTTTTTCCTGTATAGTAACACCCACATTGCGTTAGTTATGTTTAAGTCTCATGTAATAGAGGGCGACCCTATTGCCATCAAGAGGGCCGACCTGGGAATCGAACCCAGGACCTCATGCTCAGCAGTAGCGCTTGCGATCTAATAATGAAAAAAATTAGCAAAATCTTATAAAGATAGCACTTCAACCATTAACACTTGATAGGATAATAGGTATAGAAATCGGGCATCAGGTCAATTTTTACGCATGTTCAGGTTTCAAACTCGATTGTAAAGCTAAACGGATGAATCGACGAAAAACGAGGCAAAGTGACACACGATGTTGGTCTTTATGAATGAAATGACAAATTACAAAAATTAGTTAGAAAGGATTTCAGTAAAAGCAGCTTTCGTCGCTGAAAGGTCTTCCAATTCAAATTATTCTCCCTATAATTAAACAAAACGCTAGCTCCGAACTAGGCTAAGACCATTTTATCAACAGTTTTATTTTTAACTTGCAAGCGTCGCCATGTAAATATAACAACGACGCCATGACACATAATATTTTCCCGGCAAAAAAATATCAACATGGAAATTACATTAACTCGCGCTTTGTCGCGTTAGATTTACTACAGCCTTTTTCAACTTTCCATAAAATAGGGATCTTTAATAGAAGGGTTACATGTGAACGTAATAACCTCCCTACGGAGCCATTTGACCACATAACCGGAAAAAGCAACATTTTCTCAGTAGACCCACAAAAAATAACGTAAGAATTTCACTGAAACCAAATCAGTATATTTCATTGATTTTTAAACGTAAAATGTTCAAATTAAGTCGCGAGAGTCAAGCATGAATGTTTGATACGAATAAACGATTGTGGGCCTTGAAAATATCGATTCGGTTGAAATTAAGGGACAAATGGGGCGCAGGGACGTGGAAGGGTCGTTGAGGTAGTGGACTTGCTGTGTGTGGAAGAGCGAGAAGCGGAGCGAGTTTAATTATTTAGGTCAAGAAAAACATCGTTATTTTACGAATGACACTTTTTGGCGATTTTGTTGCATAGGTATTATTCGAGCATTTATGAAGCATATTTGCATGCATACTTCGCAAAAACGCTTAAATAACTAGCAGCACGCCACACGACAAAAATAACGTTAAAATTATCCCACGGAAACAAACAACTTACCGGGATAAAAATCCTTTGTCCTAATCCAGGTGAAATACCTCTAATTTCCCAACATTTTTGACAAGTCTTTGACATTTGTTTATTGTCGAGATGAGAATGCGACTAGATTTTGAACGTTTTAAATTACGAGAATTGGCCTATAGGTCATGGTTTATCCATGTGTCAAATTCTTTCAGCCGTTAAATAGTGATTGATTAACAAACATCAAAATTCACAAACCCACAAGCATTATACATAGACTAGGTATCACATTATTTTATAATATAAGTAGGATTCTATCGGATGACAATGAACAAGACCAAAATTACTAATTACATTCAGCCAAAAAAATAGAATGCCTCATGAAAGCACTAGCGCTTAGCAGTAACAAATTGTCGCACAGCTTGCCATTTGTCGTGATGTCAGCCTTATCAAGCTGTTCACAAATACTTCTAACACTCCCGAGGTCTTTAATAACGTTATCGCTAGCTTCATAATCTTGCTTGTTAGCTCCGAATATCGCGACCGCTACCACAGTATCGCTACCTAAACCAAGTGTTGTCGACTCATGTTCCGCATTCCCATACATTGTTATTAGTTCGCCTGTGGTTGTGTCCCACACAAATATTTTTGCTGCCGTACTACGCACATGTTTTTGATTTATCGTTCAGCGTTGACACTCCATAATAGCGTTTTGTTTGTTCTTCACGATTTGTTCCGGGATCTGTTCACTTCTGAAACTACTTACATATTGCTTGTTAATGTTATTTGAGTCTTATTGGTTTGGGATTTCGAGAGGAGGAGGAGAGTGTTGGTCAAATACGTACGGATGTTTTCCCACTGGTTTATTGAGCGTTTGATTGTTTTCGGTATTTGGATCTTAACGTGCTACTTCGACATTATATATTTTTTTATTAGCCTTTAATGCGTGTTCTGACACATCATCTCAAGAAGTTCCTCAAGGAAGAGTTCTGGCCGAAGGGTGTTGTGTACCGCCTGTTTCGTGGCCGGCTACATGACACCAGTCAGCGAAACACGACGCAGACACTTCGTGTGCGTTAGTTACTTAATGTAATTGTAATGTTGTATGTATTTATAATATTTTTAAGTTATATTAAATATTGTATTGTATGTGTTTTATATGTCTCTTTCCACCTTTCTCTGTCCAGAGGTACCTCTGGACAGAGAAAGCCTTGGTACCAAGGACCAATCTTTATTAAAGGAGTCCAGCTTATCCCGCCATCTCTATCTAGGTCTACCGCGATGTCGTTTTCCATTAAGCGGGACCCACTGGGTCGGAAGTTTGGCTCATTAATCGTCTGACATGCGGCAGATGTGTCGACATATTTGATTTTAATTTCATCACGAGAAAAGTCTTCATCTTCTAAAAACTTTTCACATAAATATTCTATTAACACTTCTTTGACATTAACATAATTGATTGTAATATTATCATCATCTTTACCATTATCGAAACTATTCCATAATTAATTTCGGCTTCTTTCTATTCATAATTTCCTTTTAGCTTCTATTATATTCCTAATGCGATTACTTCCAGCAGAATAACCTCAAGGATTTCATCTAAGAAAGCTACATTGTCCTAAATAATATGAAGTCATTCAAGGACGGAATGAATCAGTTTTATGATAAAGCTTCTGAACATAATATAACTTTATATGATAATAGACAGTGTAAGATTCTTCGTCTTCAATTTCGCACATAATTAGTTCATGTGACATCATTCGTGTAATATAATAATGAATGTAGGCGGTACCGTAGCTAGGTACTTCAAGACTATTATCATTTAGAAGTTATAGGTCTAATATTGTTTCATAACACGACATAACATCACGCCTGTTTTCCCCGAAGGGCAAGCAGAGGTGTACCTATAGTAACCCACATTTCGCCACTTATGTTTAAGTCTCATGTAATAGGGGGCGGGGGTGAGCTTATACATCATCATCATCATTTCAGCCCGGAATCACCCGCTGCAGGGTATAACCCTCCCCTTTCTTCTGTCATACTTCCCGGTTCTGTGCGTCTCTCATCCAGGTGTTACCCGCGGCTTTGACGATATCGTCAACCCAGCGCGCTTTTGGATGGCCCTGGTTTCTTTGGCCGAATCTTCGCCACCATTCGATCACAGCTTTACTCCATTGGCAATCTCTTCGTCTAGCTAGATGTGCGAGCCTATTGCCAAGGTTAAACTAATAATAAAGAAATACAAAACAGGGCTATGCCTCTTACTATAAATGAGTTTAAATAAAATTAAAGTGGTCGATTGTCTCATGGTAGCTTTAATAATCGAAATAATGAAGTCTCTCTGGACTACCGCACCCATAAAATGGAAAATAATTGTGATGTCTGTTGTTTTGATCTTTTTCTCTACTAGACTTTGTTGTTTGGAAGAGCTATTATATCTAATCTGAATACAGCTAAGAAAACTCTAATAAACTTCAATTCTTTAATTAGGAACTAGTTCTGTTAGAAATATGTCTAAGAAAGTATCAACTACAAAAATATTCAACTACTTATTTATCATGTTCACTTACAAAAGTCTAACCGATATTTGGTATTTTACTAACTAAATAGCAACATCAACCGACTCGCAGTCTGTAACAGAAATCCTAGAAATCAAATCATAATAATATGAAGTTTCTCCAATAACTTAGTTACAAATAAGATCATATTCTCTGTTATCATAGATGATTCCCACGGTAGATCTAATAATAACAGTAGAGTGGGTGTTAACTTCATCGGTAGAGGTTTATTTAAAAGCACTAAGTAGATTTATTTCAATTTGAACTTAAATAGTATGATTCATAGGATTTATTGATGCCCTCGATAACGCTTTTCATTTGTCTTCTTCGGGTGGTGACAGATCTTCTGCATCATCTAAATCTACTTGATATACTCTGCTGTGAAATGATAGAGAAACTCATATTTGCAATTTGGTAATCTGTAAGAGAGGATTTTTTATTATGGTACCTAAGTTGTGGGTCACTGTCTTTGGTGCAAGGCAATTTATTTATTAATTTGTTTTACATGAAAATTCCATTATATCTTTATGACTTGCTATGTCTTCATCGATCGAATCTTTTATCTCACATTGTTGTATAGCACACTAGGTATGTAGATATCATTGGAAGTCAGACTGTCTACGAATATCACCGCTTTCAAGATCTATCATCATTGCTGTGTAATATGCAAACTGACAGCTCTTGAACGCGGTTCAGATATGCAGACCGCGTTCAGTTTCACGGGAGAAATTCGCTCTGTAACAGTGTGGCAACAAAGATCGATGCTCCAATCAAGGAATATGTATTTATTTTATATATGTAAATGGTACACCACAGACTACCTTCAGTATTGTCTCTCCTTCTCCTTTAATCCATCCAAAGGTTGTCTTTAAAAGATCGCTTTTAGCGATATGACCGCCCATTGTTTCACCCCTTGTAAAATTTCTACATTTATATCTGTAATTTTTATGGTGTACGTAATAAAGAGTATTTCTATTTATCTATCTATCTAAAACCTAAAATTAGTGAAATCAAATCAATTATTTGCATAATACATGTTAAAAAGGTGTTACAAGTATGAAAGGTACATTGTATTATAACCTACTGAGGTGCATCCATATTTTATTTTTGTGTCGTGCGCTTCTTAGATGGGTATAAAGATGTAGATTCGCTTTGACAAAGATCGCCATTTCATATATATAAAGTTAGTAGCTGGAACTGTTGAAAATGTGGCTTACAGCTTTCTGTACTCTGTATGCCACACATTGCCCTTTTTTTATGGATGGGAAATCATCTAATGACTCCTCCCGCTCTGGGTCGCACATTGCCCTTATGCATTGTTTCTGGGCTTTGAACGCCATTTCTCTGTCTGGCGAGTTCCCCCAAAATATGAGTCTGTAGCGTAGAGTAGAAGCAACATACCCGTGATACGATAGTCATGAAGAAACAGTTTATTTTAAACACAGGTCACATTAAATAACAAAGTAACACACGAACAATAATTTTGATATGAAACTTACTAGAAGCAGGTGTAATTTATTATGCAGATTGTGCTACCACGTGGGTGTTGGTGTGGGTGGTGGGCAACAACCTGTCAGGGCCACTCAGGGCTAATTCACTGTTTAATCATGAATGCTTGTTACTTGGTAATGCTTTATTTTGACATGTGATTACACTTAGAAAGTATAGTGTCTTCTATAGCTTCTTGGTTTATATCGACGTTTTCTTTTGATGTGTAGCCGTGCGTACCTACTTTGATGATTTTTAGGTCAATTGAATTGACTGTTAAGAAAAGTGAGACATTGTATCCATCAGTAGCTCTGACTAGGTATTCTTGTAACTTTAAATAGGAACGATTTTCCTAGAAAATCTCCACGTGAATACAATGATTATCATCAGCCTACAGCAGTCCACTGGTGGACGTAAGCCTCTCCAATTGCACGTCATTCAGCTCGATTCTCGGCAACTCAAATCCAGCTGCTACCAGCCATCCTGCGAAGATCGTCGCACCACCTAGCCTGAGGGCGTCCTACCTTACGTTTGCCGATTCGAGGTCTCCACTCAAGAACACGTCTACTCCAACGGTCATCAGTTCTAAGGCTAATATAGCCGGCTCATTGCCACTTCAGCTTGCATATTCTGTCAGCTATGTTCGCAACTTTGGTTCTCTGCCGGATCACATTCTTCCGGATTCTATCCCTCAGAGAGATTCCAAGAATATCTCGTTCCATAGCTCGCTGTACGTAGTACAAATTGTGTAGTGAATTAATTATAAACCTGAGATTTTCCAACAATTATAAACGGTTCGCAGCGTTGGAAGGCCTCCCACAAGGTAGACCGACGACCTTGTGAAGGCCGCAGGAACCCGTTGGAGGCGAGAAGCACAGAAGCGGTCGAAGTGGAGGTGCTTGGGGGAGGCCTATGTCCAGCAGTGGACGTCTTTCGGCTGAAATGATGATGATGATGATGATGATAAACGGTTCAACATTAAGTACTTTTTAGATACAACACATCCGGGCTATAAAATACAACAAGCTCTCATACGTAACTCTTAAAAACACAAAAACATCTGTACGTTTTGCGGTTTAAAAATCCCACGTCCACATCAAAACCACGCATCCGAAATCCGGGATAGGACGATAAATATTACATACATTGCGCAGTCAGATACCAAACTAATAAAAGTTCAGTGTTAGCACGTAAACGGAATACAAAATGGTCCTAAGTTACGCGGGTTGCCGGTCGAATTCCCACGCTCAAATCATTTATGACTGTCGAAAGATATGTTAGGTTCTAAAATGGGTGTGACTTGGTTGCGGGCTTGCAGCAGACGGTAGCTTCTAGACAGTGCAGTTTCTTGAAGAAAAATTTATAGGTTGTAAATGTAAAATTCTATTTTGATGGTTTTTCTGATAGCTAGTTTATGCAGCTAGCTGGTAGTTCGCGTACGAGTTTATTTAATTAGGGGCCCGTGGCTAAATAATAACAGCCGTACAGGTCGATCGATCAGGTTAAGCTACGCTTGCCGCGGTTGGTCTGTGGATGGGTGGCCATCTTTACATACCGAGACTCCTCCGTGCCTCGGAAAGCACGTTAAGCCGTTGGTCCCGGCTGTCATTCGTGGATTTTTGATAGTCATTACAGGTAATCAGAAACCCGAAAGTCTGACAACCAGTTTTACCAAGGGGTATCGTATTACGCAGTAACTGGGTTGTGGAGACAGTCGCTCCATGTAAAATACTGGTACTCAGCTGCATCCGGTTAGACTGGAAGCCGACCCCAACATAGTTGGGAAAAGGCCAGGCAAATGATGAGATGATGAGCTACATATTTAACTCAATTCATTTGGATCTGTAACTTTTCGACCTATAATGAAGAGTCATAAATTCGTTGTTATACCGCGTCTGCTGCCTACCCTGTCCCCAATTACTTGGGGTCGGCTCAGTAGGTATGTTTTTCCCTCTCATTTTCCAGTTAAGCTTTACTATTAACTTTGTTACTATTAACGTCAATTAACGAAAAAAATAATAGTGAAGAAGTAAAAGAAAAACGAGCTCATTTAGAAGCCGAAGGCTCCCAAATGAATCCACTAAATGTACCAAGAATGTGCACTGAATTCTTTACAAAAGATCACATTATTACGACAAACTGCAGACTTCAGATTCATGAGGTTTTCACAATAAAACTGCCGTTATTATAATTGGATCTACATTATGGTCATTAGCTGTCTACTTGGATATAATATTCACCAAGACTCGATTTCTTGAGATTTGAATTCATCATTGTAATAATATTGTTTGAAATCTCTGTTTGGACTGGTATTTTGAGAACAGCTTTTAATGTTACATAAAAGCTGGAGTACTAAAATGCTAGATTTATGGGTGCAATATTCCGTGTAATATGCCACTTGTAGGTAGCCATTTCTAGCTATCATAAATATCGGAGTTAACGTACTCGTAGCATAGGTGCATGCAGATTTGAAGACGATAACGATTGCGGTCGATCAAAGTTATGAACTTTTCTTTCATGAAATAGGTTCATAGTTGTCATAGTGCTTAGGTTTTAGTGGGCTTGTGGATAACTAATAACAGCCGCACGTGTCGATCGATGAGGTTAAGCTACGCTTGGTCCGTGGATGGGTGATCATTTTTACATAATTATCTAGACTATTCAAGACGCCTCCGTGCTTCGGAAAGCACGTTAAGCTGTTGGTTCCAGCTGTTATTGGTGGATCTTTGGCAGTCGTGACGGGTCGTCAGTAGCCCGAAAGTTCGACAACCAGTCTTACCAAGGGGTATCGTATCACCTAGTAACTGGGTTGTAGAGGTCAGATAGGCAGTCGCTTCATTAAACATACTAGTATTCAGCTGCATCTGGTGAGACTGGAAGCCGAATCCAGCATTACTAACCCTATGGACTCCTGTTTGAAATAGAATGTTTCTATTCTATAGTTGGGAAAAGGGTAGGCAGATTGATTGATGAATCTTCATACGACAACTGCATCGTCTACATCTTCTGTGTATGGTGTATGTTATCACCTCAAACGCCCTTATCTTCCAATTAAATCTACAACCCCGTGCTTTTGTGGCCTTAATCTCAAGTACAACAACGTAAAGTACCTACAACGTAAAATACCACAAAAAACTTAATCCTGATAGTATATCGAATATCCATGCAGCAGACTAGACAATCGTTCACTGTGAATGCAAAGGAACATAAAAGAAATCGTAGACTACGTAAACACAAAAGTTTATTCCCCAAATAAACCATGAAATAATGTCTCTTAACTGTATTGGAACGCGTAGTTTTTGAATTTGTGATGTTTTTGTTAAAAGGAAAGTTATTGATGCGACGCCTGACTTTTTGTGTAAGTAAAGACATATACGGGAAATGGGAGACGTAATAGGGATATGTTAGGTGTTAAAAACTATGCATTTTGACCGCGCCGTAGGTATTGCTCTTTTCTATGAAACAGCAGATATTTTTTGATAACCGACGAAAAATTTCTACTCTAGGGGGTTTAGAATCATGTGCTGAAGTCATAATTACAGTTTGCGCGTCGATATGCCTGCCAGGCTGCCACCCTGTCCACCATATTAACGTTGTATTGCATTTGATACACTCTAAAATAGGAACGAAAAGGCGTAGTGAGAACATGGAGATATGAGTATTAATTACGTAATCTGAACAGCAGCAAAAAAATTATTGAGATATTTAGTGAGCTAAGAAGCTACGATACTACCTAGTTCTATAGAAGGCTTAAACGTCTCGTCAAAATCGATAACTAATTCTATGGTCATGAATACTAGATCAATTGACTTTTACAATACAGTTTAATTTACCAAAAACCAAATAAAACTCAGTCGTTTGCGTGCGATACCTCTATAATAAAAATATTTAGTTATGTGACTTCACGAATAAATCAAACAAAATAGTTGGAGGCATAAATAATTTTAATTTCTTTAACGTATTTGTTACGCACGACGACAAATTAGGCTATACATGTACCTACAATATAATCTTACCTCTCATCGTACGGAAAGCATATACAAAGTGTGGTCAACTTATACTGGAAATGTATATTGTATAGCTTGATATATTGTCGTGGGTACATGTGGTTTGGGCAATATACTTGCGTATTACTAATGTAAAATAAACGACTTCTCAACATAACAGCACGGCAGCGAACTAATACTGAACCGCCATTTCTATTGTAGGAAAGTTTCTTCGCATTCGATGTTTCTCTAGCTTTGGGTTGGTCTACAAACTTTTTACTTTCGTAAACATTAATAATGGCGTGGTTTTTATTTTGAGACATGATAATTATATAGACTTTGATATCAATTTCAAAATTACATTATAATTGTTAATTATTTAGGTCTTAACAGTAGCGCATTGCTGATATATAGTTCTGATATTAGGTTCCGGTTTCCGATGAAATCGAGTATATAATAGAACATTTTGGTATTTGCTTAGAGCTCTAGAATTCTAGATACACCTGGTTCCCTAGAAAATACTTTTCTGTAAAACAAACACGTGCTAGTATTCTTAGTTACATAAATATATTATGTAGTAAGCAGAACTGAAACATACGAGATTTCCTAGAACCGTTTGAAGCCACACAAAGAAATCACGTGTTGGTTTTAAATATTTGTATTGCATTCGAACACGAGTAACGAACATACATATTATGTTTTCAAAAACAAAATTATTATTGCATTCATTACTGTTACCAACCTATGTAGTGCAGTTTACATTTTTGAAGTCATTTGATCTAAGTGGTCCAAAGTCAAACCTTGTGGCAGACCATATCGATAGGGCGAAGTAACAGAGGGAGCGTCATTATTTCAGATCGTGATAAAAATAGGCAAAACTTTCCTCCTTCCTTTCCCAATCCAAAAATCAAAGATGAAAGGACAAACATTAATGATGATGAATTTCCACAGAAACAAGCGATGCTAGTAAGACAACTAGAAGAAGAACTAAGATTGCGCATGCGACAGCCCGCTCCTGAACTACAACAACAGCTGGAAGCCTTGTTCTCCGAGAACGAACATCTGCAACGAGAGATAGCTATATTGAGGGATACTATAAAGGTGAGAGAGACAAAATATACAACCTACTAATGAATTTCTCGAGCAGTTCTGAATTGACGACTAGTAAAATTGCACGTTTTCCTTCTTCAAATTGTTAGAAATACAAGTTTTACCCCTGTTCGAAATAAACACTAGTTTACGTAACTTTCTGAGCTAACGAAGTGCTCCGAGAAAGACAGTGATGTTACGAACAATCCTATTAAAAATTTAACAAACCAATTTCGTTTGCAAACAGGAACTAGAATTGAGGATCGAAACACAGAAACAAACGCTACAAGCCAGGGATGAGAGCATCAAAAAATTACTCGAAATGCTCCAAAATAAGGGGATGGGTACGTAATATAAAGTTAATCTGAATAATTTTGTTGTTAACATCTGCTGTGGTTAAGCAGAAGTAAAACTCCGAATAACTTTCAGGTAAAGAAGAAGAACGTCAAATGTTCCAGCAAATGCAAGCGATGGCCCAAAAACAGGTAACTGTCGCAACATTATATAGTGTGTCTTGTGTGCATGTGGGTAGCAAAACTTCTAATGTACGGTCGAGTGTTTTATACGATTTGTTGGAAATTTTGTTACTTCTTAGTTATTTTCCTGTACTGTGTAGCGTAGCTGTATATTGTGCACGTCAATCTGCTTCCTTATGTATTTATGTATTAGTGTTGTGAACACATGGGCGTTTTATTTTGTGATACCTTTATCATCGTCACTGTTTCTGTTAGTGTTGCTCTTGATAGTTTTCATTTCATTCATTTCTTGACTCTTGAGCCGAATGTGACTGTCGCGACGCCTTTTTATGTATTAACTGATCAATCACACTTGTTGGCTTCATAAAAATCTTCTCAAATCTCGCTTCTCACTCCCACGGTCTTTCAATACCTCTCTGTGACACTGTCAAAGCTTGAAACCTGAGCACCAGTTTACCGTTTTCTTACTCCCTCTTCCCGCCACCTACACGTCGCCGATACATAACAAATATTAATTTCAACTTTTTTAAATTTCATCCATGATGACCTATTAACTAATTCGGCCTACACAACAAAGGAAAAAGATTCTAAAATTATATCGACACGAACACAAACTAATCACGACATTGCATGTTTAGCAGCTCATTATGTCCCCGTCACATGAACCTTAGAGAAGACCGTCTCGTATAAATTTTATTGGACATTCAGTTTGAGCAATCATTGTTTTTAGAAGCAAAAATTTAATTTGTACCGCCTTCACCTGGGGCTGCATCGCGTCGATGGCGAATTGTTTGTCGTGTCGCGGCTAGTTCGCAGTAGCAGTATCGTGTCGCGTCCGACCGGCGCAGCCCCGGGCAGGCGCACGAGACGCGTCGCCGGTCGTAGGTAGGTTGTATTGAGCGGAGCCGCCGTCGGTGCTGGCGGCGGCGGGCGGCGGCGGCGGCTGACCGACTCGCGTGACTGGCAGGAGCTCAAGGCGACGGCGGACACGCTGCGGGCGCTGCAGGTGCAGCTGGAGCGCGCGCTGGCCGCGGCCGGCCTGCCCGGGGGCAGCGCGGGCGCCACGCTCACGGCGGTGCTCGAGACCAAGGAAGCGCGCATCGCCACGCTCGAGCGGCAGGTCGCCTTGCTCGAGAGCGAGCTGGCCGCGCTGGTGTCGCCGCCGCCGCCCTCGCTCGCGCCCTCGCACGCCTCGCTTTACGATAAGGCCGACCCTCCCTTCAAGAGACAAGTAAGTTTTCTGCTGAACGACGTGCGGGTGATGAAGGACGGGCGGCTGAGCGCGCCGCCGCCACCGGCGCGCACACCCCGGCCCGCGCTGCGCTCGAGCTACGCGCACCCGCGCGCCTCGCCCTACTATAGTGCCACCACTCTGTGACTCCGTCGCCGACGACCGACGAGTACCGTGTCAATTTCTCGCTTTAAGTCCGAACTTAGCCGAAATCGTCGCCGACTGTGTTGACTCGTAATATTTTTGTGTAAACTTGTTCGTTGTTAAAGCTATTTTTATTAAAATAAGAGGAATTATATTCTTGAAAGATGTCGATTTAAATATTTTTGTTAAATAGGGCCTTAGACAAAGCGAATATATAAATTTAGATGTAATTGTATGGTTAGATGAAACATGTGAGGTTGATTACGTTGACACCAAATTAATGACGATTTAGAGATAGACTGTTATGAAAATAAAGACTGTCGAGGTCGAATGCATCGAACGATATAATATTACCGTTATGGCAAGGTTTCTGTGAACCTCCTTGATCGTTTTCTGGTTTGATCATGTTGTGCTTTCGGTGTTGATCGCAAGTCATCGTCCAGTACCAGCTCCAGCTTGTCCCGCGTCACGTCACCCGTCATCAACATCAACTAGTCTAGCTCATCACGACCCGACCTCTTCATGTAGTGGTCATGTTTCATCAGACTTCTCACGGTAGATAAATGTATCACAACGTAGGCGCCCGTGCATCTAACGATGTTTACTGTCGAACTACTTTTGGTACTACTAATTAAATATACCTATTAATTAGATATTGGATGACTGGAAAACTTTCTACCGACCCTCATCGAGGCTTCAGACTTTCATATTTATTAGTATTTAGTATAGAAAGTTTTCCAGATGTAAATATCCATTTACTATTTGATGATTCGGTACGATTTTTAAATATTTATATGTCGATGAATACGATTTATGATTGCATGTCGAATATTTGAACGTGTGAGAATATCGAAATGTCTTCCATGGCACTGCTCTTTTCTCGTGTTCAATATTATAGTGCTGGAAACATTTCGTGCCGTATTAACTAACAAATATTGACATAAAAAGCTTGCGTCGCTTGTCATAACCTCGGTACTAACTTCACTAACGTAACCAGTATATTAATGATCATTGGATCAGTATTATTGAGTAGATTGGAATTTTTAACATCAGTATCATTTCCGCCATCACTATTGCCTCCGTAGATAGTTTCTTTGGTTTTACTATTTGTGGAGTCTTCCATTTCTTGTATTCTACTAACGATATGTTTGGATTTATCTAATTCTATACCGACTTTTGGATGGATGGTGAAATGATGAGCAGCTGGACGAGTTCCGGTTGGAGATCCAGAGGCGAGATCAGGAGATCTTGGCGATGGCGGCGAAAATGAAGGCGTTGGAAGAGCAGCATCAGGACTACCAGCGCCACATTGCCGTGCTGAAGGAGTCGCTGTGCGCCAAAGAAGAACATTACAGTATGCTGCAGACCGACGTAAGTAATCATTCCATCACAAGTTATACATCCTGTACATCTACATAGCAAAATTATCTTTCAAGATAAAGAAAAAAATCACACAAAACAAATCGAGTGGCACAAACACAATGAATATACAAGTAGTGACGCACCATCGATTACAATACAGGACCTGCCTAACTCATAACTTTTTGTTAACTTCAAAATAGACAAAGAACTACTACCATGCACAGGTGGAAGAACTGAAAGCCCGGCTGGATGAGAAGAGTAGACTGGTGGAGAAGAAAACTGCGGCGGCGTTGTCAGCAACACACGAGCTGGCTGAGCTCAGAGACCACTCCGAGATCAAAGACAGGAAGATCAACGTGCTGCAGAGGAAGGTAAATAGGACCTTCAAATGCTGAGTTGATTTTAGAAGATTTAGAAGGTATTTATTTGAAAAGGGATTCAATTAGAAATCTTAAAGACGTAACTTTCGTTAGAAATCTCGGTGGCAATACAGACAGTGTTTTGTTTTGAGTATTATTATGTGAATTTTGACCGCCACAAAAGAGAAAACAACGTTACATTTGCACTATTTATAGTATCGTGTTGAAACTCTAGCGTTTATATAAATTGAATCCTTTTTTTTCCAACCTCCGTCAATTAACTACAAATTGCTCGGTTAATGTTCTGTGGTGAACTATTTTTTTCTGTTGTCTGCATATTTTTTCTAGTGCTAGTCTAGGCTATAAATATTGTAGATTAAACAAACTGAGCTGGCTAGTTTTTTACACACCTTAAGACTGAAACAATTTCGTTTACGTTCTGTTTTGTGTATATATTTTGTTATTTTTATTTGTTTTAAATTAATGTTTTGTGTTCCTGTCTAGGATAAGGTCAAATAGGATTTGATATTATACAGTTCCTTTCACCTTGTATGTAGCACTGTTCACAGATTTTTTCAATTTAATCGCGCAAACAAAAGTCACCATCTATATACAAAATGGTTTCATCGAAACAGCTAATATTCTGTGAAATCGTAAACTGATTTCAAAATATGCATTCGTTGATCGTCCAGTCGATTGCACTGATCCCAACACGACATAAGAACGTTAACATCAAAGGGGAACAAATTATAGCAATCGGCTCCGAGTTCAACCGATTTGTGTCCATTTGATTCTCCAATAGTTTCAATGGAAACACTACTGAATTATTAATGTACTCGGAACAAGCAATAGTACCAATTACGTTAATTTCTATACCCAGAGAACATTGGAACGGTTTATCGGAACATTTCCTAATTATAGTTTTCAACAAGTTGAAATCATGATTTGATATTTGAATCTGTTAGCTTATCTCGATGACATAGTTATATTATTTATTTTAATGTCTTATATCGATTAGTTTTCTTACCATTCCATGTGTACGTGCTATAAAATAAAGTTCTTGTAAGCAAAATTTAATTTCATTATCGCCAACACTAATACCTACACAGGCGGCCGATACAGACTTTAATCCAATTAATTACTGCTTCTCAAATACGTGGCCCATTTTAGATGTTAGCATTATAAGCAGTACCTGTATTTTGGGTAAACTTGCTAATTCTATACACAGTTCCAATTGAGTTCTTTGAATTACCTATTTATTATTTGTATTGTGTTTTGTTTTCGAACTTCGAAGTGACAAGGAGTTTTTCTTTTGTTTTTATATCGTAGTACGCTAATTTAATTGCATAAATATTTTATTTATTTGTGGATGTTACGAGATGTTAAGCTAGTGTATTTTTGTGTTTTGTCGTCTTTTATGTTCAAGGTATGTTTTTTTTTATTATTTATTTATTTATTTTTGTTTTCTTTTTATTTCATAATATGTGCACAAAAAGTTTATTGCTACTAACAAGTACTACCACGAGTAGTAGTTTACACGTTAAACTGTTTTCAGATCGAGAATCTGGAAGATCTACTCAAAGAAAAAGACAACCAAGTCGATATGGCCAGAGCTAGACTAAATGCCATGCAAGCCCACCACTGCTCTTCTGAAGGTGCACTCTCATCGCTCGAAGAAGTTATAGGAGACAAAGAAAAACAAATACAACAACTAAGAGAACAGAGAGATCGAGCTGAACATGAGAAAAACGAAGAAAGAGAACTGCACGAAAGAGAAATAGCAGAATATAAAATGAAACTGCACGCACTCGAAAGTGAAGTCGAAAAACTTGGTGCTAGGCTTGAACGAGCTCAAGCTGAAAAAGACCGTCTCGAAGCGAAGTTAGAAAGCTCACAGTCTGAACTGGGCAAGTCTAAAGCAGAACTAGACAAAGCTGCCAGCGAGGTAGGCAGGTCTGGCGCTGACTGGGAGGCAGCTAAACAACGCTTGGCAAGACTCGAACTCGAAAACGAAAGACTCAAACATGAACTAGAGCGGTCGCAAACGACATTTGGTAGAAGCACATTAACAACTTCGCAGGAGTTAGACAGAGTACAAGAAAAGGCAGATAAGAGTGCTGCAGAGTTGAGACGAACTCTCGCTGAGCTTAGAGTGACTCAGGCGGATGCTGAAAGAGCTAGGTCGGAAGCTGGCGGGTTGCAGGACAAACTAGAGAAGTCCCAGGGCGAAGTGTATCGTCTTAAGGCCAAGCTTGAAAATGCACAAACAGAACAGGATAGCCTGAAGGAAGAATATGATCGGTAAGTGTACCATCGTAACTTTTAAATAAAAATTGTGTTAGTAAGGAGAATATTAATGAAAGAATGCTTGTGATGGGTTTCCTCACTTTTCAAAGTTCTACTCCAAGTAGAAAACTTCTCAACTTTATTTATTTGTGCTCTTCAATATCAAAGTTTATAAACAACATTTGAAGTGTTTGCCGAGATACGAATTGAGAGTTTGCAAACACGAGAATATTTTTAATTCCGATGTGGCGATACTTTTTACGTTTGGCACACCTAGGGCAGGCAACCTTGTTATCACCTATTATTACCTTATGAACTGGCTGATATTTTAACCACTTCAAGAACTTTTCATGTTTAGTTTGTGCTGATACGAGACAACACTTTCAATGAGCCCTTTGGGTCTTGCTAAAAAAAAAACACTTGTTTAAATCAGGTCTATCGTCAAACTCCATACACAAAAATGTGATATCATATTAAACCTTTGGTTATTTAAAACACGATTTTGTAGTAAGGCAGTTTTAGATTACTATATTACTTAAATTATTACTCTCAAAATTGTCAAAGAAAATATCGTGAGCCAAAGTTTGACCAAAATTTCGAAGACACGTGACATCTATTAACCGGACCACTGGGCTCGCGTGGTGGAGTATATCTCCCTCAGATCTCACAGTGAGAGAAAGCCTATGGCCCTGCACTGAGAATGTTATAGGCTGGTTATGCCTATCCTTATTCTTTTATTACATTGGTATTTTCGTCCAATAGGGTGCAATCATCAGTAAGCCGTCTCCACTCCGAACGAGACAAGGCCGTGGCTGAACTGGACAAGGCCAGGGAAGAACTAGAAAGAACTCAGGCCACGCTCGGCAAGGCACAACTACAGCAGGACAAATTGCAAGCCTCGCTAGATGCTGCTCATTCGGAGATCGACAAGCTTCAAGAGAAATTGGATAAGGCTGCAGTCGAAGTTAGGAAGGTGAGTTATTTCCATACATATATACATAATCTCACGCCTTTTTCCCATGGGGATTGGCAGATACAATAGAACGCCACCTGCTATGATCCTTACGTACTCCTTACGCTTCGTTTTCATTCATACATTTGAATCTAAACTTGAGTTATCATTTAGATATGTCTTTAATATTTCGGTAAGGCAAAGGGATATCGTGTTCCCAGTTACTGGGTTGTGGAGGTCATGTAAAATACTTGTATTCAGCTGCATCTGGTTAGATTTAAAGCCGACCCAAACATATTTGGGAAAAGGCTAGGCAGATGATGATGTGTGAGAGTCGTAGGCGTTTCAGGTCAAGATCAAATAATCTTTCTACACAGTTTAATCAAAATAACTTTTGTGACTTGGTCTAATAATAAAGTTTGATATAAAATCTTTCAATTAAAAGTAGAGAAAATCGAGAAAACATTCCTTAAACTGAATGACTATTGTATAATACATTCATCAGAAATATCATTGGGTTTGTTACGAAAGAAAATATATAAAAGAAAAAACTTTATGAATGAAACCGCAAGCTTTTCATAAGAAGTACTTAAGTTACACTGGTCTGGTTATACTCTTTTTATGCTGTTGGATTCTAAAGTGCACTTTTTCTTTTGCCTGTATACTTTACAACAGCATTTTCCTTTGAAAACTGATTAAGTCATAACGTTTCAAATGGGAAAAATTTCCAACTAAGGAATTTGTAATTTGACCCTATAAAATCCTGAAGCTGAAATGGGTTAAGTGCTGCATATTAAGTTACAGCTTTTATTACCTATTAAATAGTACGTTTACGATGTTTTAATCGTAGTAAGTCATAAAATACTATTTGTGTTCATCATAATGTGCGTATGCTGTATTGATAACTTGTAAATTGAGTGCAGAGTACCTACCTAAATAAAAAAACAGGACAAGCGAGTTGAACTCGCGTGGAGAGGGTTACGTACGATGAATATGTTATCTCAAGAACAAATGTAACATTTAAACTCAAACTCAAAGCATTTATTTCAATTAAACCAATTACAGACACTTTTGAATTTTCAAGGAATCGCTCAGTTAGTCAGAAAGTTGAAACTAGTTGCCCATTCCAAAGCGTAGTACGTACATAGCTATGCAAGAAACTCCATGGACACTTTTAAATCAAAATATTAATAACTACAGTATTTTTATCGGAGCGACACGCGCTTTACTAGTGGTAACCAAGTGTACAAACACGCTGTGAATGTGTGCTTGAAGACGAGTAGCGTCAGCACATAACACACACACGCACACACACTTCCGACTTCGCCATTGTCTCCCGATGATGACTTTATTGTAACTAAAATTAGCCGGAGCGATTTTCGACAAAACGTTGTTATACCAAACAAGAGTGAACCGTCCTAGACAGTGGCACAATGGCGAAGTCGGAAGTGTGTGTGTGCGTGTGTCTGTTATGTGCTGACGCTACTCGTATTCACGCACACATTCACAGCGTGTTTGTACACTTGGTTACCACAAGTAAAGCGCGTGTCGCTTCTTGAGATAAAAATACTATAGTTGTAGTTCTTGGTCCAGCAATATTTTTATCTGTAGAACTAATAACTTTAGTTCTGCATCTTTAGCAACTGCAACACCGGAACAAATCCGAACAAAATTTTCTGGTACAAAATTAGGAATCATCCTCGTCGAATTTCTATGTTTTCCGAAGCATTGCCAAAAGCAATAAAACGAAAACTTGTTAATTTTCAACGGTAACAAATGGCAGTGAAAACCTTGCATTTTTTCGATAACCTTGTATAAACTTTCTGCACCTGTATTTTTTATACTCGACTCGACGAGAACGACTCGTGGCTAAATAATAACAGCCGCACCGGTCGATCGATCAGGTTAAGCTGTTTTTGACGCGGTTGGTCCATGGATGGGTGGTGACCATCTTTACACACCCAGACCCCTCTGTGCCTCTGTGGCCTCGGCTGTCATTCATGGATCTTTGACAGTCGTTACGGGTCGTCAGACGCCCGAAAGTCTAACAGCCAGTCTTGCCAAGAGGTTTCGTATTATCCAGTAACTGGGTTGTGGAGGTCAGATAGGCAGTCGCTCCATGGAAAATACTGGTATTCATCTGCATCCGATTAGACTGGATGACCCCAACATAGTTGGGACAAAGCTAGACAAATGATGATAACCTGTATTTTTTATATATGCTTACTGTAATTGTCAGGTCCCAAAACAACTCATATTTTCCCGCAAACCTTGCAGGAAATTATTTGAAGTAAATCCACACGTTAGTCGTAAATTGAGTTCAGGGTACATTGTGTTGAGAGCAGCCGTAATGACTGGTTGAACATTAAACGGTATGCGTGTATTCAAGATGGTAAGTTCCTAACTACGCGGTCTTATGTATAATATTCTGCGGTGGTATGCAAATCGGAATCTTCTCCTATATGAGATCGACTTAAGTTCTTGTTGAACATATGCTTGAAGTGTTTAGTAATTCTGTAATCCTGCTCTTGATTGTTGATTGTTCGAGGGGTCCGTGGCTAAATAATAACAGTCGCACAGGTAGATCAATCAGGTTAAGCTACGCTTGCCGTGTTTGGTCTGTAGAAGGGTGACCATCTTTACATACCGAGACCCCTTCGAGGCTCGGAAAGCACATTAAGCCGTTGGTCCCGACTGTCGTTCGGAGATCTTTGACAGTCATTACGGGTAGTCAGAATCCCGAAATTCTGACAACCAGTCTTACCAAGGGGTATCGTATTATCCAGTAACTAGATTGTGGAGGTCAGATAGGCAGTCGCTCCATGTAACATACTGGTATTCAGCTGGATCCGGTTAGACTGGAAGCCGACCCCAACATAGTTGGGAAAAGGCTAGGCAGATGATGATGCTCTTGATTGTTCATTATTACTCGTAAGAGAGGATTTCTTTAAAAAAATGTATTATGCCTTGCTAGATTATTAGTTTACCTCTGAAAGAATTTTCACACAGGCATCTTCTACTTCTGTAAACAAATAATTATTACCACCGATGCTTTATGCAATAGAGGTGACAACAGGAATACAGTATTCAAACAATATGAAATTAGTCCAATATAATATGCACAGAACTTTAGACCCCTTGACACTTAAACTAGGACACACTTGTATCCAAGTTGTCAACCTCAACTATCCAACTTACCTGTACTTAGTTATTGTCACCGGTAATTTTGCTTTTACTTTTGAGTATGAAGATTTAGTCAACGTCACTAGTCATTCTGGTCTTACTTTTAATTTTAAAGATTATTTTATATTGGGAGTTACCATACACTTATCTTATCAGATCAATATTAGATCATAAAGTTACTTATGTTTTTGGGAATATGTACAGAGAGGATAAAACGTAGAAAGTAATTTTAGTATTACCTAATATATGTACCTTATAAAGATCGAAAGGAGCGCGTTAATAATGTACGAAATAACTGAGGCTCAGTGCGCATGTAACTTTACTCAGCTACAAAATATGTGCGTTAACGTTTCTCTACAGTACCATCTGCGGTGCAACTATTAACTAATGACCATGGTAGGACCCCAGATGTTTTCAAAAAGGTCACTAATATCTCCTCTCCCTTTGCCCCAGTGTCAAGTGGACCGTGAGAAGCAGGCGTATGACTTCGAGTCGTTGCAGTCACAGCTCGACAAGGCTCTGGGCATGTCCGCCAGGTTCGGCAAGGAGAGAGACACCGCTCAACTGGAGGCTGATAGGTTCCACGACAAGTATGAGAAGTCTCAGGTAAGATGTGAATTTGTTGATAGTGTTTTTTTCCATGCATGGCGTGAATTTGGGACTGATTCAGTATTTTTAAATGATTAACGTGGGAGTTGACTGAGAAAGTGTTAAAAGAATATATGGATAGAAAGGGGGTGACTACTGTGATGATGACTAATAGAGAATTATGGAAGAAGAAGACATGTTGCGCCAACAATAAATAAATTGGGATAAGGACAGGAGAATGATGATGACAAGGTTTAACAATCGATTATTCCTATTGATATAAAAAGAAGAAGCTTTTGAAACTTGGTACCAAATTAGTATAATAACTTTATCATATAGCCCGCGTCGATACTAGAAAAGAAGAATATGATATTTGAACTGTCAACTATGATTTAATAAGTGATCGTACTACGCTGCATCAAATTGTTAAAAATAAACAATATTGTACGAGTATCGTACAACACTTCTTCGTCGTCTTGCACAAATGGCAGTTTAACGCGACAATACACAATTAGCATTCACAGACAGCTGTATTCAATAGCAGACATTAACGTTTATATAGCATTATTTATATGGTTTCTATAAAACTATTCAATATCATCTTTGGCTAACGGTGGTAACATCCGAGGTGTGTGCAATCCATTTAACAGCGCATAAAAATATGCTTTCTGATGAAAACTATAGGGACCTAGAAATGTATGTAACAACAAAAATTACGTTAACGGTAAAATCCCACACGAACCCATTAATAAAGAAAATCGACAAAACCAAAACCACATTTTTACAGTTCATCGTAAAAAATAACGAAACGCGAAACCTGCTGGAGGCTGTCGAACCTGAACACGACTACGTAAACGGAAACACCTGAATACTTAATGAAGCCAGTGGAAAATGTAAAGGCTAAATGTAGCCCAGACTCCGGTGTCTATTATAAAATTCAACTTTGAGTAGATTCGGCGAACCTAAATATGGAAACTGTTCAATAATGAGAGCTATGGTATTCTGGGAAATTCATTGATTGAGGATTCCAATATGTGGAGTTTTGTTAATGAATTCGTGGTAAAACTTTGACATTGAACTGGTTTGGCGTAGTACGGTGTAGTGCTACCTACCAACATACATGTCTATCAAAATATTGTAACTAATTCCTGGAATGTGTCTTTTGCTATATATGTTGTGGAGAATTTTCAGCGAAAATACGAATATGTATTCAATGTTTCATTTCAAAACTCATTTTCCAACTATTCGTATTTATATGGAATAATAAAATACGAAACGCAATATTGACGAATCTCTCATCATTACTGAAGGAGAAAACTTCGTGGGTAGGTACAGTCAGCTGCGCGTCAGTGGAAACTAAACCAGTTTAATCTGGCCTCGTGTTCTATTAAAACTCCATATAGTATTTTTATCTCACGAAGCGACGCGCACTTTACTTGTGTTTACCAAGTGTACAAACACGCTGAGAATGTGTGCGTGAAGACGAATAGCGTTGCGTCAGTACATAACACACACACGTTCCACACACACACTTCCGACTTCGCCATTGTCTCGGACGGAACCGGGAGCTCCTGCGCTTACACACATTCACAACGTGTTTGTACACTTGGTAACCATAACTAAACCGCGCGTCCTTTCGTGAGATAAAAATATTGTACCACGCTAGGCTAGTCCAAGGTCAAAGTGTTACCAATAATGCGGTTGACTGTACCTACCTACTCATACAAATATGAAATTACTCTTGGATATTAATACGTAATCCGTGTGGGCGAAATAATAATTTATTATCCGAATATTGTTATTGCAAAAATGAAGGCCATGGTTGGAAAGATATCACGAGAATTTGATCCTTTTCCTCAGAAATCTTTGCCAAAGTATTTCTCCATACATATATTATATATTATTATATTATAACGAGAATATTTGTGTCAGGTTGGAGTCACCTACACATTTGGGTCCAGCCCCCGATACAGAATAATCCACGAATAGAATGGGCTGCAACGCTCAAGAGTCCGCCACCAAGAAGGAAAGCTCTTACCTTCGGCCGCGAACTTTTGTCCAGTAGGTAGTAGGTATTTTCTCGCTGGGAGCTCCCGCGTCTGACGCTCTTGTTTTGATGATTGGGTCACGAACTGCACTTGATAATGTTTATTAGGCTTCACAGGTCACTAGAAGGTCTATATTCACATTTACACACGCAGATTTAACGAGGAATCCTTTCATTTAAGTTTTTATCGCGATCGCACGTGTTCCGTGCGCCGGTCAGTTGTTTCTCTCTGAGCCATCGTAAAATGGCGCTAGCAGTCCGGCTAAATACACGTCCGTGATTGGACGCGACGTATGAGCGCGGATTTGCGCTCTGCGATTGGTTCAAGCTCCTATCTCGGAAGGAGACACTCAAAACGCTGCGGTTGCCCATTCGATTTCCGTTGGATATTTATGATATTAAATTAAGAATTTATGATTATGAAACATACCGCCCACCAAAATACACTTGTGTATTTTCTTACTTAGAAAATAATTTAAAGAAAATGAGAATTAGAACCTAGATAACGAATGCACACGAAGTAAAACTAGGGTACTAAATTTACGATAACTAAATTACTAACGAATAACGCACTAATCGATAAGGTTTGGTAAAGGACACAGCTTTGCCAATGGTCTGGTGAGTGAAGAGCCATCGACTGTGCGAACGGTTGCAACGCGCACTACTCCGTCCGGGCCAGGGTGAAGGTTCTCAACTCTCGCAAGAGGCCAATGTAACGGAACAGCGTTATCAATTTTAATAATGACAACCGATCCTACGTCTAATGGTTTCGAATTTTTGGTCCACTTTGCCCGTTGAGTAAGAGTATGGAGATATTCCCGTTTCCAACGATTCCAAAAAGTTTGTTGGAAACGCTGTATTAATTGCCAACGATCGAGACGATTTATGTTGATGGAGGTTAGATCCTCATCAGGAACGGACGTTAACGGTTCTAACGTTAAGAAATGACCCGGTGTGAGGACATTCAAATCATTGGGATCAGAACTCAATGGACAGAGGGGTCGCGAGTTAAGCATTGACTCGATTTGGACGAAAACAGTAGCTAATTCTTCGAAAGTAAGCGTTTGTTCGCCTATGATGCGATACAAGTGAGATTTAACAGATTTTATCTGGATTTCCCAAACTCCACCAAAGTGGGGACTAGCAGGTGGATTGAAACGAAATCCGATATTCTCAACGTTAGCAGCTGACTGCATGAATGAATGAAGCTGATTATTCGCGCCTACGTAATTGGTTCCGCAATCAGAGTGAATGATGCTAACTCTACCACGGCGACCAACAAACCTTCGAAGTGCTGCTAAAAACGCGTCTGTTGACAAATCCGAAACTGCTTCGAGATGAAGTGCTTTTGTACTAAGGCAAACGAATAAACACAGATAGGCCTTGCCGATTTTGGCACCGCGAAGTTTTCCTAGTTTGATACGAAAGGGACCACCGTAATCCGTACCTACAACAGAGAAAGGCTTCACTTGATTGACACGAACAGCGGGTAGATCACTCATATACGGTTCGAGAGGAGTAGGATTTGTTTTGTAACACTGTAAGCATTTCGACAAACAATGCCGAATAGCACGTTTTGGGCACAGAATCCAGAATTGCTGAGTTAAAAGGTACTGCACGGTATTAATTCCTGCATGGCAGTTTTCACGATGAAACGCCTCTATTATCAGGTAAGTGAGTCTCGAATCACGAGGGAGAAGGGCGGGGTATTTATGCTCAAACTCGAGCCCTGATCTCGACAGTCTGCCGCCCACCCTGAGCACTCCCTGTTCGTCTAAGAATGGATTGAGTTTACGCATTTGTTTTGATAAAAGAGTTCTGGCATGCAACTGTTGAATCTCGGTAGCGAAGCAACGAGACTGAATATGCTTTACAATAATCATGAGCGCGTTATGAAGTTGGGTCCGATTTGACACAGAATTAGAAATACGGGTACGTTTACTGCGCAGGAAAGCGATGAATTTTATCCACACGCACAAGAGGCGCTGGATTTTGCGAATAGATGAATAACGTTCGAGTAAGATATCTATGAAAGAAATTATCGAATCATCGTGGGTGAGTAGTGAGTGTGGACTCTTTTCTTCCAGTTCAAGTGCGGTTTTATCCAACACTTTGTCATCACCAGACCAAGAGAGGACAGGATGGGAAAGCCACAAGGGACCCGTCCACCATAAACGATTGTTGGCTAGTTCTGACGGAAGTTGACCGCGCGAAACTATGTCCGCCGGATTATCTTCGGAAGCCACGTGATTCCAACGAGCATCTGGAATGACATCGAGAATATGACCAACGCGGTTCGCGACGAAAGCCTTCCAACGTGAAGGGTGAGAGCGAATCCACGCGAGTACGACGGTAGAGTCAGACCATGCAAAAACACCAGTGCAAGGAAAAACAGATGAATATAATTCCTTAACGAATTTTAGAAGATCAGCGAGAAGGACGGCAGCGCATAATTCAAGGCGTGGCAACGACGTAGATTTGATTGGAGCTACTCGTCCTTTTGAGCAGACGAAAAAGACCCGAACTTTTTCGTCTGCATCAATAGTTCGTAAGTATACTGCAGCACCATAACCGGTTTCGGAGCTATCTGAAAACCCGTGAATTTCACAAGATTTTGTGTTTTTTACAGAGACACAGCGAGGAATACGCAACGATTGTAAGAGAGGCAGCTGTTCGAGATAACGGTTCCAGAAATTAACGACATCCTCAGGAGGATCATCATCCCATCCCACATTGAGGACCCACAGGCGTTGTATCAAAACCTTGGCAACGATTGTCAATGGGGAGAGAAAACCTAAGGGATCAAACACGCGCGCGAGTTCGCTAAGAATGTTCCTCTTAGTGCACTTCCTCTGCTGTGGACCAACAGAAAAAAAGAAGCAATCACTGAATGGATCCCACCTTAAGCCCAGAACCTTAAGAGTAGGATTTTCTTTGTCATCTAAAGTGACTGAAGCCGTCAAGCAGTGTTCGGGTGGTAAATCAGCAAGAAGCTCAGGGGTGTTAGTTGCCCACTTTCGTAGCTCAAAGTTTCCCCTCCTGAGCAACTCGATGACTTCAGTTCGCGCCTGTAGAGCGGTATCAAGGCTGTCAAAACCAGTCACAATATCGTCGATGTATAGCGCAGAAGATAAAACCTTACTTGCAATTGGCAGATCACGACCTTCATCGGAAATCAGCTGTTTGATGGTACGGCACGCGAGAAAAGGAGCAGAGGATACGCCGTAGGTTACGGTGTTGAGCCGATATTCCTGAACGGGTTGTTCATTGTTAAAACGCCAGAAGATGCGTTGGTAATCGCGATCAGCGTCAGCAATTTGGATCATACGATACATCTGCCTCATGTCAGCGGTGAACACAACGAAGTGAATACGAAAGTTAAGAAGAATTTCTGCAATGTTCGCCTGAAGCTTAGGACCGATTAAAAGAGTATCGTTGAGAGAAGTTCCTGTCGCATCTTTAGCTGACGCATTAAAAACCACACGCAGCCTGGTTGTGGCAGAATCAGGACGAAGTACAGAGTGATGAGGAATATAATATTTTCCGGTTTTAAGCTCGTCGATCGGAACAGTACTCATGTGATCGCTGTCTAGATAGTCCTTCATAAAGTCCCTATATTGTTTGTATAAATCCGGATCTTTAATTAATTTCCGTTCTATTGAATGAAAACAGCGCAAAGCGGTGTCGCGAGACCCTGGAAAAGATCTATCGAGGTTTTCCTCCTTGAACGGCAGAGTGGTAATATACCTGCCTGTGAGATCGCGAGTGTATTGAGTTGCAAATATTTCTTCACAGCGTTCCTCGTTCGGAGTTAAGCGTCGAGTGGTCTCGAACGATTCTAGCTCCCATAAGCGTTTGACTTCTTCAGAGAGACAGTCGTCTTCGTTTACGAAAAACGACTGGACGTCAGCCCCGCCACCAGCACCGCCAAGCAGGATCCAACCAAATATGGAATTAAGAGCGGCGGGTTGCTGTGATCCTCCACCCACACTACCAGGACGCAATAATGAGGCGAAGATCTCAGCACCAAGAAGAAGATCGATAGGGCCAGGCAGGTGACAGTCCGGGTCGGCCAGTGGAAGACCCTTTAAATGATGCCAAGACGATTTATCAATGCGAGTAGAAGGCATTTTACCGCAGATGCTAGGTAAAGTGAGCGCGTTAACATTAAAGAGGTTCCGGCCGTTGACACCAATCTCAATCTCAACTGTTCCTGAAACAGCTGCAGAAGACTGTGCTATGCCGATGACACGGCGAGAAGTTGAATTATTAGGAATACCAAGTCGCTTAACGGCACGTTCAGTGATGAAATGTGCTTGGCTTCCCGAATCTATGAGAGCGCGGAGCAATTGAAAATCACCCGACGAGTCACGAACTTGAACTTTGGCCGTAGAAAGAAGCACCACAGACTTGTCGCCGAGACTTGTCAGTACTTGAACTTTATTGTCGTTTGAGGTACTCGAAGAAGGTTGGACGGATGAAGAAGCTACACTGTCAGGCTGATCCAAATGAAGAAGCGTGTGATGGCGCTGACGACATTTCTGACACCTGAAGATAGATCTACATTCCGTGAGACGATGAGAAGGTTTAAGACAGTTGTAGCACCAACGGTTAGTTTTTGCAGCCTCAATCCGTTCAGCGACGGGAATCTGTTCAAACCGTTTGCAATGGTTGACAGAGTGATTTTCTGAACAAACTGGACATTTAACGATTGATTGCGCCGATGATGATGAACCTGATGACGAAGTAGCGGGCTTTGACTTCTCTTCTGTGTTGGAAAGAAACACGGTCGTGGTCTTGGATTTTGACGGATGACCAGTTGATTTATTTTGAGTATGTTTCTCTTGACTACGATTGACAGAGGCTTTGGAGCGATCTTGAGTGGAGAAGTGTGTATCTCTCACGAGCGCTTCACATTTAGTGTATAGGAAGGTCAACAACTCCTTGAAGTCTGGTAGCTCTGAGGAGATATGTTTTCGTTCATAAGCGCACCGCGTTTGTGAATCTAATTTCGACAAAAAATGGTAACAGAGCACGAAATTCCATTCTGTTGTCGGTAATCCGAGACCTCTTAAAATATTTAAATTCTCGTTTGTAGTATCAAGAGCACGACGAAGTTCATCTGGCGCGTTAGATTTTATGTTTATTTCGAGTATTTCCTTCCAGCACGTAAATGCTAACTCACGGTTATCTTGGTATCTCTGGCTTAATGTCTGGTAGGCCTCGAGATAGAAGGTGCCTTCGGGAGGGTAGGTGCGGATGAGAGAAAGAGGGTCCCCAGAAAGGCTTGAAAAAAGATAATGCATGCGTTCAGCGTCCGATAGGGATTTATTACGATGAATTAACGAATTATAAAGACTATAAAATCTAGGCCATTCTTTTATGTTTCCAGAAAATGTCGGAATGTTGATTTTAGGTAACTTTACGTTAGACATGCAAGAGCGATCTATAACGGTTGAATTTGATTTAGATTCTCCTGCATTGTTAGGAACCAACTCCATATGAATACTCATGATATTGAAATAAGCCTGGTCGAAGTCTAATCGGATATCATCCTCCTGTTCCTCTGAATCGCTGTCCACAATACAGAGAATATCGGAATGTGCCTCTTCAAAGCTGTCACACAATTTCTGTACGACGGAATAATGAGCAAGAAACGCGTTCAATTGGGCAGGCTCCTTTTGGGCCAACTCAGCGACTTCAAGCGTCTTCCGTAAACGATTCAATGCGAGTGTACGCTTACGCCGCAAAACAGGTAAGTCCCTAACAGTAAGTGCAGGTTCATCATTAGCCATGATGAGCGATTTACGTTTCTTAGATAAAGGATCCGCTTTCGACTTGCGTCTTGTATTGTATGACATTTTTAATACGATTGAAAACCAACGATGAAATTATTATATTAATTAAGTAACTAATAAAATTAATTTGGTACGTAATAAAAGTTCCCTTATCACAAGATAAGATAAACGATGAAGAACGAAAGCGATAAATGAATTGTAAGTCGAAGACTTATCGATCAACGAATAAATTTTAACCCGCACACTAAGATCACAGTAGGTATAGCGCGAGTATATTGAAATATTAGACTGGAAACGAATAGGCACTATACAAAGGATTAGAAAACGTATTGTTGTATAGCACGAGAAGTCCAAGTCTAAAACGTATTAAACGATTAGGCACTATACCTACCACTTCACTAGGTCGATACGGTTCACGAATAAATCGAGAATACAATATTAAATTGGATTAAGTACCTACGGAGATCGGTATAATAACCTACGCGTGCGTATGTATCCAAAACAATTGAACGTGTTTTTACGATAGTGACACCTGCGGAAACTTAAATAAATAAAGCGGCGAGATTTGCACTTCGGGAGATGTGGCTAGAACGACTAGCCGATGGGAAGTGCAAGCGAATATGATTCTTAGGCTAATGGCTTTAAGGTCGTTTTTATAAAATCGACTGTCTATTACCTAAGTACGATACGATTGATTACCGCTTTAGTGTATTTTACGGATTATAATCTTGCGTGTGAAACGTTGAAATACGAAAGTTAAAAGCCTAGACATGAACACTAGCTCGGACGGACTAGGAGAAATTGGACGATTTTGTTCCGAATTCGAACTAATGATACGCGACTAAATTGAAATGCGAATTTACGTGACGTGGGACATCGAAAAGTATAACCAACTTAATTTAGGTGGGTTATACCAAATGCGTTTTTCGTTATTATTACGAACCAATGAATTTCTACACGACAAACACTAATGTAATTTAAAGAACTAACCAACTGTTGTATTCGTGTTCACTCCCTATGCATTCGAACAATAGATTGAATAAAATAAGTTTGGAATTCTCAAAGTACCTACTAATGTTTTTTACGTAATGGTGGTCGGTTGAAGTTTGGAATTTGTACAATGAAAATTACAACTTGTTCGGTTGTACTGCAAGAGATAGATATACCTAAAATTGTGTAGAAATAACGTTGTAGGGGAATTAGACCGAGTTGAATGTTTTTAGATCTAAAGGTCCCTGGTTTCGGCACCAATAAAATGTGTCAGGTTGGAGTCACCTACACATTTGGGTCCAGCCCCCGATACAGAATAATCCACGAATAGAATGGGCTGCAACGCTCAAGAGTCCGCCACCAAGAAGGAAAGCTCTTACCTTCGGCCGCGAACTTTTGTCCAGTAGGTAGTAGGTATTTTCTCGCTGGGAGCTCCCGCGTCTGACGCTCTTGTTTTGATGATTGGGTCACGAACTGCACTTGATAATGTTTATTAGGCTTCACAGGTCACTAGAAGGTCTATATTCACATTTACACACGCAGATTTAACGAGGAATCCTTTCATTTAAGTTTTTATCGCGATCGCACGTGTTCCGTGCGCCGGTCAGTTGTTTCTCTCTGAGCCATCGTAAAATGGCGCTAGCAGTCCGGCTAAATACACGTCCGTGATTGGACGCGACGTATGAGCGCGGATTTGCGCTCTGCGATTGGTTCAAGCTCCTATCTCGGAAGGAGACACTCAAAACGCTGCGGTTGCCCATTCGATTTCCGTTGGATATTTATGATATTAAATTAAGAATTTATGATTATGAAACAATATTATTAACAGTTTCTTTAGAAGACGACTTATTAATAACTTGCTTGTACCCGCGGCTTCGCTCGCATGGATGTCGGAAAATATCCTACGGGAACGTACTACCGGGTTTAAAAGTACCCTATATGTTAATTCAGGTTATAAACTATCTGTGTGCCAAATTTCATCCAAATCCGTTTTGCCGTTTTTGCACCAATCCAAAACATACATCCAGACAAACAGGCAAACGGACAAAAATCTCGTAGCAATTACTTTTTATCAATAATATTATGTAGTTTAAAAAAATCTAAAAAACAACTTATCCAATCTATTGGACTCGTGAAAACAAATCATCAAAATTGACTGTACCTATACTGAAACGGTGGTAGACTAATTAGAGAATGTTGGTTCCTCAAAATTGATTGTAAGTAACGAGGTTTTTGAGCATTGAGTCTGAATGGAAATCCATGTAGCTTCATTTTCACGGCTGACAAACGATATGCAAATTGGACGGAAACGTTTGTACTACGATCAAACAGACAGGTTTAGCTGTGTCTTTTACGGCGCTGTTAACTGGCCAATTAGTTTTATGAGCGAAAACCATTGATATTTCTCCGAACTGTATTGTGTGGGAAGCTGTATAAACTTCAGTCTATATCTATATCGACTGGTAATTAGTGACCGATACCTAAACACGTGATTGTACTCATGATAACAAACAACTTTTACTATGGGACCAAAGCTGAAATCGCGAAAAAAAAATCAGCTGTTCCCTACATTTATGTTCGTATAACTCGTCAAAATGTAGGAAACAGCTGATTATATTCAGTCCCATAGTAAAAGTTGTTTGTTATCATGAGTACAATCACGTGTTTAAGTATCGGTCACTAATTATATACCAGTCACCCTATATATTTTTTATAATATTATACATGAGAGTCGCTTTTCGTGGCAGTCTGTGGGACCGCGTTATTCCTATAAACTACGCAAGAGATTTTGATTCGGTTTTCATCATCATTTAGAGAATCAATTCTGGAAGGATTACGAGTATATGACTTTAATATTAAACTTACATCCGTACTAATATTATAAATTCGAAAGTAACTCTGTCTGTCTGTATGTTACCTTTTCACGTCTAAACCACTGAACGGATTTAGATGAAATTTGGCAGAGAGATAGATTGCACCCCGGGGAAGAACATAGGATAGTTTTTATTCCAGAAATCATCCTTTAAGGGGGTGAAAAGGGGGGTGGAAGTTTGTATGGGGAATCAATAACCGCTGAACCGATTTAGATGAAATTTAGTATGGAGATAGCTTGAGTTGTGGGGAAGGATATAGAATAGTTTTTATCCCCGAAAGTATAACTTAAGGGTGTAAAAAGGGGGGTGGAGATTTGTAAAGGGAATCAATAAAAAAGGACTATAATACTTTTATCGCGGGTGAAACCGCGGGGCACAGCTAGTAATATATAATAAAGAGCTCTCGATGTTTTATCAAGTCGTAAAAACTGTGCGAAGCAGGTGGGAGTCGTTAGTAGTTTATAATTTAAGTACTTGTTTTGTATTTTCGTGATCAGAAAGAGCAAATTTATTATTTATTTATTTTATTTGGGAAACAAACAAATGCAATAACAAACATAAATATACAATTAGTTCAACACAATCCAGAAACAGTTTCCACATATTACTATACGAGTAAATTATTTGTAACTAAGTGTAACAACAACCAGAACTTCACACCGCTAAAGTTTTCATTTTACAATTTAATATTATATAACATCATCATTTCAGCCGAAAGACGTCCACTGCTGGACATAGGCCTCTGGCTGGCACAGGTATTTTATATAACATATAACATTATTATTATTTAAATTTCGATGCCAAAATATTTCTTATACTAAATTTGTTTTTTTTTACTTTATTATAAAAGCAAAAATTAGGACAAGACTTCTAGCATGGTTCTTAAATTATATTATATCAAAATCAGTTGGTCGAAAATGTAGACAATAAGCGCATACATTTTCTTTGAGCACCACGGTGAAATATTGATTGGTGCTCAAATGGGAATACCTTTGGTGCTTTATGCATTGGTGCTCTAAAAATAGGTGCTCAATCGGGAATACTCCACATTTTCGTATTTTAATGAGTAGAAACAAACGAGCTGTGGACCATGGAATTGGTGCCTTGAAACAATGATATACATATAAGTAGCGCGGAATCGTGACCGATTGAAGGAATGGAGGGAGGCGTTTGCCCAGCAGTGGGACAATACGGGCATAGAAATATAAATAAACAAATAAAATGAGTAGAAATGGGTGTATGCATCTAAAATTTGCGCAAACCTTTCAATGCAGCGTCTAGCAGTGATTGTACGGCTTAGACATCTCAGTAAAGCTACTACAGTAAAGACAGAAAACTTTTTCACTAAAAACACAAATGTGGACGACGAACTCGCTGCATTTGTATTCCTAGAGCACACAGAGAATCCCGAAACAAATTATTCACATTGCTTCGATCTTTCTACGCTCGCTCACCACAAACTGTAATGTGAATGCCCCAATATAAATCATGACTGGAAAGAAGACCACTTGAATGGCGCCCGTCCGTCTAGACTGTGCCTTATATAACATCTTACGACGTTATGCCAGTATTATTCGTGCTGGCTACATTGATCTGGGATTGAAATGGGACGGAATAATCTCCAGGTTTTATGAGCTCTTGTGTGCTTTGGGTGGTCGTAATTGATTGTTTAGTATCCAATATTCTCAATGATGTACATCTCCTAATTGGTCAGAAGACGTGTTGCCATTTGCAACGTGATTCTTCATTGGATGAGAACCATGGTCAGAAATAGTCGTTAACGGTTGATGAATATAATGAATATGATGTTGGTATACTCTGAATGTGTCGTATTAATCATAGTGTTTCAATCATCATGATTTCATGATATGGATGAAAAAAGTGACTGTTATTTACAATCTGTCGAGAGCTAAAGAATAACAGCCGCACAGGTCGATCAATCAGATTAATAGCTACGCTTACCGCGGTTGGTATGTGGATGGGTGACCATCTTTCCTTACCGAGACCCCTCCGTGCCACGGAAATCACGTTAAGCCGTTGGTCCCGGCTGTCATTAGTGGATCTTTGACAGTCGTTACGGGTACACAGAAGCCCGAAAGTCTGAAAACCAGTCTTATCAAGGGGTATAGTATTACCCAGTAACCATGGGTTGTGGAGGTCAGATAGGCAGTCGCTTCATGTAAATTACTGGTATAGCTGCATCCGGTTAGACTGGAAGCCGACCCCAACATAGTTGGAAAAAAGGCTAGGCAGGTGATATTTAAAATCTGTCAATCAACCACGCTATCCTGAAATAGCCATACCTACCTAAAAAATTAGCAAATATGTCATGAGCATAAAAACAGAGCACTGGTGGCCCAGTGAAAACGGCCGTGACTTACCGAGTTGTAGGTCGTAGGTTCAAACCCAGACAGGTGCTTTACTTTGTGTAAATATTTTCATCACCACTGCTCTCAAAACGGTAAAGGAAAACATTGTGAGGAAGCCGGCATGTCCTAGAACCAAAAATTCGAAGACATGTGACATCTATCAACCCGCACTGGGTCCGCATGGTATTATATAGCCCACTCCCTCTTGAAGCGAGGAAGCCTGTGTCCCAGCAGTGGGAACATTATAGGCTGATTATGCTATAAAGATGAAACATAATGTAGGTATATCAATTGTGAGACAGTCATGCCCATGCCCACGCGGAGAAAGACTGACGGGATTTAATAATAAATTACGTGTTACACCGAGGATCAGTACCAGGAAAACAGAAATATAAACGTGTATGAATTAATAAAATCATATTTTCAAAGAGACGACAAAAATAACCGAGAGCTTGCATATTTTATAAACTTGCATTGAAATGATAATCCCACGCTCGGGGAAGAGCTACAACATTTTAAAATTACGTCACTGAAATTCTAGTGCCGTCACATGAAATAACTTGCAGGAACGGCATCGCTTTTATTCGCTCGACGGTATTCCGAAATTCGTTATTCGAACCTGCAGTATTCGGAATTCCGAACATAGTTTCATCTCAAATTAAAATTGATAATGTAAAAGCTTGGTGAAGAATATTCCATACTAGATTCTGCCATCGACTGCGTTCGCGTGAAAGTCGAATGGATACACAGTGCCTATACTAAAATAACAGTCACATTTTTATAAAACTCCCCTTCGTTATTACTTCATTTTTGCTTAACGTTCTTTCAGACGTTTTTTGCTTTTTGCTCGGCTCCTATTGGTCCTAGCGTGATGTTAAATAACCTGTAGCCTTCCTCAAGAATTAGGCTACAAAATCCAAAAATATTTTTTTTCAAATCCGACACATAGTTCCGGAGCTCAGCGTGTTCAAATAAAATAAACTGGCCAAGAGCGAGTCGGACTCGCACACGAAGGGTTCCGTACCACCGTACAATATTTAACACTACATATATAAAAGATCACGTTTGCTGTATGGGAGCCCCCCTTAAATATTTATTTTATTCTGTTTTTAGTATTTTTTGTTATAGCCGCAACAGAAATACATCATCTGTGAAAATTTCAACGTCTAGCTATCACGGATAATGAGATACAGTCTGGTGACAGACAGACAGACAGACGGACAGTGGAGTCTTAGTAATAGGGTCCCTTTTTTACCCATTGGGTACGGAACCTTAAAAAGAAACAAACTCTTCAGCTTTATAGATTTATTTTGCTTTATGAAACTTTGCTAGTCTGCTAATAAAATCTTATTCACACAATCCTACTGTGTTGCTTCTGTATTGTCTAGTATCAAATATTTATGTAGCGGTGAAGGCAAAAATAGTAGATCACTGACCCAAATTCTGGTCGGTTCAGTAATATCAGTCGCATTCGATCGGTTATCGCCCGAATTGGATTGGAATCAGCTTTCCACTTAGCCTCAGCTGTTATCGATCTCGCTGTACATTTTCTGAACAATTTCAAAGAATTGCTTGGTCGCTATATTGTGTTTTGATCGGACAGACTAATAGCATGATAGGTTTTGTGTTGTTTACTGTTCGTTCGTTCAACTCGTCCCGTTTTATAGTTTGACTTTATTTTTGATCTAATACTTCGTCTCGCAAAATTTTCATGACAGTATTGAGCAGAGAGATTTCTTTATTCTATATAGCATTAGCTTTACCATTTTCAACTATGAAGTCATATGATTGTCTTTAAAAATAATTGTCTCGACTCTTGTTGCGTTTATCAACCATTCCGTATTTCCATTCTGCTTTTAAACACATATACATTAACATTAACTAAATTTGTTTAACAACTTAGAATATATAAATAGCAAAAGATTATAATTAAATTTTCTTTTACCACTTCGAAAGACAGCCTTTCTTTACCAAAACTATTAGCGCGTCCATTATACATTCACTTTAATCCGAACTCAAAAATTTACTATCAATTTAAAAACTGAAACATCTTAAAACCCGTCTAGAAAAATAAAATATTTACTCGCGGACGCAATAAACCAGTCGCGATTGTATCAAGCTGTGTCACGATAAACAATCGTCAAGCAATACCAAAGGTTTTATTCAGTATTTGGCAAGTTGGGCCATGTTTATCGGTAGTAAAGCTAGCCGACTATTCCTTCATACCGCCTTGACATGTAACTTTGGTGGAATCCTGCCAAAGAACTCCTAGGCCTACGTGGGGTGACTTGGTAACTCTGAACTATGTTCTCAATACTTCTAGCGAGCGATCAGTATTTCATTTACTATGAAATGTTGTTTGGTATGTTGTCGTGTCACTGAACCATAACCAATTAATATAATTACTACTTTGGAATGTCAGAGGTGGCATTTAATATTCGGCTTATTGATTTCCGTAATTTGGTTTCAAGTAATGAATACTACGCTTCATTGGGTATATTCATGTATAAAGTATAATTAGTATTAGTTAACGAGCTTAAGTAATGCTGATAATTTTACAAATGAATCGTTTTTGAGATTCCCTAAAACGAATTCACTTAAATGAGAAATTTCGTCCGACAAATACTTACATTCAAAACATTCTAGTAACACGTAGTTACAACCTGAATTTCTCACAATCGGTCTTAGATTATTCGCATTATTGTTATGTCGTAAAGAAAGTTTGAGTATGAATTTCGATGGTTTTATGAGTAGGGGCCAAAGAAACGATGGATGGACTGTGTGAATGATGATATGATTAGAAAGGGTGTGACTACCGAGATGAAGACTAATAGACAAGTATGGAAGTAAAAGACATGTTGTGTTGAACACAAAATAAATTGGGATAAGGGCAGGAGAATAATGATGATGGTCTTAGATTACTCAGCATCCTCCACTAATTAGCTATTGAAGATCAAATCACAGACTAGCATTTCAAAAGATAATTCAGTTCCGTCTAATTTGACTGAACGCCTTCACCCAAAATATGAAAACAACTATAATAACGATACGCAGAATGTACAACCATAAATTCTTTTCCAGGCTCTTGTAGCACGAATCCAAAAAGAACGTGATGCGGCACTCGCCGAGGCTGCCAGCTGTCGTGAACGAGCCGAAGCGGCGGCTGCTGCAGCCAACAGGGCATCAAGAGACCGCGACAGTGCTACCACTGAGCTGGACGTGCTGAGAGAACGGTGGGAGAAGGCGCATCAGCAGCACCAGAAACTCACGGTGAGGGGATTGGTTGAACGTAGAATAGAACATTTTTAGCATAGAGTAAGCTACCCTCCAACATACAATACCATTACCAACATGGTATTTTAATTCTGATTCTGAAATCCTGCAAAATTTGCACTCAGAAAACTTTACTGAAAAATTGAGCTTGTAGGTAGTAGCGTTAAATGCCAATGATTCAAGCAGATTATCTCTATATACCTAGCAAGTCCGCATATATGAGTAGTAACGATATTTGACTAGCATTGCATCAAATACTTTCGAGTGCGTGGTGCTGTAATGATATTGTTTTTTTTTTTCTTTCAGATGGAACGAGACGATGCCCTAACAGAGCTTGAAATATTGAAAGAAAAACTAGACAAAGCCCTCTATTCCACACAGAAAACAATCGAAGAAAAGGAGACTGCGCACAAAGAATACGAAAAAATGCTTGAAAAGTATGACAGGTAGATTTGGCTATACGTGTCGTCTTGTGTTGGTGGCGAAGTGTGTCTGAGTATATGAAAATCGGTTTTAATTTACACCCTACGAGTAATATTTTTCTTTTTTCCAGGTCCCAAAACGAAATCTACCGACTCCAGAACAAGATAGATATCCTAGAAGCAGATAAAGATCGCATTGAAATGGAATTCGAAAAGCATGCGCACATAGCGACAAAATCAAAAGACGATCAACGCAAACTGCAAGACGAATACGCTAGATTACAAGAAATGTACGATAGGGCATCTCTCCAACTTAACAGGACTAAAGAACAGGAAGAAAAAGCCAAGGAAGATATGGATAGGTTAAGTGTTGACATCGAAATGGTGAGAGACCGTTACGAAAAGAGCCAAATCGAACTCAGAAGGTATCAGGCCGAAAAAGAGAAATTAGTTGCAGATAACGAGCGTCTACAGTTCGAATATGACAGGGCAATGACGCAATGTGCTAAGGCGCAGGCTTCCAACGAAAAAACACAAGAAGAAATGGCTAGAGTGCAAGTAGAACTAGAGAAAATGTATGACAAGCACGACAAGGTAGCGGCTGAATTAAGGAGAGTGCAAGCCGAACTGGATAAGGTGAAGCAAGACGCAAGCGGGGCAAGAGAGGAAGCTGAACGATACGCTGCACGATACGGGAAGTACCACGACACGAAGGAAGAACATGAGAGGACTAAGTTGGAGGTGGAACGACTGCGCGCTCGGTTAGAGAAGACCACAATAGACCTGGAGCGAGCGCGCAAGGCAGAAGAAGAAGCAGCTCGTCTACGTTCGGAGCTCGATCGCGTCGAAGCAGTCCGAGGTAAATACCAATTCGAACAGGACAAGTGGACTAACGAACTAAACAGAGTACAAGCGGAACTCGACAAACAGCACGAACGGTACGAGGCAGCACAAGCCGACATACAACGCTTACAAGCCGAGAAGGACCAGGCAGAGACCAAACTACATGAGATGAACATACAACTGGAACTATCCAAGAGTGAAGTCACCAAACTCAGCGCCACGTTAGAAAAACAAAGAGCAGACCTAGAACGCGCTCATATTGAGTGCGAGAAATTCAGAGACCGATGCGAGAAATTGAAACTGCGGTCAGAACAGCTGGATAAGGACAATGAGCGACTTAAAGGAGAGCTGCAACAGATTGAGAGGATGAAACTACAAGCGGTCGCAGGAGACAAAGCGAGGACTGAAGACAGGCTTGAAATCGAGCGTCTTCGTGATAAACTTGAGAAAGCAATTCAAGCTAGAGATTCTACGGAAATGGAGGCCGGCCGCTTAGCGAAGGAACTAGAAAAGTCACAGATGCATCTCTCGAAATACCAGGAGACTAATGAAACGACGCGCGTTGAATACGAAAGGATGACGAATGAACTTGGTCGAATGCACGAGCGCCTTGAACGAACCATCCTAGAGATGAGACATGTTGAACAAGAGAGAGATGCGTTGCTACAAGAGATACATAACATGAGATTTAATGTAGATCAGCAACAGCGAAACATCGACCACCGTACGCAGGAGACTTTAGCAAAGCTGCAGCAAGAACTTGCTCAGTCAGTCCGCGATAGGGAGAAGATGGCATCTATATTGGAACAAAGAGACAAACAAGCAGACGCTATAGAAAAGCAGATCGTCAAGTTAGAAGCCGATACGAAACAGCTGACAATCGAGCGCGACCAACTAGTCGCACAGTTAGAAAAGTCTCAGGACATGCTTGTGAACTTCCAACGGGAACTAAACGCTTCAGAAGCTGAATTACAAAAGCAGCGCGAAGAAGTCCGGCGAGTGAAAGAAGAACAACGAAAAATGGCGCAGGATACCGGCGGTGCTAAGAACGTCATCGAAAGCCGTGACCGCGAGATAGCAAAACTGCAACAACAAGTCCAATCCGTCACTAAAGAAAAGGATTCAATCAGACAGAGGGCAGAGAAAGCCGAGAAAGAGGCTCAGAAAGTTGGAGAGATTGACAAATGGCGCGCGGCGGTTGAACAAGAGAAATCGAAGGCAATTCAAGCAGAGCGAGCGTTGGCTGAATGTCAGCAGCGTTTGCAGAACTTGGAGAAGCAGTTCCAAGCTGCCCAGCAGCAGCTGCAGGCAGGGTCCAGGGGTGGTGCAGAGGCGTTGGCTGCGGCGCAAGCTGAGGCCAGGTCGCATGCAGTGGAACGGGAAAGATGCCAGGCGCAACTCGAGATGCTCGTCCAAGAATTGGAGAAGAGCCAGGTCAGTTGGAGGATCGCCCGGCGACAAGCCCGCGCTAGAACGGGTTCAATCGAGTTTTACTTACGTTTTGTCAATAAAAAATATTATTCAAAGGAATTTCCACCTTCTATCAACGAGAATCAGTCTTTAATGTTTCCAGTTATCCCAACCAGCTGGTTCCAATTACCTTCTAACAAAATTAGGGTCATCATTATCATTATTCTACCATTAGACGTCCACTGATCAAAAACAAAATATTTTATTTCACATAAACCTACTTACATGGGCACTTGTGATATGTCAGAAGCTGGGAGCACGGTTCCAATTGGTCGTTTCCTCAGGAGAAGAGTCGGCAAGAAAATCCTTGTCGTCATTGGCAGAGTTTACTGCATGGTTATACAATCCGAATCACCTGCATGAATAGAGGTAGATTTTTCAAAGAATTGAAGTAACGGAAGGACAGGACATTAAATATGTTATGATGTCTTATTTACTCAACCATTAGATGGGAGATGCGTCAAAATTGATATCTAGCTGGTTGGGAAAACTGGATTCGACGCTGAAGTTAATTTTTTTGGTCGTATCAACACAAACTCTATTGAACCGCAGCGAGTGTACGTTGTCCGCTTCAATCATTGCACCGGTGTCGAGTAGATTGTTTTATTTGGATGTTCATATTTTTGTTTGATCATCGCCGGTCGCCATCTTGTCGTTGTATAGTGTAGCATGTCACCCACGGCCCGCTGGGCATCCTCCAACCCCTCATTGTTCGTATTTATTTTATTAGTTTCATCATCGCAGTGTACTCGAAGAAAATCATGGAATGTATTTGTGTTGACAAGCAAATTGTTGCACCATACATTTTTCATAACGCACCGAATGCAACCCGTTCGATGGCGGCAATAAATGTCGGGTGCAAGAAAATTGCAATAAACGCTTCGTTGTAAAAAAAAAACTGTTAATTTTTATCTTTTTTCAGCCGTTCGCTACTGTACTGTGTATATTTGCAAAGTTTTTTATCATTGTTCGTTCATCTCAATAAATATATTTTGGGAGGGATTGTCGAAAATTATTTGGCTGCGACTGAAATATATTTTGCAGAGTTACTTGTAAAATAAAGTTTCGCTTGTTGTATTGGATTTTGCGATTCATATTTATATCTAGCTTTTTAAGCTTTATGTAAGAGTGTACGAGGCTGCCTTTGCTACACAGAATATCGTTTACCTTAACGGTATTATTTTCCGGGGACAGCTCGATCTTCGAGAGGCGACGAAGAAGCTTCAAGCTGCGGGCGCGCAAAACGCCAAAGCTGGGGAAGACACAGCCCATGCTAAGAAGCAACTGCAAGAGGAATTTAAAAAGTTAGACGACGCGAGGAGACAGTTCGAAGAACAACGAAGAACAGTGGAGAACAAGCGGAAAGACGTGGAGGAGAAGGAGAAGGCGCTGGCGGAGTTGGATCGACAGCTGAAGAAGAGGAAAGAGCAAATGGACCAAATGGAAGCTTCTTTGAGGAAGGTGAGACTCGAAAATGCATTGCACAGTAGAATTGCAATATTTGTACACCAAAATTGTAACACAGTATTGCATTCAGTTAGTATTATAGTAAAAGATGGACAGTTACAGCAAGATAATTTAGAGAAAAGTAAATAAATCGGATATATGGTGTTATGAGTACTCATTAGTCTGCGTTATCATAGCTTGAACAAATAAAACCCCATTCAGACAGTCAATAAATATAATGCACATAACTATGTACTCACATTCATTTCTAAAATAAAATCTTTGTTCAAACTTTTATGATTCCAAAAATAATCAATTGAGTTTCATAATATATCACAGAAGTACCTATAAATATTTGTGAATTCTTTGTGTAAAGTCAACCTCACGTCCATGGCACAATCCATGGCAACAGTTTAAATTTTATAGTGCTCTTATTCCGCTGGCATTAAAGGGAGTTTTTCATAGTTCGAGTGTTACTATTGAAATGCGGTTATAGCGCAAAAAGAGCTTCTGATCAACACATTGCTTTAAATCTAACTTCTTGTCCAGGCCGGCGGCAGCACAGCAGCGGTATCCGACCTGAACCGCAAGCTGTCAGACTCGCAGAAGGACGCGGACACATTGAAGCAACAACTGACGCAGACTAAGGAGGAGTCGGCGCGACTGACGGCCGAGACTGAACGACTGCTGCAGCTGGTGCAAATGTCGCAGGAAGAACAGGCGCAAAAGGAGAAGCAGATCATCGAACTGCAACAGTCAGTATTTATTTACATATTAGAATAACGTATGCGTGGTCGCAAACGCCACTACTGAGCAGGGAGTCTTGGGTTCGATTTCCAGGTCGGACAAAGTGTTATTGTGTTTATTCAGCGGGAATTTCTTAGCAACAGCTCGGAGTTTGGAAGTTGGTGGTGTGATACTGTGGTGTGTGCCGCGCCTGATTTTTCTCCGGTCGTGTCTGATTGCCGTCCCATCGGACTATGAGAGTGAGGAAAGAGAGTGCACCTGTGTATGCGCACACATTTGTACACTATAATATGTATGTGCCTCATAGATGACTAGTCTCCGCTGAGATTGGCCACCGTGGCCGAAATTCGGTCTGGAGGGGACTATATAATTATATAGAATAGCGTGTGTGGCAACTATTCCTATAAATATTTGTCATTATTTAACAATGTCTTCTTAAATGTATTTCATGCAACTCGTTACGGATAGCGTCATACTATCGATTTGTGTTTTATTCCTGAACAAGACCAACAATATCTTTTTATCTACTTCATAATGCTTTGGAAAATATCAATCAGTGATTTAAATTACACCTTTGAAGTTACAAGTTTGTTTTAATTACATTTCGAATTCACTGTATCATACTAATTCATCATTTACTAATTTATCTACTTTAACAAAATATATTTGATTGTTTCCAGGTCTATTAGAAATCTCCAAGCCAAACTTAAAAGTCAGCAGCAAGCACAAGCACAAAGAGAAGAGGTATATTTTGCTATTTATATTACTATTAATACACAATATCAAATCAATACAACTAATGATAAAAACAAGGCATGTATAAGTTTGGAACAAACTCAGTACTAACAGATATGTTGAAGGCTCGTTTATATTGAAAGAAGTAAATACTATCTAATGTTCAGTTGCATCTCGTTAGGCTGAATCCCAACATTTATTTAATAAGATGTTCAGAACTGCAGAAGAAACTACGAGAATAATGTTTGAATGATAATGCATGTAAAGTGACTAATGAAGATTCGTATAATGTAGAACGTAAATTTAAAATAGCAGTTAATGTTTTAAAGGAACATGGAATCTCCCTGATATTATTTGTGACGTCGCATCATCTTAAAACAAAAAATCGTGACTAAGACTGAACTTTTCTGAAAGTGATTCTTCTAATATAAATTTCGGTTTCCATAATACGTTTGAAGCTCTAACTGCCACAAATTTTGTAACATGTGCATGTACTAACCCAACTAACATTTTCTGTTCCACGCAGGCCGGACCCGCTGGCTTCCTCAAAAGCTTTTTCTAAGTTAGTCCTTCGCACCAAGACTGTCGTTCATTTATTTGCTCTTTTCATTTAAACGTTTTTCTTTGAATGTCGTTCTAACATCGTCAGCGACAAACCAACATTCCACGTCTTTCGGTAACAATATCACACGTAAGCTTTACAAAACGCAATTTCGTATTAAGTAATGTTATCGATATTTATATTGAATATTTATAACAAAGTGTTCAGATAATAATATTGATCTCTTGTTGAACTCCAGACCGTACGAGTCTCCTCCCTCGTACATTGTAACTGCACACAATAACGATAATTATTAGTTTAGCGATAATTTAAGTGATGTTTAAAAACAAATAAATAATCGTGGTGTTCAGCGGGAATTATTTTTTAAGTAATAAAAAATACAATATTGTAAAACTGTTAAGTAAACATGTATCTAGATAGATCGAGTAAGTTGTCCACTAGTCGATGTTACCCCGCTTTCAATCTTGTTATGCGAACTATCAATGAACTATAAATAAAACAAAATCTATGTTGACCTTTCTCGAGTTATTTTTGAGTTTATATTGTTGATGAGAATTTTGTTGTTGAAGTAAAACTTATTCGTTTTTATTGATTTTTCTTTTGTTTGTTATTTATTTTCATCTTTCGACCCCACACGGTAGGATCTGACGCGCGCGAGACAAAGCGAACTAGCGGCCATGAGAGAGCTCGAGAGCACTCTCTCACAGAAAGACGTGCTCAAGGCAAAGTTGGAAGAGAGCAAGATGAAAGTAATAGACTTAGAGATAGAGCTGAACGAATCGTCGCTTATATTATCAGAAGTGCTAAAGATGCCAGATGGGCCAGAAATGAATAATATTAAACGAAGTAAGAGCTTTTTCGAGTTGCAAAAGAGTGGTAAGGTAGTGGATAGGCTTGACAAATGCAGATTGAGTAGAAGTGACAATGACTTAGACATGATGCACTGTCGAGACAAGAAGAGAGAACCGCCGAACATAAGTAAGTTGACGAGAAAGATATCTGACTTGACGAAGGAAATGGCGATCAAGAACTCTAAATTAATAGAACAGCAACGATGTATATCAATCCTAGAAGAGGCATTAAGAGAGAATAACAATATAGCTGAGTTTGAACAGTTGCTTGCAGTAGTAAGAAGTAAAGATGAAAGAATCAATGAGTTGGAACAGAGTGTAAATAAGAAATTTGTAACAAATCCAAGTGAAGGGAAAGATAAAAGGATATTGGAATTAGAGGAAGCTTTGAAGGAATCGTTTTTGATAGCGGCAGAAAGAGAGAAAGTATTCTATGAAGAAGAACAGAGAAGAATTGAAACCTTGCGCAAGGTAAGACCCTATTTAAGTTATTTCTTAGGTAAATATTGCTGAACCCATTGTTGTTGCTCGACTTGGGAACGACCTTCATCCAGCAGTGGATTGCAATCTACATAACACAACCTATTGTAAAATATACCTTCTTTAATTTACATATTATTATGCTTCATACTATTCTAAATTATCAATAGCATAGTAATATAACCCTATCAATTTCCAATGAGCAACATTCTAATTCTCATACATAAAACTTTTCCAGATGGGCAAAATGGAACAACGTATACGTTCGCTTCAGAACGCTTCAGCGATGAACTGCGAGACATGCTCCTCAGTGCTAAAGCGCTTGAAGCAGCTGGAAGACGCACTGCAACACTGTCAGAACAACAGGGACCACATATTGCGACAACTATCGCACCTCGTGTACGTACTTTTAATGTTTATAATTATATGTAATAAGTGGGCCAGCTTTTGACCTCAATCTCGCTTGCCGGAAACCGATAGATGAGGTTGTCGATGGAACAAGGGTATACAAAAGACTGAATACCCTTGTTCCATCGACAACCTCATCTCCGGTTTCCGGTTTTTTATTTTGAAGGTTGAAACTGTACAAAATCAGTCTTTGCTGTAACAGTGACATTTTAATTTCGTCTGAACCAGTGCACTGGCGTGGATCTTGATACAAAAATAGACCTATGGCATACATTTTCATGTTTCTTAATAAGCTCCAAAAGAGTGTTCAATAAGTTAACATGGGAATAACAAATCCAAATCTTTAAATATTCAAGAATATGTCAGATGTATATAAAATTGTGTCTAGAAAGGTTGATTTATTCTTAGCACATGACCGACATACCAATGCAAAAATAGACACAGAAGCGAGTACAACTAAACATGCTGAACGATTTTAATCTTTTTTCAGTCAAGACGTGCTGGAAGGTGCAATCAGCGAGAAAGATTCCCAGATAGCTGAGCTCGAAATAAAGGGTGTGCTTGACGAGAGCGAGACAAACAGATGCGACACGCTCAAGACAGAGCGAGATAGACTGCTCAATAGGCTTAAGACAGAGGTAAATAATAATCAAAGTATTTTCTGTGATTAACTATTCTGTAGTGAGCTGTTTCTGAATCTTAATAGCAGAGAGCATTATTTCAGATACTTTCTTTATGCTCACTGGAGCATTCCAATCTTTCCCCGTAAATCTTCGCTTCACTTGTAACGGTTATTTTTCTTTTACTATTACGATTAGGTAATGTTAATCATTGCATCAACACCAATTATACTTTTCTTAATCTTGTTTAAGAGTGCAGCTTTGACCGCAATGACTTTAAGTTTAATACGTTTAATCGCACCACCTTTAACATACTTTTACGTATTCTGATCTTCCATTTTATCGACACTAACTTCGAGAATGGCGTGTGCCTTGGTTTAGCTTAATATTAGCCTGTCAATGTCGTATAGTGAACCACAAGTTCAGGGTAACAATGTATTTGTCTTTGAAATAATTTGTATCGTGACGTGCTTTTGACCGTACCTGACCGTCCTTCTTCATTTCAACTTCCAAGCTCATAAAATTAAAAAAACCCGTATATTATTTCTAGAACGAGCGCATACTACAATTGGAGCAGTACACTGAACCGCCCCAGCCAGCGGCCGAAGGCTCCCTCGCGGTAGACCTGACGCTCACTGACGAACTACTGCAAGTCTGCGACGACAATGTAATTGTTTGGGTATAAGTCTACACCTATAGAGAATGGTGATAACGCATGGAGTGAAGCCGGTATTTTGGTAACAGCTGTTATTTGGTTAGTATGGTCTGAGCTGGGTGCGATCTTGGTGGACTATGATGTTATATTTTGACAAATGAGATAGGTACTGTGTGGCGCTCCTTTGGCAGACGGAATTTGTCTTTGTAGAAATGTTGGTCTGATAAAACACCGCCAGTCCTTTGTGATACTATTTTTCCAAGACAATTCGCGTTCATGACGTTTCATGAGGCCAATTGGGCTACTTAAATAGTTAAACTTAAAGACTGAACAATGTTTTATTGGTCAGACATTCGGCATATTATAAGGACCAATCTTGTCTAAATGCAATCATAGTCCTCAAAATTGACCTAGTTGAAAGAATGGATCAAACACATAATAATAATAATTCTTCCAATAATTTTATGACTTTACGAAAACTTTGAGATCACAATTTACAAAAGCTTCGATTTCTGCATGGTTTTCCTCATTAAGCTTCCTATTTAACTCATAGATATAATCGACAAAAGGCTTAATGAACTTAAAGACTAATATAAAAATGCGTCCACCATCTTGAATGGCGACCAGTCGCCATTTTGTTCATCATTTTTATAAAAATCTTATGCTTGATTGACTTCACGAATTTCGCAGAGCCAAATTGACTAAACAACTTATTGGAATTTAAAATTGAGAATTTTAATTAAATAAAATTTTGCTCAATTTACTAAATGTGTGAAAGCGTGTTTGCGTGTGTGCTTAATTGATTAAATAATTCATGTTGACGGCGTGAGAAGGAATTCAACAGAAAAAGATTGGGTGTGGTGATTCACACTTTGGTTCAATATTACGACCAGTGGTGGAAGTAAGTGAACTAGACGAGACAAATATGCTATTACTAGTGTTATGGTTACTATATAGAATGAAAACCTTAAGGAATGTAGGAAAACTTGTAAACTTAGAGCAGCTATGACTTGCCTAAAAATTTTAATCGTAAGTATATCATCGAGATAGATAAGGACGAAGTAATACTCATATTATGTACTATAAGATGTCTATGAAGATTGGCGATTGAATACATTTACAATCAGTAACAGAAACAAAACATATAATGCTAATGAGAAAATAGCCTAAGCTTCCTTCTTCGTGTCCACGACTATTTGATAGTAGTTCATGGGTAACTCCACCATGGTACTATTAGTCTTTTGTTTTTATGGCGATGGCCCAAGAGATAGCGAGGAATTGTCTAAAAACACTACCATGTACTGCTAATAACATAGGAGTTGCTTTGCATCAAATAGTTTTCCATTATAATTTGGACGAATGGATATTTTCTGACCTGAGAGAAAATAATATACGACTGCCAACATTCTCATTTGTATTACATGAACTGTTTTCTGTATCTGATTGTAACAAAAAAACACTAGTTTAACATTTTACTAATGACCACAGGAGGAGGACATCCCAGCAACAGTGCTCTAACGACAAACGCAGCTAAGTCAAAACGTAAATCTGTTTGTGGCCTTAGCCATCATCACGCACTAGTCACCCATCACTGCTACCTTACCAACTCATCATCGCTTATCACTCCAGCATTCTGCCAAATAAAAACTAAAAAAAAACGCCCGCTTGCAACAATTTCTGACTCTAAACCGAATTTTATACCAAAGATGTTAATTTTTCTGTAAATAAATTAAGTTTTTTTTTTATTTATTACTTTTTTGTTTTATTTTTTTCTCTCTCGGTATTTTACCCTTTTCGTGCTCTAAAGTAAGAGACTATTTTTTTATCTCATACGATTGAAGGAACCAATGATTTATATTATCGTCTATAATACGGCACTTGTTGATGTATACCTACAGTAGAGCAATAATTACCGATATTATAGTTGAACACTCGATGTCTATTTTTAACTTTAATACTAGTCAAATCTATCAATGTTCTAATGCTTTAAAATACAAAATATACTTATATATTCGTTTTTAAACAACGTGTAGAAATGAGAGTGTTTAGTAATGTGAATAAAATGTATGAGAGTTAAACTAATTCAGGCCAGATGGGATTGAATAGACCGAATACCATAACTATTGGGTTATGCACAGAATTGTAGGAATATGAAAAGACAGGTTAGGACCTTATGAAGATTAAAGTTTTTCATACACGTTGTATAGAAACAAAATTGTAGTTATTATAATATTTTTCACCTTGAAAAAAGGATTTTGGACTTTCTATCATCCCGAATCTTTCGGCCTTAGGGATTCGTTTAGTTAGTGGAATGTTACTTTAAATTAGTAGACACTGATATAAAATTAGTGATTGTTTTGCAACAAGTTGCTAGCAGACTTTTCAATAAATTTTGACATATCATGCACAAATTATATGAAAAAATACATTCAATGCTGACAGTCTGCATATCATTACAATTTAAAAAAGTAGCTTCTTACTCATAAATCATAAACCCCTTAGGAAATCGGTGTTCGAGATATTTTTGTGAGCCAAGAAGCTTGTACAATGTCAAAAAGCACTGCCTTACATTCTAAGTAAAAATATTAAATATTTTTTTGTTAAGCGAAAGCCTCGTTTGCGTAGTGAAAAGAGCACGGACGTCCGCTCTCTTCGACTGATAGCGATGAAATGAAAAACCGTGGGGAAAGAAAAAAGACGTCAATTTTCCTTTATTATGGCAGCTATCGAACTACCCACGTTCACGAGTGATTTTATATTTACGTGTTTTAAGCTTTTTATAAATAAAACATTATACAAGAAACAGTATTGTATTTGTGATAATAATAGTACCGGTGTCTACACGAAATCCAATTTGTGAAAGATATTTTTAAATTCCACACGTTGTTACTTATCTATATATAATTACAGATATAAAATAATAATTTGTACATCTAGTTAAGTATTTAAGCCATTTAAGCTTATTGCTGTTTTAAGCAATTGTTTTTTAATGATAAAAAAAAATCCCATTTTCATAAATTGGATTTTCGCTCCAGAATTTAACGAGAAACATCGAAAATACGCATATTTTTCTCGATAACTAAACTTTTACTCTATTAAGGGGCATTGGTCGACTGTTTTCGTTTTGGAAATGATTGTTATACTTTGAAACTTGAAATTGTTTAGTGTTAAGTGCATCAAATGACCTATTCAAAATAGTTTGTACTTGTGTTATGTCCAATGTCCTTTAGTGTATAGGCTGAGATCCTTCCTCGTTCTCTCTCCCACTAATTTATATAAAATGTTATATTATTTAATCACAAATTATAGAGTGTTGGCAAATTCTATGGCTTTTATACACGGTCGCTGAATGTAGTATGTATATGTACGGTAGGCGGAATGTATAGCGGAGATGCGGTGCGTCGACGTCATATTACTTCGATGATTTATTTCGTTTAAAACAATCCGTGCGTCGATGCGTATCGTTTGAGGCTATTCCTTCCAACATTTCTCTTGGTTCGACGTACCGCATCTACCCGCGAATTAACCTTTTGTATTGATTCAAGTGTGTAGTTGAATTGTATGATCAAGTCACAATAATTATTACGGTATTAAAGTAAATGATATTAGTTACTTGTTACATAATATAATGGTATATAAATAACAGTGGGTCGTATTGTTTCACAAGTTGTATTGACCGAAATTATGCTGAAATAAAAAAAAATACATGTTCTTTGAAAATATAATATCTTCATATACGGAACGGTATTGTTTGTTTTCTTTGAGGAACTCAATAAGACACCCTTTTAGTAGTACCTACTTCTAGATGCAGTGCGACCAAAACAAGAGTTGAAAAGTTGTTAGCCGTATGAGGTTGACCATCCACTGCTACGTAATTAGGGTGTATAGTACGGCGCCACGAAAGATGAGACTTGACTTTCTTCTTAAACTTTATTATTTCGTAGTAAATATTACCTATAATATTGTTAAGAATTTTTATCTAAATGTCATCGATAAATCCCTGAGTAGATATACACATTATGGGTAACTATTTCGTACACGACTTACCTGCGCAAACTCCCTACTAGGTACTGAACTTGTCAAGTCTCTTTCGTGGCGCGTACTATACACAGAGAAGTTTATCACTTAAGCTGCGCGGTGCATTTGTGTGTGGACGCAGTGGACGATCCCGCCTTCATCTGCTGGCGGGCTGCTGGGCAGCTGGGCACTTTTAGGCCCTTTGTAGGTACACGGGCTACACGGCACAGTTTCTTTACAGTACGGCGTATAAATCGCGCCGTAGAAATAACATGTCCGTCACAAGCTTCCATAGTGATCCACAAAACACTGACAAACCTTGTCTACACACGACGAATAAACCATAGTTTTTCACGGCAAGAAAAACTTGTATAAAGGGCCTTGTTACAGTAAACTACGAGTTTTCAATCTATCAACAATAGTATCTTAAGTAAATTAAGAAAAATATAGAGTTACTCATTCATTGGAAGTTAGTGAGTTCCTATTAAGGCTAGATTTGTCGAGCAAGAGGCAAGGCATGCATGGAGGTGGTGAATGGTGACAATGGTGGTAGGTAAGTAATTATAAAGGGAATGAACAACATTGTCTCGCTTTTTTTAATCCCATCTAGGTACCCTGTCCCAAGGGCAAGCTGCCCTCCCCCAGTAACGTCCTAGGCCGAGGTCCGTAACCCACTGGGGTGCACTTAGCGTGTAGTCGCTCAGTTTTTAAGCCCTGCCTCGAGGCCTTAATTTATTGAGGCACACCCACAGGTAAATTCGGTCAAGCAGCCGACAACCTTCGACAGTTCTGGACAGAGAGAGGTGGAAAGAGGAGTGTACAGTTAGTTATAGCAATTAGCTGACCCACCTTTGCATAAACAGTTGAGAGTTTTTAGAATACGAATCGATAAAATTTTATAATTCTTTTATATTTTATTGATTTGATCAAAGTAAATAAAATATAAAATAATAATATATATAAGTATGCAAAGGTGGATCAGCTAATTGCTATAACTGACTGTGCTACGTGAACTCGACAAATGGATGTGCGATTGAGGTCTTTGCCCACCATTGGGACATTAAGAGCTAAATAAATAAACAGTTTTCGTGGGCACACAATCTGATCCGTACCTAATAGGTACAGAATGACAATTGTGATTTTAATATACGGACAATAACTTATATTGTAGTAATTTTTTTCCTGACTACCATTAATAAATGAGTCCTACGAAATCCAACTAGGTAAGTGCATTGCGCGTAGCTGATTATCTCATTATTTTCCGTGCAGATGATATCAAGCCAAACCGCAAAGGAAGTCCGCAATGAACCGCAGACAACCACTAGCTTTCTATAAGCATTTATAATTTATTTTCAAAGCTTCTTCAAAATCCGCGTTTAAAAGATTTGGCAACAGCGCCATCTAGCGGTGAGTAGTTGAAGCAACAATGAAAATAAAATTAGCGTTAGGTAGCGTCGTTGGTTCAGGATTATAACTACATCTACTAGATAAAAGATGGCGCAAGCAGCACTAAATATCCCAGCATAAACTTTATTCTTCGTTGATTGTTGACTTTTGTTGTTTTTCTTTCGTACAAAAGTTTTGCAACACTTGTTGAAGTTGTACATTTTCTTCAGGTACGAAATAAAATCAGATAGTCGAGCTTAAAATATAGTAACTTTTTCACGTTTTTCTTCTTTTGGATATCTGGATAGGTGCTAGAATTAAAATAGGTATTTTTTTTTTAAATTTGGGAGATTTTCAGACGGACTTTTAGTCCATTATAAGTTTTTATTCATCTGCTTACTTAACTCGATTGATTTATTTCAAAGTATATTAAAATGATTTATATTCTATTCCACTATATCGCTACCTAACAACACAAGCATAAGCAGCCAGCTGTTATTGGAACAGGAAGTGCGTCACGCGACCGGAAGCAGGTGCGTGTGAGTTCCGCTCAATACTGCACTGGTGCACATCCACACAAATATAACTCATACAGCTTTTAACGACCTTATAAGTAGCGAGATAGGGGTTATAATTGATTGCGTGGAGTGTAAAGGGGATGTGGTAAGCGGCAGGTCAAAGGAACACTTTCACTAGCGTCAAAATTTTGATGCACGAAAGTCGAAAATAAAAAGTTGTAATAATCGTTAGATGTGTGACTTAGAAGCTTTTAAAGTTATACATATTATGTGATATCTGATAGTAATGATAAGTAAATGGGAATTTTAATCCAACCTTTTAAAAATAAACATGATAGAATTGGTATTTGATGATATTCTTAGCGACTATGGTTCAATGGTTAATGTGTGAGCAGGCGAGCGAGAGGACAAACTATCAAACTCAAACTCAAAGCATTTATTTCAATTAAACCATTTACAGGCACTTTTGAATTGTCAAGAAGTCGGTCAGTCAAAAATAAAATGAAGCTAGTTGCCCATTCCAAAGCGTAGGTACCTATGGAGAAGAACGGGCATGAGTTCGAATACCGTTTGTTGCAGTATTGTTCAACATGAATGTAGTCATAGTGCCTTAGTACAGACGCCAGCACATCAAGCTACTACAATCTGTCAAATTTCTTTAATAGATTTTCAACTTTATCGCTAAAGTATAAGGTTCAAAGTTAATTGGGAAAATTTGACAGTTTCGGGTAGCTTGATGTGCTGGCGTCTGTACCTACAGTAGTTTTATATCATGAAGCGAGGCGCGCTTTACTTGTAGTCACCACGTGTACTTGTGTCACGTAATTACACAGCGGGACAAAGCCCTCTTTTCATTCAAATAATACACTATGCGTTTTGTTAATTCCAGATTATAGGTAAATAACCTGGCTATCACACGGTTATTTCCTTGACTGACAGGTCTTCGGTAATTTTAACAAGTTCCCGTTTTTTCCCTACAAATAAAAGCCAGCGGGAATTAAGGAATTCCCTTTATTTTCCTCTTCAGACACCCACTGTATATGACGGACAGTTCTTCCTATGTCCTATCCATAGTCGATACACAATCACTACAGGTGACTGTTCATACATTACCCTAGGCTAATAAAATTTTCGTTTTTCGTAATTATGTTACATATTAGTGTTTAGGTCGGTTCCCCCCTAAGGGGAAGAGCCGCACCCCACCCCGTACGACTCTGTAGAACTCGTCTCCAGACTGGACACTCTCCCACCGATTGTAATGAATTCCCAAGAAGTGTTTTGCGTTGTTAGTTAGCATAAGCATTATCAGCCCCACGTTCCCATTGCTGGGACACACGCCTCCTCTCTGTGAGGGGAATACCTACATCAGTAAATATTACGTAGCTACGTGACAATTAATTATGTATTTTCCTCCTGATATTTCTAAACACATTTATTTTAGGTATTAAGTAGGTACTTACCTATTACAGCATATCAGACTTCCTTTATACGTACGCTACGTCATCTATAATTATGTTACCGCCATCTAGCTTAATTTTTTATTTAATTTTATTAATTTTTTTAAATTTTTTTTTTTTTATAATTAGCCTTTCAGTTAACTGCCTAGCCTTTTAACTAAACGGCGCCGTTCATGTAGCTTCCTGATTGATATTCAGCCAATGCGTCTAATACAACATTTAATTAAAGAACTAAGTAGATGGCTGATGCTTGGACCATTTATATATAATAGGTTAAATAATAATATTGCCATGTTAAAAATTATAAAAGTGCACAATCTCCTACAGTTCGATGTGCCTACCTCATCGAAATTTACAAGCATGATGGGAAGTCTTTTCATAAACGTCCACAACTAGTCTCTAAGGGGCGTTTACGGACTGATATAAACAACAAAATACGTAGAAGGGTAAAGAAAATAGTCCCGATATGAGCTCGGAAGATCGCTAAACTGCTTTGTAGTCTATCGATACAGGCTACTTCGCTGGCGAAAATGGTTCATTATACCTCGGACCCTTTCGATAAAAACACTTCGCTTGATCCTATCGGGGATCAAGTATTGAACAAAGATTTTCTTTCATAAAGAGATAGATAAAATACACGCTATCAGCATCTAGTGTATGATTTACTGAAGAACAGGCAATCTCCTATACTAGGAGGTTTTGTAAAAGGCAACTTTTGAGGGTGCCTGCCTATGTCCAACAGTAGAATGAAGTAGTACATCATGATACGAGTTAGAATGTCCACAATACACAACACACATTCACAATCCACAACTCAGTTAGGTACTGGGTAAAACGATTCCCCTTGGTAAGACTGGTTGTCAGACTTTCGGGCTTCTGACGACCCATAACGACTGTCTTAGATCCACGAATGACAGCCGAGACCAACGGCTTAACGTCCTTTCCGAGGCACGGAAGGGTCTTAGTATGTAGGTAAAGATGGTCACCCATCCACGGGCCAACAGCAGCAAGCGCAGCTTAACCAGATCGATTGGCCCGTGGGGCTGTTATTACTTAGCCACAAGCCCCACAAACACTAGATGGTCCACATGATCAGCCTATAATGTTCCCACTGCTGGGACACAGGCCTCCTCTCGTTGAGAGGAAGTGGGCTGTAATCTACCACGCGGGCCCGGTGCGAGTTGGTAGATGTCAAAGTATGTCTTCGAATTTTCACACCAATTTCAAAATAATAATTTACAAAGTCCGCAACCTAATTCATAATAACAGCCTCCGTAGCTACTCCTAAAGCAGTCTACACACCAAGCCCGCCGACCGCCGACACGCGGGGGTAACAAGTCGCCGACATGATTCTTTTGAAATAAAGCCGATGTCGGCGGGTCGGTGGTTTTGATGTGTAGACTGCTTAATACGCATAATAAATACTTTTCACTTAGATTTCTGTTACAATGTTGCCAACAGTCGAGGCAAACCGGCTGTCCTGCCTCGAAGATTCTTTGAATACCAGTTCAGCAAACAATTGATTGACAAGTAGGCTGAACCCAGTCGAATGCTGTGTTATCAACATCAAGCTGTTCTATCTAGAGTTGAAATGAATACTCTTTGAATAGTGGTTACACTGTCAATACAAAATCAGTGGTGTATGTCGCACATTGGTATAGAAACTGTTTCATTTCAATACAGGTAGGTACTTACCTCATTAGCGTAAGTGGCAATCATTTTAGTATAAGGTTGTATTCACAGACTTGTATTATCTCTGTATGTCTGTGGTAGCACCATTTAGATTGCTCGTGGCGCCTATGAAGCATTGATTTTGTTAATAACTTTCGTAGGTATCGTTCGAGCATTAGGAAAAATCTTTATTCCCCAAAGGCGCAAAAGTTATTCTTCTATGGTACCTAACAGTAAAATATAGCCATGAGAAATTATCTCCTTTACAAAAATGTTCGGGCTGAAATTTTGGAAATCAGTAGTATTGTTTTGAACACAAATCACTGCATAACCATAGATATACTATGCTACAGAGCATGGGTTTCCCTATAAATCGTTGTGGCCATCGACCGTGGATTAAATTGCCATCACAACCCTTGGCAATTCATTGGTGATCGTTAATTGTTTTAGGCGCTCGAAAGAAGATGTTACTGGGCGTTTTATTGATTGGACGACAGGACATAAAGACTAATTTCTTCTAATCTTTCCCTTTATGAAACCCACAAGACTTGCTCGTAGATAAACTTGTTTTTGTAATTTCGCCATGAGCATTTCTCGCAGCGAGAGAAAACCGACGTGTTGTAGAACCAAAAATTCTTAAACATATGACGTCTACCCAATCCGCACTGGGGTGGCGTGGTGTATTCAAAATCAAAATCAAAGATTCAAATTAGGTTGAGAATCAGCACTTTTAGAACGTCTAAATTACATAAGACAGTCCCCCAAAACGCCCGCCCTTCACCAGTTCCTAGTGCTTTAGCTGGGAAGAAGAAGTGGCGCAACAAACTCCTCAGCAAAACAGCCCACTCCCTCTCACAGAGAGGTGGCTTGTGTCCCAGCAGTGTGAACGTTATAGGCTGATTTTGCATTTCTCGCATGGCTCGTACTGACACAAGAGAGAAGAAAGATGCCTTTCCTCTCGCAGCATAAAAACGTGATACCAAAGTTACAAAAAAATCTCGAGCAAAAAACGTTATCACGTAATGACGGTAAGTTATTTTTATTTTATGCAACCCCGAGCCGTTCGTCATGTCGAGCCTGTAATTATGCAATTTGCTCGAATTTACAATCGATCAGAAATTGTTCACAAAAAATACTTTATAATAGGTTTTTAATCCGACGCGGCGTTCCAACTAAATCGTTTTACGGTTAACGAGGACGTATTCGATACTGGATGGTATATTTTTAAATGGCGTATTATATTTAAAAAGAAAAAGTGTGTATAGGAATTAATTTTTATGTAAATATAACATAACATAATCAGCCTATAATGTTCCCACTGCTGGGACACAGGTCTCCTCTCAGTGAGAGGGAGTGGGCCGTAATCCACCACGCGGGCCCAGTGCGGGTTGGCAGATGTCACATGTCATCGAATTTTTGGTTTTTGGTTTGGTTTGGTCTGCTCTCAAAACGGTGAAGGAATCGTGAGGAAACCGGCATGTCCTAGGACAAATATAAGGTCATATAAAAATAATTTCGCATTTACCTTCATTTACAATATACTTAAGTAGCCCCTCAAGTAATTCTTCAAGGTTCTACTACAAAGTCTACATTTAGAACTTAATTTATTACTTAGCTCATGGAAAAACAAATGAGCGTGCAGGAAAATACGAAACCTTGCAGCTTAAGATATAAATAGTGCTGACATTATGTCCTAAGCATTAAGTACAAAACATTACCTACAACTTAAAAGCGTACTTAATCATAACTTAGACTTTACTGACGTCAATTTATTACTTATTGTACTTTGCATTAGTGCATAATGCAATATCTATAAAATTAAAACAAAGTCGGGTTAGTTACACCCACGGATATCCGTTACACCATTTATAACTCAAGAGCGGCTGGACCAATTTTTATGATAATTGATTTGTTGGATTTGTCGCCGACCCGAATGGAAAATTTCACGAAAAAAAATTTTTTGAAGATAATTCATTTTCACACACATTCATCCTGAGGCAGTACGAAGTTCGCCAGGTCAGCTAGTTATTAATAAACCATCATCATCATCATCTGCCTAGCCTTTTCCCAACTATGTTGGGGTCGGCTTCCAGTCTAACCGGATACAGCTTAATACCAGTATTTTACATGGAGCGACTGCCTATCTGACCTCCACAACCCAGTTATTGGGTAATACGATACCCCTTGGTAAGCCTGGTTGTCAGGCTTTCGGGCTTCTAACGACCCATAGTTATTAATAAATAGTCAAGCTAATAGTAACATTAACTGCTTCATTGGTCTAGTGGTCGCCAGGTTCGATTCCCAGATTGGGCAAAGTGTTATTGGGTTTTTCTATATGGAATTTCTCAGTAGCAGCACGGAGTCTGGGTTTGTGCCCGGATGATGATAATAGACTCGCCCCCTTTTACATGGGGCTTAAAACTATAGGGCGATACACGATTTATTAATTATGAAAACTTATTACACGATTGACGATTTTCTTAACGACGATTCACTAACTGAGTGACATACTGTTACTCTGATTGACATAATTATTATAATTGTGATCCTCTCATTGTCTTATTTTAATTTATTGTAATTTTTTAACCACACTGACATTTTTTTTTAAATACATAATTATATATTTGTAATTCCAATGATCTGCTACTTGTTTTTTTATTTGGAATTGTAAACCTTTGCTTGCCCATGTGACGGTAAAATATGGAGAACTTTATTATAAAAAAAACACCGAATATGTACTACCTAATACCCATGTTTGCAAATAAATAAATGATTTGATTTGGCGAAATTATCATATCAAAGATTACTCAAAGTAATTTTAAATTTAATTAATTTATTAAGTTAAAAAAGAGTGAATTATTCGTTTTGGCACATACGTCGTTTTATTCCGAGCGCACGCACATTATAGCCATCACTCTTCTGTTGCGTTTCAAAAGTAATTGCATCACTTTCACTCCCTTTGTAGATTTTCGATGATTTTAGATTTTCGAGGTTGCGCCTTCAGACCTACCTTTGCATAAATGGTTGAGATTTTTTAGAATACGAATCGATAGGATTTCATAATTCATTTATATTTTATTTACTTTGCTCAAATAAATACATTATACAATGTTCCCTATATTTATGTTCGCACAACTCGTCAAAACAGCAAAGCAGATTTTTTTTCTCGACCGATTTCGTTCATTTTTTTTTATATCGTCAGAAAAGGCGATAACAAGTTTGTGCTATAATTTATTACATATATGTAGTTTCCTTACTGTATAATTTTAAAAATCTCATTGGACCGAATCCACCAACAATACATCGAGCCTCCCAGTCAAACCTCGCCCGCGGCACTCAAACCCCAGTCGATAGGGACCAGCAGACATTCAGCTACGACACTACAATTAGGATCACCGTCTATAACAACGCTCAAATTATACATCTACCTACAAAAGTCTGGGTTGTTACAGAAGATATTTAATTATGAAATTATTCTAAATACTTCACCTATTAGGTTTTTAGAGAGAAGCGATTGTGTTTTGTTTTGTTAAATGGTAGATAAGATTGGGATGTGCATTTGTTTTATTTTTTATTTTAGTTGAAGCTAAGTTGAGCATTGTTTGTAAGGTTTTAACTTTGAAATGATAACCGGAAACTCAGGTTCCAAAAAAAAAATTGTGTCCCTTACTGATAGTTTTCCAGAAATTGCTTTGAAAGCTCGAGTGCTTACAAATAATCAGCCTGCATAATTTTCTGGGACCCAGGTCTCCTCTCTTTCTGAGAGGGACTGGACCGTAATCCACCACGTGGGCCCAATGCGGCTTTGTACCTGTCATATGTCTTCAAACTTTTGGTTCTAGGACATAACGGTTTTCTCACGATGTTTTCCTTCATCGTTTTGAAAGCAATAGTGACGAAATAAATTACACAAAGTATTGCGTCTGACTGGGTTCGAACCCACAATCAACGACTCGTAAGTCGTGGCCGTTACCACTGGGCCTCTAGTATTTCTCATGTAGTCAGTAACGGTATTTATCGAAATCTTGCAGTGATCGTTTATGATATAGCAATACACTATTTGCCATGTAGTACATCACTATAATTATCACACTATCACTAGTAATATTATAAAGGCGAAAGTTTGTGAGTGTGTGTGTGTGTTTATATGTTTGTTACTTCTTCACGCTCAAACGGCTGGACCAATATTAATAAAAATTTGTATGGAGGTAGCTGACACCCTGGAGTAACATATAGGATTTTTATCCCGATATTCCCACGGGATCGACATTTACGCGGGTGAAACCGCGGGGCGCAGCTAGTATTTTTATAAAAACAAAGTCCCCCGGTGCCGCGTCTCTCTGTCTGAACGCGATAAACTCAAAAACTACCGAACGGATTTTCATACGGTTTTCACCAATAGACAGAGTGATTCATGAGGAAGGTAAAGTTGTATAATTATTTAAGGTTTTGTGTAAATTGGCTGAAATATGACAATGATTGTTGAAGATGTCGTAAAAATCATGCCTACTGAGAGATTTATTGGCTTGCGCCGCGTGAATATTGGATGAAATTTAGAACACTAAATAACTATAGTTCGTTCCCGTGGGATATTTTCCGGCAACCATGCGGCCGAAATCGCGGCCAAAAGCTTAGTAAAATATTTAAACAACTAATCCTGTAAAAAAAATAATGAAAAAACTCCGGGAGTGCCGACAGAAAACTGCTTACTTTGCAACTTAGAACAAGTGAAAACTTGAACAATAAAATTACGTGTGTAGTTTTTGAATCGTCATATAAACAAAACACAAACAGAATACTTTGCCATCACTCACTGACATATCGGAAATACATTAAAACCGAGTACATCCCGAGGACAGCCGAACACATCCGAAGCGGTGTCGGTTACGGTAACAGTGCCGCGAATCCAATGGTTTTTCCCATCTCAAAAAATGCCCAACGCGCCTAAAGAAGTTTTCATTAAAAAAAAACGTCAAAGTTCTGTTTACGAGGGCAGGGCACAAACATACACAAAGGCGATGTTCAGACCCAGAAATAGATAAACCAACTCATGTTTAGTTGCAAAAGGCTATGGATTGTTATGACATACATAACAAACCATACCCATCGTGTCTGATGTAGGTAGGTACGAGTAATGTAATCGAATGTTACGACACGTAATAAGGTGTTATGCTGCAATTCTTGAACAATAATAATTGACAATGCTGATTCTCGGCGTAAATTTATTTATTTATTTATTATTATTGCCACGGTTGGTCTGTGGATGGGTGACCATCTTTACATACCGAGACCCCTCCGTGCCTCGGAAAGCACGTTAAGCCGTTGGTCCCGGCTGTCATTCGTGGATCTTTGACAGTCGTTACGGGTAGTCAGAAGACCGAAAGTCTGACAACCAGTCTTACCAAGGGGTATCGTATTACCCAGTAACTGGGTTGTGGAGGTCAGTTAGGCCGTCGCTCCATGTAAAAATACTGATTTTCGGCTGGATCCGGTTAGACTGGAAGCCGACCCCAACATAGTTGTGAAAAGGCTAGGCAGATGATGATTTATTTGTTAATCAACAACACAAACACAAACATTAACAAATAACAGAGAACAGAGACATGGAGTAGTGTTTACGACAATTACAGACGTGCACAGCATTCACAACAAAAGAGAAGAGAAAAACCGCATTCACGTTACAAAAAAATAAATAAAACAAAAGAACACAAACTCTAGCTAAAATCTCGGTAGTAGAGAGAATACCCTCATCGACTTAAACATTGGCTAATCATATTAACTCCAATCTCTTTGAAACTTATATGTTTGAGCCCTTTAGGGTTGAAACACTAGGGCCATGGGGCCCGAGTGCCCATTTAGTAATTCGAGACATCGCCAAGCGGTTGGTCGACTCTTCACGTGACCAGAGGGCTGGCCTATTTTTTGGCCAAAGAATCAGCATTGCCATACAAAGTGACAATGCTGCCAGCCTTTTGGGCACGTTTCTTGTTGACAGCGATGCGGACGAATTTTTTGATGCCCTTTGATTATTTCCCCTCCCTTTTTATATACTTGTACATATTGTTATTTTAAGACTTAAAATAATAATTTAAATTAAATAAATTATGTAAATATTTGAATATTTAATCAAAATAATTGACAAGAATTATCTTAGGTATTGTAGAGTTCTCGCGAGGTATGAATCAATATACCTAGCTAGTATTAAGAAAGACCTATTTTTTATGGTATTAATTTGGCTGATCTTAGCAGATACTTTTTGGTAGGACAAATTATAAGTAGGTAAAATGATCAATGAATAGGGCATAATACTCTTCGGAAAGCTCGTTAAGCCGTTGGTCCCGGCTGTCATTCGTAGATCTTTGACAGTCGTTACGGGTCGTCAGAAGCCCGAAGATCAGATAGCCAATTCTCGTAATTTAAAACGTTCAAAATCTAGTCACATTCTCATCTTGGCGTCAAACAAATGTCAAAAACTTGTCAAAATGTAGGGAAATTAGAGGTATTTTTGACAGATCGGTCTGATCCCCTGAACAACCCCCCCCCTCCACCCCCCTTCGATCCCCTGCTAGTTCGTCTTCTGTTTTAAACTTTGTCTTATCCACTATTTATAAGCTTTCTTATTCCGGTTTGATCCAAGGCTAGGCAGATGATGATAATGAGGACAGAATACTCTTTATTATTTACGCCATACGATTTACAGATATTAATGTAAAAAAAACTTTCACAGGCTGTAACAATAGGCGATCATTATAACCAAAGCCAACTAGGTAACTGTCATGAAATTGTCTGTTTAGGACTAAGACTCTCGTTATAAGAATCAATTGCTTGGCAACTTCCCAACGTCCACTCAACCCAAACAATATTACATTCAAAATTATACCAGTCCGCTTATATTTTGACAGTATCTAAAAGAAAACACCATTAATTTAATAGTTGATGTGGGAATCAAATGAAAACACGTTATATCAACATACATACGTAGGCATATTATACTTTTCATCGCGGAAGAGGCAACTTGTTACAGACGACTGACAGCTTCGTAGGCGATGGGTAGCCACGGAGGAAAGAGCGCATGGAAGGCTAAGGTTCAGGACACATTGATCGACGGCCTTTCGCACTTTGCCGATTGACAAGGAGCACACTGCGCCGGAGCGCGCTCGTCGCGTCGTCGATGCGAAAGAATGCGTACGTCGTTCCATACTTTACTCTCTTTTTGTATGGACAAACCGTCGAACGCCGTCGATCAATGTGTCCTGACCTTAGAGGGCGACATGATTATCTGCCTAGCCTTTTCTCAACTATGTTGGGTCGGCTTCCAGTCAAACCAGATTCAGCTGAATGACCAGTATTTTTACATGGAGCGACTGCCTATCTGGCCTCTACAACCAAGTTACTTGGTAATACGATACGATTTGGCAAGGGTAGGTATGAAAGTCTATGGACAAGGTGACCGTTATTGGTCGTCTTTTCTTGAATAGGTAGCTATAGGAAGCCCGTGTTTTATTTACACAAAGTAAAGCGCCTGCCTGAATTCGAACCCACGACCTACAACTCGAATGTCGGGGCCGTTACCACTGGGCTACCACTGGTCTCCACTCACTCTAATAATACCTACCTATAGGTAACCTAACAGCAACCTCACAACCTTTCACCCCTCACTTTTCAAGTCCATTTCAACACTCAGACACGCACTCCATTTTCTACCTCCTCCGTGACACCCAACCAGCAGTAACCACTCCCTACTTATGCATGATTACCATTTTAACCTGATATTCTATTACCATTATTTACCATACACGGCTGAGCGGTAAGCGGTAACTCAGTGTTCACCAGTAAACGACCGGTTACCCTGCTCACCTTTTAAGGTAAAAGTGTGACGATATTTGCATATGCTGTCAAGGAATGTAGGGTGCTGACACGAGTGATGTAGGATGACATTGTTATAGAAGTAATATTAGATAAATATAAATCTATATTTCTCCATAGTAGGTATCGCCTCTCGAGAAGGCTATTCTAATGTAGAGCTTTCACCTCGACTTTATACATAATATTCAGCGATCATTATAACTATATATACAGGGTTATTGGACAAACACCAACAACCTCTTAAGAGGTCATTGTACTCATCATTATGAACAACTTTTACTATGGGATTAAACCTGAAATCGCAAAAAAAAAAAAAATATTTATGTTCGTTTAACTAGTCAAAATGTAGGGAACAGCTGATTTTCTTTTCGCGATTTCAGGTTTGGTCCCATAGTAAAAGTTGTTCATAATGATGAGTACAATTACCTCTTAAGAGGTTGTTGATGTTTTCCCAATAACCCTGTATAATCTATATCATATCATTTTAAACGCTTCAAAATGGATATTATACAGGGTGTAGGGACAACGACGCGTAAATTTTAACCGTGAATTCTGTACCTACCTGATTCTAAACCCACCAGTGTTGAAATTTTAGTAGGTTATTAAAAAAAACCAGCTGTTTCACCAGATTCATATATAAAAGTGCAATATATCAACACCGCCAAAATGTATGGAACAGTATTTTTTTTTATTTGGTTATCATGATAATTTAATGGTATCAGTTTTCGCGTCGATATTGTCACTTGTAACGTAAGTATATTATTTTATCTAAAGAACAATGCAATTTGCTCCAAAAGTAACGATGTCTATGTTGGTAGTCCGGCTAACAAACTTGCTGTATTTTCAGTATTGCAACCTCAGCTTTTCTGTCAAATCGTGATCAAATACAGTCAAGGAAATTGATTGTTAAGCTACCTTACACCCTGCGTCAATTTGTCATGGTATAGCCATTTCATACTAAGTAAAAACTAGAGACAGTTATGATTTGTTTGAATATGCGGACAATTTAAGTTGGTTCCGAGTTGGTAGTCCATTTGCTTAATAATTTATTTCCCTAACTTTACATACTTAGATCACGATCTACGTGCCTACTTTTTCCAGACCGTCACTATGTATTGTGTAGCTGCAAGCTTCACAGATTATGAATAGCAAGGTATATAACATAAGTAGGTACCTATGTATAGGTAGGTACACGTAATGTGGACTGGACCGTCCAGCCGTGGAGTGGGACGGACACAACGATAGTCGATACTACGAACAGACTTGATACTTGGATGTATCATCCATTACACTCGATTTAATTTGCAAGTGTTTCAAAGCTGCCTCGTTGATCTGGTGTTCGCAAGCATTACTGTTGAGCACGAGGTCCTAGGTTCGGTTCCCATGTCGGCCAAAGTGTAATCCGTTTTTTTCTATTAGTAATTTCTTAGTAGTAGCTCGGAGTCCGGATTTGTGCCCCTTAATTACATGGGACTTAAACATGTCTGCAAGATGTGTCTGTATTTCATTACGCTACATTTCTGCCTAACAGATGCTATGTTATTTTGTGTTTCAATGTATTAAGTTATTTTGAACTATGTCTAGGTGTAAAGTTAGTCTATTTTGAAGAAATTATTTTGGACGTTAGGCAGTGATATAAACTTTTAGGCTTAAAACGAAATCAGAGCTTTATTAAATTAATGTGAAACGAATTTATAGCAGCCAATTAAAACACTTTAGCGCAAAAGCGAAGAAATCATAATGATCTGGTTGAATTGTAGCGCAGCCATGTCAGACTTCATCAGTATTTTGACAACTAATAAATCAAAATGGTTTCGAACAATTGAAGTAGTTTAACTGGTTGAATGCCGTAATTACTGACACAATTAAAAAGCCATTGTGTCTCGCGTGGATCCACGTTTAAGCACACGAAGAGTTAAGGCTCAAAAAAATAGAATTTCAGTGCAGAATTGCAGTGCAGTTTTAGATTCGGTAAATCTGAATGATTCATAAACTCTAGACCGACTTGCACAACAAATCACTAAATGCATTTAACGCTAAACGCATTTACAACCAACCCATACTGGGCCCACGTGGTGGATTATAGCCCACTCCCTCTCACTGAGAGGAGGCCTGTGTCCCAGCAGTGGGAACATTATAGACTAATTATGATTTTAAAACATCATTTTGTCTCTGTCATCTTCAAACGATAGACATAATTTTTTTATTGAACATTGTTTATACGTTTAGCGTTTGCATTTATAATTTGTGTGGCACAAGCAGGCCTACCGCCTAATACTGCATTATATGCACTATTTTCACGACACAAGTTTTCTTAACTCACGTTATTAAATAAAACTAATGTCCAGTATCAAGATTGTTTCATCCAAATAACGGTTCGCCGCGACACGCACGCGCGTTTGTCACCGACAGACTTTATACCCATGAATGTATATACATATGTCTATGTGTATGTATGTATGCAACGTTTACCGATATGTATGCAAAATAGGTGCATCGTAGGTGGACGGCTATAGGCTATCTGTCTGTTAGTTTGTGGACATTTAATGGGAGTTTTCCGCGGTTTGTAGCCTATGTACAGACATAGTTGTGCTGGCCCGACGTAGAATTGAAAATATCGAATGTTTTTGTAGTTGCACTGCACGGTAAAGTTTACTCGTAGGTATATAATGTGAATCTATTAAAGGTTAATTTTCTATAGAGTCGTAATTTCGGAATGGGTTTCATGTATGGCCACTGGCCAGCATCAGATATTATGTTCATTGAATCTTTCCGTACCAATTTTGTACAGCATCAGAATCTTTAGATGCATCGTTTATTTTATTTGTTGTTATTGTTTTATGTTAGTCGGGTACTAACATAAAACAATAAATAAGTAAATAAAAGCATATTTATATCAGAACTTTAATCCATATTGTTCTTAGTATACATAATCAGCCTATAATGTTCCCACTGCTGGGACACAGGCCTCCTCTTAGTGAGAGGGAGTGGGCCGTAATCCACCACGCGGGCCCAGTGCGGGTTGGCAGATGTCACATGTCTTCGAATTTTTGGTTCTAGGACATGCCGGTTTCCTCACGATGTTTTCCTTCACCATTTTGAGAGCAGTGTACAGCAACACAGTAAAGCGCCTGTCTGGATTCGAACCTACGACCTACAACTCGTAAGTCGTTGCCGTTACCACTTGGCCACCACTGCTCTCCCGTTCTTAGTATATTACAGCTAAATTAGAAAAACACAGAAAGACTTAACATCACGTATGACTTTCGTGGTTTAAGTTTCTATTGTTATTTTATTTTACTCCGATGGTCTTTTTTTTTTTTGATGGGAAATCATCTAATGACTCCTCCCGCTCTGGGTGGAGCGGAAGGGAGTGTCAGACTCTTACTGACTAAAACCCACCCGTGTTCCTTCCTTAGCCCTTTATGTTCCGGGGCAGCGGTAACCCTTTCGGACGATCCCGCTACCCTCCGATGGTCTTAGTTCATCATTTGTGACTTCGAGTGACAGCTATGTGAACATAAAGCGCAGGCCACACCGCCAGCTAGCGGGCGGGCGGGCTAGGCGGCCGAACATCGTTTCACCTCTTTACATATTTCGGTTCACACCGCGAGCTACCGACTAACCTAACGAGCTAAGCTAACGAAATATCCGACGATTCCAGCGAAGCTACTCGTTCACCTCGTTGGCGCGCCCGCGTTTCGCTAGCTTAGCTCGCCCGCCAGTCCGCTCGCCCGGTTCGTTCGCCGACAATGGACAGATAGAACGCTAACCTCTCACTCTCCCATCCGCGCCCCCCGCTTCGCCCGCTTAGCCCGCTCCTCCCGTCGTCTGTCCGTAGTTTTCGGTGTGAACCCTATAGTTTAGCTCGCCAATATTTCTCGTAGTTTGTATAGTTTCCTTCGTTCGCTTCGCCCACCCGCCTAGCCCGCCCGCCCGCTAGCTGGCGGTGTGGCCTGCGCTTAACCCAGCATTTCTTACAGCTGTCGCCACGTAAAAAGAACGCTGAGCGACAGTGGAGGGGGTGTGTCTGCGCACGAGTACAGTGTTGTCCCAAAGTACTAGGCTATTGTTTCATATATAGGGTAACTGGTAATTAGTGACCGATACCTAAACACGTGATTGTACTCATGATAACAAACAACTTTTACTATGGGCCCAAACCTGAAATCGCGAAAAAAAAATCTGCTGTTCAGTACATTTTGACCAGTTGGGCGAACATAAACGACTAAGCAGCAGATTTTTTTCTAAGAGTCACATAAGCTTATCATCTATGGTGCAAAAACGTAAGAACCGATGATATCATCGCGTGCAAGTCGTAAAAGATAAATGTGGTATTAGTAGCTAGGAAATGATTTACGATTTCACACTCCGCTACTGCAGTTTAATAATTTTTCAACTACAGTTTTGACCCAGAATTGGCTCTACCTACCTAAGTACCTACCTCACTCTGTATTGAAACTACGGCTTTCCGAGCATTTGTTGTTATTATTTTTTTGCCTGCTAGCCTACCATGATCTAATTAAAAACGATTCAAAAACAAGACATTTCAGTTTAGGGTCCTAAACTGCATCGCTTGAGCTGCTCTATGGACGTCATGGTACCAAACAAGTATGAATGAAACCAATACTTGCGACTCAGTTTGGGACAATCGCTGTCAGCAGATGGCACGGCCTAAACTGAATCGTCAAACTGACGTCGTGGTACGAATTAGAAGAACAGTTCAGTTTAGGTCCTAAAATGGATCGCGTTAAGAGCTTGTGGTAGGGCTCCTGGTCTGTTCTACTGCTGAGTACCTAACTCCCAAACTGAAACTAAAAAGTAATTATTTCAATTAAACAATGTACAGGCACTTTTGAATTGTCAAAATTAAATAGTTGGTCAGTTAGTCAGAAAGTTGAAGCTAGTTGCCCATTCCAAAACGTTGATCTCTATGGAGAAGGACGGGCAAGAAACTCCACGGACACTCTTTTAAATCAAGATATTACAAAATCCTGGGTACATTATTCTTGTTGCTTCTATATGTGAGAACAATGTAAAAAAAACACACAAATGAAGAAACAATTCAAAATATAAGATTAAAAATAAGCCTTGGCAGTTAAGAGATGAGAGAGCAGTGGTGGGCCAGTGGTAACGACCGCGACTTACGAGATATAGGTCGTAGGTTCGAACCCTGACAGGCGCTTTGCTTTGTGTAAATTATTTCATTACCACTGCTCTCAAAACGGTGAAAGAAAACATCGTGAGGAAACCGGCATATCCTAGAACCAAAAATTCGAAGACATGTGACATCTACCAACCCGCACTGGGCCCGCGTGGTGGATTACGGCCCACTCCCTCTCACAGAGAGGAGGCCTGTGTCCCAGCAGTGGGAACATTATGATGACCAGTCTCAACCGACGGCGCTCGTTCACGAACATGACGCGTGGATCAGGGGTGCGTCTCATAACGTATAAACTCATTTGGTCTAATTTCATTCTATTATCGTTCATAATATATAATCAACGTGAGATATACCAACTGTTGATATAATTTCTTTACATATACCTAACATTTATTTATTCTAAAACTTAATTACTTACTTATTTTTATTTGTTACTGCTACAGAATATAAATATTAAACTAGCACCCTAATTGCGTAACACACTATCAAGCTCAATCTGAATAATTTTGAAGGATATTGCTAATCCATTGCTTCATATATGTTCAAAAATGTGTCTGCTCAACAATGTGAAAAACGCAATGAATGTTGTTGAACTGTCAAAAGCTACTGATAATGTGTTACATAATTACCCCGCTGTTCCACTCCTGAGCAAAAGCTTCAAACAAATCCTTCCAGGCATGCTCATCCAGAGCCAACACCATCCAACCCTTGTTCATTTTTGCTACAGAATATAACTGGAACCAAAAATTCGAAGACATGTGACATCTACCAACCCGCATTGGGCCCTTGTGGTGGATTACAGCCCACTCTCTCTCGAAGAGAGGAGGCCTGTGTCCCAGCAGTGGGAACGTTATAGGCTGATTTTGTATGTCACCATTTCTAGATTTGACGTATAATGCATACGGATATGACTTGCAACAGTAAATATTGACTGCAAAATGTTCTGAACAATTTGATTGCTTTATTAATGAACAAAATGTTCTATTCTATTATTCTCGTGGCGCCGCGTTCCACTTTTAAAATCTCAACGCTAAATATTAGTTCTTAGTTTTTTAATTTATTTTAGGCGCTGCCTAGGGCCAAGACGGACGTCCAAAGAAAAAAAAAACATATACCTACTGTATAACGTACAGGGCCGCACGAAAGTTACTGTTATCTTGGCATATCCTCTCTAGGCGAAACGTCTATAAAGTATACGATTTATTATCTTAACGTCCGCGAACAACGGTATACGGTACTTGATGCGCGCGCCGCTCCCCCCTTGCTGCTATTGTTACGAAGCTTCCATAAAGTAACGTGTTCGAGGTCGAGAATTATTCCATCTCTGGTCTCGACTTCCAACGTTAATAACTCGGGTAACTCGCAAAATTCAACACATTAACTTATATGTTCATGTTCAGTAAAAAATCGCCGATTTTTTGGTGTAAAAATCGATATCAATATTGGTCGTTTAATGCGAAAACGTGGAGCTCTTAAATAAATTCCTTATCTCTCTGGCGTGTATTTTAAATGCGCTACTTTATGGGCGTGCGCGTCCATTGTGAACCGTATTTCTGTTGGCATAAATGCGGGAACAGAAACTCGGTACTTGGCTGGTCTCGGAGCAACCCTTCGTCTTATTCTCCGTCCTTGTCTTGCACGACGGTCGGCTGCGCTCCTCTACGTGCAAAGCTTGTGTTCCAGTCAAAGTAGTTTCGTAGCTTCGGGAGTATTTACTGTCGTTCGTTTTCACACTGTATTAACTTTCCCTAGTTTATCGTCCAGTAATCTGGTTCCAGTACTTATTCAAGTTGGTGTAGGTATCCGAATACTCATCAATGCTAAGCTTCAGCTATATTTATTCGTTAATAATGGCCAGGAAATTGTCAGCTACACAAACAGCAAACTGATAATGAACTGGTGGACTCCGGAAAAAAATTATATGCCGGGTATGTCTCGTGTGTCGCAGAAGTCATACAGTAGATTATAATAATTGTAATGTACAGACGCCAGCACATCAAGCTACCCGAAACTGTAAAATTTTCCCAATTAACTTTGAACCTTATGCTTTAGCGATAAAGTTGAAAATCTATTAAAGAATTTTGACAGATTGTAGTAGCTTGATGTGCTGGCGTCTGTACACACGGCGACACATCAAGCTAAGTATACATTTCCAGTTTTAGTTTTTGAATAAGAATATATTTAAAATAATCTATAACAATAGTACTGTCAAATTATGGTTATGTGTTGAAAAGAGATTTCGCTTGTACTCACGGCTACACATCAATATGTAGCTGTGGGGTACAAGCGAAATCTCATTTCCAAAGCGTACCTCTGAATAGGCATCTATACCCACAGCTGCGCTCTTTTCCTACATAAATGTTAGGAAAAACTGGGAGATAATGAATTCCAAAACTTGAAGCAGCCACACAACTTGAATACCTAAGCCCAGAATCTACAAACCCCAAGCCGTTCTTTTTACCTACTCTAACAGTAACATCTCGTTTCTTAATCTCTCAAGCAGGATTACGAAATTCAATGACTTTTCTTCAGTTCCAAATCTCCCCTCAGCTATAAATTCCATCATCGCTTGGCCCACACTATGGAGGACGTTCCTTAAGCCCGCGTCGTCCCGGTCGCTGTGCGCCTACGTAGTTATAGCGCGAATGTACTTTTGCCCACTTTGATATATCGCGCGCCTGGCGCACAGCCCCGCTACTGAACACTCCGGTTTCCTTCAGTTTTAGCTACTTCGCGTTTATGTGTGAACCTTTGAGATAGCAAGGAAGCTACTGACCAAGTAGCTTCTGGTTTCTTCCTGAATAAGTGCACTGTATAATACTCACCTTCTTTTCTAGCCACCATGCACAACTACACATTCCAAGATTTGAATGAGGCGAAGAGCTGTCCTGGTAGCTTCTTACCTACTCGGACAAGTTTTGAGTAGACTAGATATTACACATAACATCTTAATGTCATGGATTTCCGTAAAGTAACGCCTGATTCCATAATATAAGTTTTGAGTAGGTAGGTATGTAGTAGTTTATCAACATGAAAAGAAGAAAAGATGATTGCCAAAAGTTTCCTTTTGGATCTCAGTACTCCACATGCTTAAAGGCTCTTCATTGATCAGAGTTATAGAAAATATCGTTATTCAAAACTAAACTAGGTGCTGTACGCTTTCTGGAATGCTATAATATATCTCATACTACCTAGTGACTTCGTGAGGTGCAATTTATATTGCTATGTTCTCTAGCGTCACTCATACTATTTTACCTATACTATATAACTACTAAATATATTTTTTTTGTACATTGCCTCTTGTAGTTCATAGTAACTAGTGAAGCGTACATTTCGAACAAGGAATTTTAAGTTTTTGCGATAGCTTAGGTATTTCATTAAAAAAAAACCGATAGAATACAAATCAGAGGTTTATAAAAGAAATAGTAACCTTGTAATAGACGCTTGGTTTCCTGGCATCGTTTTTATTGCCGAACAAAGCCTTTAACTTCCTCAAGGTATTATAAAGCGAAGGTTATATCAAAGTTCATTGCGTGATCAATAAACATAAATATAATTTTGCTATTGCTAAATGTAGTTTTATTCATTCTTTGACTTAGGTATATAGAAAAACTAGTGACCCGCCCCAGCTTTGTACGTTCTTTATTACTTGATAAAACATAGATATTTATTTACTATATGAAAGTTTAATATTAATATATTATACACACAAACATTCCGAAATTCTGTAAATGATGGTAAAAACCGCATCAAAAAATATATATAAAATATGCAATGTTAATTGCTTTGAATAATGGATAAATTTATAATTATTTGATGTTGTGCCTATTTATATTTGTATGCCGTTAAGAAAAACATGACTGTCGTTTATTTCACGGCATGTTGCATGCCGTGTGTGTATACTCATGTTTTGGACAAAAAAAATATCTTTATCTTTAAAATCCATTGCGAAGTTTAGAAGAACAACGTTGTCACACAGACAGGCACGAAAAGCGGCTTTAATTAATTTATAATGAGTGTAGATAACGTATTTTTTTTGTGGCATCCTAATTGTTAGATTGTACCTAACCAGAATTGCGGAAAACTTCAATAAAATTTAAAAAAAATATGGGAACATCATGTTTAATGTTGTCAAGTATTATGTAATATTATCCATTACATAGTGTGTTGAAACAGGAAAATGGGTCATCCCCATTTTATTTTTAGGAACATCACAATGTAGGTAGGTAGCTATTCCATTGTTTTGTTTATCTGATCTAGGTATATAATGCATTCTTTCATAACAAGTATTTAGATTTATATGTAGGACATTGTTAGAATGAATTTAGTAATATAATAATGCACGTTTATTCTTATAAAATAATAAATCATTTCGTATCTAATAATAGGTACTTATATGAAAACCAGAAACTGATTTTCGTAACTGAAATAAAATAAAATTGTTTATTCTATAGGATATTGGAATCACTTTTACACGTCATAAAATAAAAAAAAACATTAAAAATAAGCTAGGTGAAATCGGCGTTTCCTATCTGAATAATTTTAGAAGAAAGGCCGAAACAAACTTAGAGGTCACTATTTTGGGGTCAGCTTCTAGTCTTACCTAGTGCAGCTTATTACTAGTATTTTACATGGAGCGAGCGACTGCTTATCTGACCTCCACAACCTAAAATTAAATTGTAATCCAACTTTATTAACTCTATAATTTACACGGAGTTCAAAATAATAATATTCTTAAAACAATTTTGAAAATCAAAAGTGCAGTTACGTCTTTCCGCGTCTCGCGAGTGACGGCCTGTCTAGAAGCGGGCGCTTTTTTTACATCGAGAGCCCATCCGAGGAACGGAAAACAAAAAGGCTGGATTTATATATTTTTTTATTATTTTATTTATTTCCCTTTTATTTCTGTATTTTATTTTCGTTAAATTTTTGCATATCGCCGCGCGGCCGGCCCGCGCTTCATTGTTTATACTCTGTGGTCGATTCGCGCGCTTTCGCCATTTTGTATGGAATGTCAACTGTCACGGTGTTGATTGGCGGGAATCCGAGGAATGGCGGTGAACGTTTTGGTAGACGGGGCTGTGTGTGGTCTGGAGCAAAAACATTAGAATCTGCTCGATATTAATATTATTTGATCTAGATAGATAGGAATCGTAGCGTTGAGATCGGGGCCCCAGCTACCCGTGGCCTGGCGTGACCTATAAAGGAGGATTTATATTGATCGATATTCGTTTGAAGTGGTTCTGTATTCCCGAGGGCCGGGGCATGTATCATTATCTTAGCTTATCGACAGGTTTGATAGTTTTAGTTTGACAGTTCCGATTTCTCGAATCTATGTGGAATATTATTTCAAATTGCTGTTAAAAACTCCATTTAAACTTCTATCGAATGCTCTAAGTATAATTGAGTTTCAGGAGATTTTTTTAAAAACTATTTACTTACCTACTTATAAAATGTGCGGATATCAATACGACAATGCATTGCATTTTATAATATATATTTTTTTTTCAAACTAAATAGTGAAGATGGGCCGACTATGAGTTTTGAAAATCTGTGACTAGCTATAGTAATTCAACTATTGGTTATATTTGATTGAATTTTTGTATGCAGACTGAGAATGGCATTAGATATACGCAGTTTTTTAATTTATTTTCGTCTCCACCGTATATATACACTCAGCGGCAGAAAAAGGGGCCCAAGTGCATAAAGAAAGCTTGTACACAAACTAAGTGTTATTTAGACAAAAACAAAGCGTTAGATAAAACCTTTCAAGGCATGTACTATACTCAATATCTACCTAGCCTTTTCCCAACCATGTTGGGGTCGACTTCCAGCCAAACCGGATGCAGCTGAATACCAGTATTTTACATGGTGCGAGTGCCTATCTGACTACGACAACCCAGTTACTGTGTAATACGATACCCCTTGCAAAGACTGGTTGTCAGACTTTCGGGCTTCTGACGACCCTTAAATCCCGTAATGACTGTCAAAGAGTCACGAATGACAGCCGGGACCAACGGCTTAACGTGCTTTCCGAGGCACGGAGAGGTCTTGGTATGTTAAGATGGACACCCATCCACTGACCAACCGCGGCAAGCGTAGCTTAACCTGATCGATCGATCCGTGCGGCTGTTATTACTTGGCCACACGCCCCTAAGGCATGTTCTACTATACTATCAATCAGAATCCTCATACACTCCATTGAAATAATTCCATCACATTATCGTTGGACTTATTTAACACGCTGTGCAACTAAACATACACTCTCCTTTATGGAGCGCAGTTGGGCAAACCCGTACGGAATGAAACATCAGGTAGGTAGGTACCTGCGACCGACCGATGTGCAAACATTCTGTTTACATACATACCGCGAAGTACAGACGCGGACAAGAGTGCTACACATTGGTTGCAGGTTTTTTTGAAGAGCACGGGCGGAGGGCACTCAGATACCAAATCGGAATTAAACTCGGAATTGTTTTGTAATAAGGCCGAGGGAGTTTCAAGCCCCATAACTTCTAGCCAGCTCTATTTTCTTCAGCTTCTAGGAGCCAGCTCTATTTTCTTCAGCTTTTAGGAGCAGATCTATTTTCTTCAAAGAAAAAGAAGAACCACGGCAAGCACCAAATAATGACTGTCAATTTATCCTTATACACCTGTTCAATTTCCAGCCAGCATTGCTTGAAAGGTTCAAGGTAGATACCGAGCAACCTATGAGCGCTTTATAAATTTCCGTCCACGATGACGTTATAATGAACACGTGCTTAAATAAATTTTATGGACATGGACGTCCACGATAACATCGTCATATTATTATTAGAAATTATAAGAGCGCTCATTGGTTACCTGTATCTACCTAATGTGTACCGGAAGACGTAGCGTTGGAAGGCCTCCCACAAGCTGGACCGACGACCTTGTGGAGGCCGCAGGAACCCGTTGGATGCGCACAGCACAGAACCGGTCGAAGTGGAGGTGCTTGGGTGAGGCCTATGTCCAGCAGTGGGAACAATATAGGCTGATGATGTTGTCAGTCAGTGAATAAACGAATTCAAGGTATCTATGAAGATTCCATCCGTATAAAAAGAAAAGGATCACTAAGATAGAAGATATTGAAATAAACATAGCAAAGTGAGACACACCAGAACACTGCCAAACTCATTCGATCCCGATCGGAAAACGTAAGAAAAATATAAAAATATTCCTTCCGACAAATTGCGAAAATCGAATTGAATGAAGGCAAATGGTTTGCGGTACCAGGGCGCCAGCCGCGACAGGCGCTATATAGCCAATCTATTTTTACTTGGGTTTTAAATCAATTTATGCAAACCGTATTTCGCTTATACGATTTTCTGAAACATGTGTTTAATCGTGATGTAAATAACCTAATCTTTTGCATATATGGATTAGGGATAACGGTGTGGTATAAAAGTAATATTGGGTATATTCGTTTTCGTGTAAATGTGTGAAGTTTTGGCTTTCTCTTTGCCATTTATTTGGAGCAATCAATCTGCCTAGCCTTTTACCAATATGTTGGGATTGAGACCAATGCGTTTCGTTCATGACTTACGAATTGTAGGTCGTCTGCTCGAACCCAAGCAGGCACTTTGTGCAAAATATGTTCTCAAATCGAGTAAAGGAAAACATCGTGTTCTAGAACCAAAAATGCAAAGACATCCCCCAACCCGCACTGATACCGTTTGGTGGATTATGGCCTGCTTCCTCTCATAGAGGGGAGGCCTGTGTCTCCAGCAGTGGGAACATTGTGTCCGCAAAGGTACGGTACTTAGATATTACCTAACTTTTGTTTTATAATCTCATCACTCCCAGGCCTCATAGCAGGAACTTCTCTTCATGACGTCTGCTTAAAGCACAAAGGACCAGCCCCATCAAAAAAATTGTTAAGGAAATTTTGCATAACACTAGTTATGATGACACGGAACAACTAATATAAAGACCCTGACCTGACACCAAATCAAATGAAGCACAATGAAACAAACACGCATACACACCAGACGCACACACACCACTCACACATCATACACACGCACCACACAAACATCACATATACACACGTAAGTCTTGTACACCTGATAATATACCTGAAATCTCCACTCTGGAATTCGTACTCCGAGCCCCAAGATACAGACTAACTGTCTAGTTTGGGGCTCACTAGTTAATAATATACTGTAACCTAGCTATAGGTAATATTTTTAAGCTACTGACATTGTCTTAACTTGCTGTTAACCATTAAACCTGCTTATTGTATTACCTGGACAATAAATATTTTCTATTTCTATTTTCTATCAAAAGGCCGTCATCATGAGAACACACATGGCTGTTCCTTTGTCTTATAAAAAGGAGGTAACTCTTTTAGACGGACATTGAAAAAGGTCTTGAAATAAAGTACTTAGTTATCTGCAATTCTGCAGTGCTTGCTTTTTCTGTAAAAAACCTCACTTTGTTTATTGAGCTTCACTTCCTAGTATGGTAGGATGGATTTTTGCAAGCTACTCTTTGTCTTGGCCTACCGTTGAAACTGTGTATATTCTCGTTGTATTCTAATGGCAATCGATTTATTTGTTGTTCTTCTTAAGCCGGGTCCAGACGCATGGGGATAGAGATGGCTCGAGGAATTTCCTAAACGATGACATAATTACCTATCATCTGCCTAGGTATTTTCCTAATTATGTTGGGGTCGGCTTCTAGTCTAACTGGATGCATCTAAATACCAATATTTTACATAGAGAGACTGCCTATCTGACCTGACCTCCACAACCCAGTTACTGGGTAATACTGTAACCCCTTGGTAAGACTGGTTGTCAGATTTTCGGGCTTCTGACGACCCGTAACGACTGTCAATGTCAAAGATCCACGAATGACAGCCGGGACCAACGGCGTAACGTGCTTTCCGAGGCACGGAGGGGTCTTGGTATATAAAGATGGTCACCCATCCACGGACCAACCGCGGCAAGCGTAGCTGAACCTGATCGATAGACCCGTGCGGCTGATATTACTTCGCCACAAGCCCCTCAAGGGCAAGTCCATTTCAAATAAAAAAAATAAAATAACCCAACTTTTTAGTCCACTGTTGTTCTCGAGTATACCTCGTTCATTATATGAGTACCGGGGTATGTATGCTGTGTGTTTAAAGCAAACAGGCCCCGGGCCGGCCGCCCAGCGTATTATACCGCAATGGCTACTTTCATATTACTATTATATGCTAGTCGTTATGTAACAGGTATATAGAGAATGGGATATAGGCCGATATTCTAACACTCATCCATAATTTATTAATATTATAAATGCGAAAGTATGTCTGTCTGTCTGTCTGTTACCTCTTCACGCTTAAACCGCTGAACCGATTTAGATGAAATTTGGTATAGAGATAGTTTGAGTCCCGGGAAAGGACATAGGATAGTTTTTATTCTGATATTGCCACGGGATCGATACTTATGCGTGTGAAACCGCGGGGCGCTGCTAGTATTGTATAGGTACAATATACATGTAACATAATCAACGCAAGACCTCATACACCCCAATTAGAGTATTGAGTTAAAAGCATAATACAATGACCAAAACTTATTTTTTTAAAGCTACCTATGATTATAAAGAAAATCGTGATGAATTGATGATCACATGCATGCATTTAAAATTAAGTCTTATTACCTTGAAATAAGATTTAATTTTCTTTGGCTCAATCGGCGGTCAGTATGGCAAAATACATAATTTTTGAAAAAAATACCTATATCAAAGTTACTGAAATCGATTCAGTAGTCAATTATGAACAAATTACTTTCAGGACTTGCGTTTATTCCTTGTATATGTCATTTCCTACACTCGACTGCTTCGTTGGTCTAGTGGTTGCAAGCGCTACTGCTGAGAATAAGGTACAGGGTTCAATTCTCGGGTCCAGCAAGAATTTCTCAATAGCTGCCCGGAGTCTGGATTTGTGCCCGGTTGATGGCAATAGGCTCGCCCCCCGTTAGGTGTGCAATAGGCACACCTATTATAATATTAGTGGTTATTTTTATTTTGTTAATTTTGTGTTTCACGAACCATGCCCAAATAAACTTTATTCTTTCTTTTTATTTCTTTACCTCTTCCTAACCTATTAATATACAATATGTTTCCTACACTTAAGAGGAAATGCGCCCGGAGAGACTTTTGGAAAAAGTCTAAGTAAAAAGTCGTAATTCGAGGTTTGGCTCTCGCCTATTTCCGCCTCCATTATTGGACCAATTTAAAAGATATTTTATAAACACGAATAACAAGGATATATGCTGTGTCCCTATGCTTTTCTTTTTTAATTACTAGTTGTCAAATTTTACAGTAGGGCCTCACTAGGAATCTTTTGACAGCGGTTTAAATCGGCATTTTTGAGGGTTCTATCGGGATAAAAAGTAAGCCATGTGTTATTCTGATGTATAAGCTATACGAGTATAACTGTAAAGTTTCATCAAAATCCGTTTAGTAGTTTTTGCGTGAAAGAGTAACAAACATCCATCCATCCATCCTCACAAACTATCGCGTTTATAATATTATAATATTATTAGTAGGACTAGTAGGATAGGATAGTAGGAAGTACGATTTGTAGGACAAACTGCATCATCCAAGGACTCCATACCTTTTATAGAACTTCTTTGAAGCAAAATCTCCCTCAACTAAAACCTTAATAGATTTATTTTAATTCCTTACCACCGCCAAGTCTGGGCGGCCATTTATATCTACCAACATAGTTGCAATTTCATATACCACATAACAAATAGTTTACTAGTTAATAGCTTAGGAGACCATTTTAGTTTGATCTTTCATGGAGGCGCCACTAGCCGCAACTTGCAAAAGCAATGAACCATAGAAACTTGCGAAAAATTCAGTAGATTTTTGGACAACGATAAAAATGTGGCAGAGAATAATCACGATGAATTCCAACATGGAATCGGTAGAGAACTTTAAAATCTATACTAATATTATTATGAACAATGGTGGCCAAGTGGTAACGGCCGCGACTTAGGAGTTGTAGGTCGTAGGTTCGAACCCAGGCAGGCGGTTTACTTTGTGTAAATTATTTCATCACCACTGCTCTCAAAACCATGTCCTAGAACCAAAAATTTGAAGACATGTGACATCTGCCAACTACTCTCTCTCACCGAGAGGAGGCCTGTGTCCCAGCAGTGGGAACATTATAGGCTGATTATGATGATTATTATGAAGAGGAGAAATTTGTGAATTTGTATGTAGGGGATAATCTTTAGAACTACTGATCCGATTCCGAAAATTCTTACACAAATGGAAAGTTACAGTATTTTCGAGTATCATAGGATAAGTTCAAGCTATATATTGCATAAAATATTATGCAAAATATAGCTTGAATTTTTTTTTATTGCTCCGGCACGCTCTTGACCTCGATCACGCCTGATGGAAAGCGATGGAGAGGTCTATGATGGAACGAGCGTGCCCAGAAGATGCCTAAGGCACTGGAACTCCCACGCATCGGCGAAACACAGCAGGCTGCTTGACGCCGGACTCCGGCGGGAGGGTGGTCGCAAACCAGGCGGGCGTTAGCCCTACCACCTCAAGGGAAGAATTGGCCAGTCAAATAAGGTGTTGGGTATTGTGACTGTCCAGGATGCGCCGATCGCTCGGTTCTGTTGAGTAACTGGCGGAACAAACTGCGCTATACGAGGAGGCTTCTTCATGCATTCCAAATTGTCTGTAGAAAAATACCTAAATGCTTCGTTCTTCCTTACGATACCATTTTTAAGCCTGATCGATTAGGACGAACAGATGAAACTACCTCTTCCTGTACCTACCCCGTAGTATGTATTTCTTATCTATTATATTATGTACTCTACATCGATTTTGCATGTTTGATTGGTCATTGTCATATTTATACAATATGTATCAGAAAGGCGGTTCCACGGAGGAAGTAGTTCAGGTTGATGGTCTGCACCACACTCTTAAATATGGCCACACTTTTCTGGAACATGCTGTATGTGGTCATATATAGTTCCATAGTCCACCGCGTGCCAAGTTCCACTGGTCGACTGTATTTATGAATAACATGGTAAAATTAACAGGCTGTGTGTTCAGTTCCCGGCTCGCGGTGGAGACAATTAAAATTACCAGTTACAATGACGTGACGAGCCATGCAGCTACTACGTCATATTTGATCGATATTGTGGATATGGTATTTTATAAAGCCCAAGTCTGGATTCATGTGAGATGGTATGTTGGAAAGCATCAGCATCTAGCTTTTTCACAAGTATGTTCGGGTCAGCTTCCAGTCTAATCGAATGCAGCTGAATACCAGTATTTTACATGGAGCGATTGCCTATCTGAACTCCACAACCCAGTTACTGAGTCGATACCCCTTGGTAAGACAAATATCTACAGATGAGAGCCGGGACCAACAGTGTAACGTCCTTTGCGAGGCACGGAGGGGTTTCGACTTTCGATATGTAATGGAAGATCACCCATCCACGGACCGACCTCACCAAACGTAGCTTAACTGATCTTCGATCAACCCGTGTGGCTATTATTATTTAGCCACGAGCCCCTCAGATGTTGGTAAGCATGGTTCAATATTGACAATGACTAATGTTACTGTACGGTAGAATTATAATAATTCTAGAAATATAAATCCATACTAATATTATAAATTCGTCTGTCTGTTACCTCTTCACGCTTAAACCACTGAACCGATTTAGATAAAATTGTGTATAGAGATAGTTTGAGTCCCGGGAAAGGATATAGGATAGTTTTTATCCCGATATTCCCACGGGAAACTTATGCGGGTGAAACCGCGGGGCCCTGCTAGTATTCAATATAGATGCATTTCTTGAAGACCGAGCACCTTTTTAGCGGTTCCTAAGGTGACCGCAAGCCGTTGGAGGCCCTTATAAAACTTAAGTTTCTTTATCTCTCAGAACGGAATTTAGCTAGCATTAGAGGTAGGAATGCGATATGAACGCTCAGCATATAATAATATATGAGATACTTTTTCTAATGGTCTGGCATAGACTTGACAAGCTTTGGGCTAGTTTTGACCTACCTTACCTAACTCAAGATGTGCAAATGACACAAAAGAATAGATACCATGTGGGTCAAATAAATCACGGTATTCATTAATCGATCCCCTAATAATTCCCATTTTGCACTCCTAAACATATTATTGAACACTATTATATTATAATGATTACGCCTCTTTTTGTGAACCTCAGATATTTCCTATTTTCTAAATACCCAACTGCGACCAACTTGTACCTATGTAGCGCTCGCCGACCGTTACCATGGCACAGCTCGCTTCACTCGCTCGGCTCGCGCGTGGTTGGTCACAGTTCCAAGCTAACCAAACCCGTTTGGTCGGGGTACCCCAGGCTTCGTTACTATGACCAACTGCGAGAAATGGGTAGGAAGTTAGACGCTCAATTATCTAAAATAAAATTGCATCATTAAAAGCGCAAACAGTTTTTAGAGGTTCACTTACCATATCCATTCCCCACTGAGCTCTTTCGCTCCCACATCCAACTTTACTCACCGAACGAACTTTTTTGCATCGCGTGCTGTGTGACAGACAGACAGACGGACAGGGCAATTTATAATATGTCCCTATCGCTCGATCTTAGCACGCTACACCGGACCGATATAACCTGACCTCGCGACCACTCAACCATGGAGTACGACAAGGATCTATTTAAATTAGTTGAGAAGTTGCAACGATAGCTGTAACAAAGCTGATTTTAGCGATATTTATACCTAGAAAGTGTACAATTATTATTCACGGAAAGGGTTCAGGTATCGTTCGTGTTATTTTTTTGGCTGATAACATCGGCTGATTCAACGGTAAAACCTAGGTTTTGAGTTTAAATTGTAGCCGAGTTGAAAGGTGCAGGTTCGTCATTTTTTTTTCCAGTTTTTTGTTTGTAATTTTGTTATGGTGCCGATTTCCTTGGTCATTAATTAACTAAATTTAAGTTCAGTGCATCTTTTTCTTTCTATTTCATTAAGAAAAGGACAGAAGACAAATTTTAGTTTAGTCCTGTCAAATTAATCAGCGCTCAGACACTACTCTATATAATAATTATGTTTAGACTTGTTTAAAAATGTCCTACTAAAATTACGTCAATTTACGTCAGGCGCTGATTAATTTGACAGGACTAAACAAAAATTTATCTTCTGTCCTTTTCTTAATGAAAAAGAAAGAAAAAGGTGCACTGAACTTAAAAGTTTAGTTTCTGAACAACAGAATCGGCACCAGTATTCAGAACCGCTAGGATATTATAGTACCTAAAACAGAAGAGCATTTTTTTTAACGCGCGAATCTCTAGAATTACCAGGTGGTAAACAATTTTTTTTTTGTATTTATTAGCTCAATTTTTTAAGAAGGTTATAGGATATTTAACATCAAGCTCCGACCCATACGAGCAGAGGAACAAAAAAAAAAGTCAGAAAGAACGCTAAGCGAGAACGAAGTAAAATCGCGGGCGGGCGATGCGATGCGACGTGGTTGGTAGGGGGACGACATTTTACGCGGACGAAGTCGCGGTCAGACGCTAGTTTAATTTAAAAAAATAGAGTAAAGTTTAATACAATATCATAAAAATCTTTCTGTTCGCCTAAAGAAGTGGACAACTTCTCAGTGGCAAGTGTGACAACTACCCAAATAATTCAGAGGGGCTAGGGGCAAGAATTTTGTAGTTTTTAATAAATACTGGCGCGCAAGCACGGCCATTTTTCATTCTTCTCATTACTTGCAACCCTTTGCGTTTCCACCCCCTGTACGGTTAGCAGAGAAGGTAGACAATAAATTAATATTAATGGTTTATTTTGTTTTGACTGTTATGTAAATTTTTGTTGAATGACTCGGCTGTTTCTTTGTTTATGTCAGATTTGGACAGGTTCTTTGGGATTCAGAAAATATCTTAATTGATGAATTTAAATAGGTTTAGTAAGAGAAGTCAGTAGTTGGTTTTTATTTGGCCAAATTTTTGTCGTTATTTTCAGTTAAATTCTGAATCTTAACATAACATCACGCTTTGTTTCCCAGAAGGGTCGGGCAGAGGGAATACACCCACATTTCGCCAGTTATGTTTAAGTCCCATGTAATAGGGGGCGAGTCTATTGCCATTAACCGAAACCGAATCCCACCATTGTCCGGAGTCCGGCGTCAAGCAGCCTGCTGTGTTTCGTCAATGCGTGGGAGTTCCAGTGCTTTAGGCATCTTCTGGGCACGCTCGTTCCATCATAGACCTCATCCATCACTTTCCATCAGGCGTGATCGAGGTCAAGAGCGGGCCCAATAAGGAATTAAAAAAAAAAAAAACTAGGCTCCGTAATGCGATAATCCAGATAATGCTAATGCTAATGCTAATAGTGCTAGTCACTCTGAATTCAACTTAATAATCATTGAAATAAAGTTGATATTTGTTTAACTTGAAATAGGGTAGGGGTGTGCAGTAGGTACTGCGCACTTTTACTATAGGTAAGCAAGCACCAGTAAGATCAATATTCTTGGTGAATATGTTCCTACTGGTGTGCGGTTGACTATACCTACCGATCTACGAAGTCCTAGAATCATCATCTGCCTAGCATTATCCCACCTATGTTGGGGTCGGCTTCCAGTCTAACCGGATGCAGCTGAATACCAGTATTTTACATGGAGCGACTGCCTATCAGACCTCCACAACCCAGTTATTGGGTAATACGATACCACTTGGTAAGACTGGTTGTCAGACTTTCGGGCTTCTGACGACCCGTAACGACTGTCAAAGATCCACGAATGACAGCCGGGACCAACGGCTTAACGTGCTTTCCGAGGCACGGAGGGATCTCGGTATGTAAAGATGGTCACTTATCCACAGACCAACCGTGCAAGCGTAGCTTAACCTGAACGATCGACCTGTGCGGCTGTTATTATTTAGCCACGGGCCCCTAGAATAACGATGAATTTAAAACAACATTAAAAAACCCCGTACTTTTACCATTACCTACCTACCAACTGCATACAATAATACCGTTCTCCCTAAAAATATATATTCCTCATCTAAAAACAATCCACATTTCATGAGTTTCCCTGCGCACCGTACTAGGGTCGGGTCCCCACCGCGTTGGTCCCGCAGGCATTTTTCATTCCGACTTGATTAAACCCTCCCGTGCAGCGTTAATATATGAAACCTGTATATTGCAACTATTGTTTGTAGGTACGTACTATGACTACGTAGGTTTCATACTAGTGATTAGTTCGTTTGGACTCGTATAGGATATAGGAATAAATTATGTAGGTATGTACTAGCTCCCTTAAGGTGTGTCCATACTATAATAACAGAACATGTTATAAAACGTAGTTATATCACATGTTTCTATAGAAAAGCTAACAATGTTAAATAATTTGGACGTGTTAAATAACATAAGGATATGTGTTATATAACATAATCTAGACGCACCCTTTTTTTTGTGTGGGAAATTATCAAATAACTTTTCCCGCTCTGGGCGGAGCGAGACGGCGTGTCAGACGTTTACTGACTAAAACCCACCCGTGTTCCTTCAGTTGCCTGTGCCAGGGGCCACGGTATCTCTTTCGAACAAACCGCGACCCCGGCAGGCATCGGCCTTAGCGGACCCCGTCTGTTAGTGCTGTGTTCCACGCGCGCCTCAAAGTCCTCGCCTCGCGTCTTTGAGGCGCGCGTGGAACACAACGCGCCGTCGACCCAGGCCTGGTCCTTACCGGACGGCGAGCTGCCCATTGCTCGCCATCCCCAAGCCCGCGCCTACGGTGATCTAGACGCACCCTTACATAGTATAAAATCCTTACATAGTATAATACAAAGTTATTACATAGTTTAAAACTAAGTCGCCAAAATGTCTGTGCGCGCATAACTTCCGAACGACTGCACCAAATTAGATATTCCTTTTTTGTTGTGTTTGGATTGCCAGGACAAGGTTTTTATGAACGAAAATTTCGGAAATTCGAAAAAAACAATTGCACCCGTGCGAAGCTGGGACGAGCTGCTAGTTTAAAATAATTGGCTGCCTGGTCTACTATTATTTACAGATAAATGTGTACTAAAACTGGGTTTTATTTGAATGGAAACTATTAAAATGAATGAACCTCTAAAATATTTCTCCCTTCCAATGATGAACACTTTTTTAATAATTGAGCCTCTTTTTAACTTTCTGGCTATTTCTCACAGTTTGTCGACGTAACTAAGCTAGGGTAACCCGACCAAACGGGTAAGGCTAGGTTGGAACTATGACCAACTACGCCCGAGCTGAATTGGTCACACTAAAGTTAGATGCTAGGCACCCCGACCAAATGGGTTAGGTTCGAACTGTGACCAACCACGCGCGTGCTGAGCAAGTGAAGCAAGCAGAGCCGCGGCAGCGGCCGGTGGGCGCTACATCCAAGTTCTTTGCAGTTACTTGGCTATTTCGTATGTTTAGAACCCCAAAATAGGAATTATTAAGGTCCGATTAAATACATGCCTAATTGATTGCCATAACGTTGGCAAACAGACAGTTGGCCCACCTGATAGTGTGAGATGAGAAGGCTATCGAGGTGTGTGGTGAAGTGGTAACTTCCATCTTTAGACTCCTGCAAAATCAAAGAGTTAGTGTTGTCCTATCCTTAAGAGACAATGATGCCGATTCTGTTGTTAACAAACTAAACTAAATTTAACTTCAGTGCATCTTTTTCTTTTTATTTCATTAAGAAAAGGACAGAAGATACATTTTAGTTTAGTCCTGTCAAAATTAATCAGCGCCTGACGTAAATTGACGTAATTTTAGTAGGCAAGTTTTTAATCACGTCTAAACTTGTATGGAGTAAGTAGTTCCCTTATTCAGCATAAAAATAATTTAATACTATAATCCTCTCTCCTACTTATTTAAAATTTTGCCGTGTTCGCGACATGGTCCATAATTGTTTCTATTTATTAATAAGTACTTATTTACGTACATATGTGTTCATTATGGATTGCAATAATAATTAATTGAATTGAATTGAATCGGTGGTGCAGCAGTCGTACATGACCAATGAAATTAGCACCGAGTTCTTAATTCATTATTAAATTCTTATAGGTAATACTTATTTTCAGATTTTACAAATAAATATTTCAAACCCATTTTTCATAACGCAAAATTCCAACATATCTGAATGAAAAACCGCCAATTTGACACATCCGTGGGTGTTCTCTTAAGTAACGATTTCCCAAACAAATCATTGAGAACATTAATGAGAACCTCTTGATATGTGGCGTTGGATTTGCGCAGAAAAGAGCGTTTATATGTCAAAACATATCATAAATGTGTCGACAAGACAACGTTATAATAGCAGAAACATGGTGTCCTGCCATCGTAGATTAGTTGGTTGGAGTAAATAATATCTGTGACATAAATAATGTCGTGCAGGAAGTTGGTATTCTTTTGCCAAGAGATAATATATAAATTATTGAAATAGGTGTAGGTGTTTCAGCGTTTGTCGATGGATATATAGACGTATGAGGAACAGGGTGTAGAGTTCACTCATACTCTATAGAAAAGGGAGGATCCTCAGACCAGACTGGTATTGTCTGGCGTTCCACTGCCCCATGATTCATTTCGGGCCGTTATATCTATGCTAGTTGCGCGGTAAACTCTGCTTGCGAGATGCAGGATTTCGTGACGTCAGTATGACGCGTTGTTCGCATGTGGCGTTGTAGATACCGCTACAGATACATTAAAGACTTTGAAAAAGCTGGACTTATAGATTTTGTTGTAATTTGTTTTAACTAGATTACATTTTTTTTATTCATTGATCGTAATACATACACGTAAGTAATAATACATCATACCTACCTCCCATGAAGGTAGGTAGAAACTACAAAACGCCATCTGCTACGATCTTTACATACCTACTCCTTTTGCTTACGTTTTTTAATTATGTACATCTGAGGGGCAATTCTCGTAATTTTAAGAACATTGACAGTCGGATCTCTCAATCTGTCAAAAATACCTCGAATTTCCCTAAATTTTTGACAAGTTTTTGACATGTCGCTAAGATGAGATTGCGACTAGATTTTGAACGTTTTTAATTACGGGAAACGCACGCCGGTTGCGAGTACTACGCACCTGAACTTTCTGAAGAACATCACCATTTATAGTAATAACTTCGCAAAAAGGTCAAACATGAGTATTTTAGAGCAAGTAGAGGTAATCTTCGAGAATGCAAATGACAAAACCATGGCTTTTGCTATTTTAAATCGCCACAGGTTGTGTCAGCTCGCCAAAATCACTACGAAGACTAAAGCTGAAAGTTTTTACAGAAAAAAAAGACCACATGATGGAAGTAAGAACTTACTACTGGAGCCGAGTTTAAGCTCCGAGTATACGCGATGCAGCGTCACCGACCGACTGGAGCCGATTATACACGATCCGTCCTATTGCAGCCGAGTGTAACCGATTCAGCGTCACCAAGCGACTGACGCCGAGTATATCCGATTCAGCGTCACCGACCCGAACGTGACGGTTCAGTTTCGTTCACTGTTCAGAAAGACCGCAAAGTGAACCTAAAGATAAATCTGATAAAATAAAACAGATGTAGAATCCAAATCATCAACGCTTCGAGAAAAACACTGGCAATGCTATAAAGATTCTTGTATTTCGATAAAATGTGAATGTTCTTCGCAGTCTTAAAGTTCAGAAGGCCGTCTGTGACATCAGTTCATCGTAAAACGAAGTATTTATTGTGAGTGACGTCACGAACAAACGACAAGCGAGGTCTGAATCATCGCAGGCAGGCATTCTTCAAAATGCAGTTTTTCCACGAAAATACTTTTCACTTGGCCTTCCATGCTTCAGTTACAAATACTAAGAATTAAACCCGTTAACAACATTTATATGTACCCCCTTACTAATACCTAAACGTTGTATAGCGTCAGTAGATACTTAGTTACACAACGCTTTTTATTAACGTTTATTACTAAGGGGGATATTCTTTTAGCACAACTAACCTAACTACTCACACTATTAATCACAATCTAAATCATTTTGAAGGATATTGCTAATCCATTGCTTCATCATAATATGTTCGAAAAATTTGTCTGCTCAACAACGAAAATAACGCAATGAATGTTGTTGAACTGTCAAAATGAAAGCCATTATTAGTTTTACGCAATTACCCCGTTTATCTGTTTTATTGACACTATCTATCAGACATTACATCAACTCAGCAAACGTAGGTTAGGACTCCCTCAAGCTAGGTAGAGTGACGATTTTCGCAGGGAGGCTGGTAGCAGCTGGATGAGAGTAACCAAGGTTCGTGACAAAATGGCGTATGATTTGACTTCTATGGACTCATCAACAGTTCAGCCGAAAGACGTCCACTGCTGGACATAGGCCTCCCCCAAACACCGCCACTTCGCCAGTTCTGTGCTTCCCGCATCCAGCGGATTCCTGCTAGTATCACACAGTCGTCGGTCCACCTTGTGGGAGGCTTTCCAACGCTATGTATTCGGTACGCGTCTTCTATGGACTGATAGTTAGAAAATATCAAAAATGGAAGAGAATTCGCATAAAAATATCTCCCAGCTAGCTACGTTAACCAGAACTTACTCGGAGGTGAAACAAACCAAAGATAAATAAGAACACAGCATAAAAGAAAACATCATAAAGGAAACGTTAATTACAAAATACTTTTAAGCAACAAACAACGTTTTTACAGCCACTAAACACACGGAGAGTTATAATCTTCCATCTTTTTCCGTAATAATATTTTTATTCCACATAAGGTCCAAGGTACCAATGGCGTCGGATTTGGTACCTTTAAGTACAAACTGGCGGGTGTGAATTGGTCTCTTAAAATACAAGATATGACACTGCCAAAGATTCTCATGGTATACTCGAGTGACGAAGTGTTTTAGGAATTAGATAATGGATGAGGATTTTTTTTCAAGTTCTTTTTTTCGAAGAATTAAACTGATTGAATAGTTGTTATATAGGTACGTGGTATAGTTAAATAAACGTTTACGTATTACCTAAACCGATACTTACATCGGTAAGTCCTTAGGCACGGAGGAGTCCCGTTTATCGAAACGGGACTCCTCCGTGCCTCGAAAACGCTACGCCATTGATCCCGGCTGTCATTCATAGATCTTTGAATTTGTAGTCAGAAGCCCAAAAACTATGACAACCAGTCTTACCAAGGGGTATCGCGTGTTACTCAGTAACGTTGTGGAAGTCCGATAGGCAGGCGCTCCATGTCAAATTAGGTATTCAGCTGCATTCGGATAGACTGGAAGCCGACCCCAGGGAAAAGGCTAGGCCGAGGAGATGAATTAACGTTTCTAGTTTATGTTAAGAAGCAGGTCCAAATAAAAATTACCTACTTGAATTTCATCTAGATAATATCGGTTTTTGATACAGGGGTCGAAAGAAAACTAAAACATTTTAAACTATGATTGTGATGATCTCTAGCGTTGTTTGTTTCTCCTATTTCATAAAGAAAATCCTACTATATTTGTAAATAAACCAACGGGGTACACTCTTAAAGCATAAATCAAAACTAAAACACAGAATAACTAATAGTACTAACTAAAACAAAATTCTCGCACAAACAAAATCTCAGAAGTCAAGAAATTAATATTATGCATAGTTAATGCGTTTTCCATGCGACTGTACAGTATACCACGTAAAGCCGTAACAGTGAGCACATAAAATTATTTATGAACTTACCTGCCGTTTAACGAGCGGGCCCTAAAGTGAAAAGTATTCTTTATGGGCAGTTTACGACTAACTCCCGGTTACGGTCCGGATCCGAGACTCATTCGCACACGGTTTTAGAATTAAGGAAAAGCTAATGCTGGTTTTGAGATTTTTTCTAACGGCTTCTTTTGTTTTTGAAGTGAAAACTACTTTAGGCGCGTTGGGCATTTTTTGAGATGGGAAAAAACCATTGAATTCGCGCCACTGTTACCGTAACCGACACTGCTTCGGATGTGTTCGGCTGTCCTCGGGATGTACTCGGTTTTGATGTACCTAAGTATATCCGATATGTCAGCGAGTGATGGCAAAGTATTCTGTTTGTTTTGTTTTCACTTTTAATTGTATATATTATATGTAAGTACCTACTTATAGAATATCGATTATCTCAATTGATGATAACTTATTATGATATTTTGATGATATGATAATATTACCCCAATATAATATTGATCATCATCATTCTCCTACCCTCATCCCACTTTAATTGGTGTCGGCGCAAGATGTCTTTTCTTCCATACTTCTCTATTAGTCGTCATCGCGGTAGTCACCCCCTTTCTAACCATATCATCATTCACACACAGACCATCCATCGTTTCTTTGGATATTGGGGTAATATTATCATCATATCATCAATGCAGTAGCCCCCGATCCATATCAAGCTAGAAATTTTCCAATTAGCTTTTGGGGCTTTCATTGAATGTCACACCGCACAGTAAATTAAGCAGTTTGTCAAAACGCTACAACCAAATTAAAGTTTGAACGCCAGACATGATAATTTCTAACAAGCAATTCTTAAATTAATAAACCATAAACTGTACCTGTAAGCACCTACCTACAAGTCATTGTCTCTACCCACTAGATCTTAGCTGTAAACCGCTGAGTAGCTGTACTCGTACGCAGCTACACAGCTGTACAGAGAGTGCAGTATTGTCTGGGCGCTGAGAATGCGACAGGAATCCCGCACCGATATAGACAGTCCTTACAAGGTATTCAGTAGTCTCAGGTATTTAGACACTGAAAATATCGCAAGAATAGTTCCCGCTGGGTGTAATTACAACTAAGGGAAGTAAAGGGGTTTGATGATTTTTTTAGGGAGCCTACCTACTGCCGCGCCATTTTGAAAATGGCGGCCACGCATGAGACCTTTATAAATCGATAGCTGACATCAATGTAAACGGCAAACATAATTAGACGTAAGTACATAAATAATAAAATAAATAAGACCAAACCCCGTAAGTATCAACTTTACGGGGTTTGGTCTCATAATATTTTCTGTTTGTACCTATTGATGTCAGCTATCGATGTGGCCGCCATTTAAAAAATGGCGCGATATTAGGTACCCATGCCTCGGATCTTCAAAGCCCTTTCGCAATAAGTGCCAGAAGTGTTTTTTACTAGAAATCTAAGTTTTACAAATAGTCTCCAAGACATGATGATTACTATGATATCTATGTTACTATGCTTAGGTAGGTACTGTGAGAACTTTACGAGCTCTCAGTAGCGGGCCGAGTAAATAAAACACAGTTTGTCATATTACATAATTCAACTAGCTTCTGCCCGCGACTTCGTCTGCGTGAAATTTCACCCTAAGAAGGTGCTCTTAGGGGTAAAATTTCGTAAAACCCTTTCTTAGAGGATACCTATTCTTCACAATGAACACACCCTCCGAATTTCATGTCTCTAGGACCAGCGGTTTAGGCTGGTTTAGGCTGTGCGTTGATATATCAGTCAGTCAGGACTTTGAATTTATAGGTACCTATAGACTCCTAGATGGTTCAGAACAACTTTTTTACATTTTTATCCTTGTCTCTTGGCTTTTCAGCCAAATCTGGCTTCTACTAGAAATAATTTGAAAGCTCATTCTAAATTCGCTTGAATGTTCGAATGCAACCAGAGTTATTGTTCTGCAAGCCTACAGAACATAAGGTCAACTTTTGCAGACAACCTTTACAGTAACTACATGCTAGAATCAAGATCTTTAACTAAGTATAACAGAAGTGGATACCTAGCTAAATAGCTTCGGTGCAGTCATTTAGGTAGGTAGATAATATAGGTAGAGATAGGTAAACCATTTTAAAAATGAACGCCCTCCACTGCTTGTTGCATACTTACACATTTTGTCTGGACTTTAAGAGACTGTGACCTCTGAGTTTGTTTCGGCCTTTCTTCTCAGAGTAGTCAGATAGGAAACGCCGACCTCATCTAGCTTAAAAAAATATGATTGACGTGTAAAAGTGTTTGTACAAACCTACTTACAAACATAAATAATTTATCATTTCAAATGTTTGTATAGATATTTTAGTGGAGGGGCGTGCATTTTTAAAATGGTCAAAATCAAAATCAAAAGTCATTTATTCAAACTAGGCTGAGAATCAGCACTTTTCGAACGTCAAAATTACATAAGACAGTCCCCCAAAACGCCCGCCCTTCGCCACTTCCTAGTGCTTTCGCTGGGAAGAAGAAATGGCGGAACAAACTCCCCAACAGGTTTATCTCTACCTACAGCTACCTACTAAAACTATTTTTTCAAGTAGGTGTGCACTTTTCTTTGAGCCCAGCAGACTATCATAATTACATTATTTTAGTCATCCTGGCTTGCACGACATGTACCTTTTTTTTTTTTTTGGATCGGAAATCATCTAATGACTCCACCCGCTCTGGGTGGAGCGGAAGGGAGTGTCAGACTCTTACTGACTAAAACCCACCCGTGTTCCTTCCTTAGCCCTTTATGTTCCGGGGCAGCGGTAACCCTTTCGGAAGATCCCGCTACCCCGGACGACACGTACCTATAGGTCGTTTTGTAAGACCTTTAGACACGTGTCTAGTGAGAAAAAAACAAAAACTTTGGTTAGGTAACTCTTTTGTCAGATTGCCCTGTTCAAACAGCTATCTAGTTTGGATTGAGCACAGTTTTAATGTTTCTCACACACATAGCACAGCATTAGTATTTTTTTTCGCAAATAGTTGTGAAATCTCGGCGGTACCGGTGTTCCTACGGCAAGACCGATACGGTATGACGTATGAAGCGATGCACGTTGGGTATGAAATGTTTACTGCATTATGGTGCATCCTTTAGAAGTTTAGCAATAGGTTTTTTGAACCTAATACTTATAGTATGTGGTTTTTGATTGGCGAAAGTGGATTATATAAAAGACAGCCCATGTATCCTGAGAAAACCACCGTGAAAACTTAGGTAAAATGAACTGTCAATAGTGTCAATCCCTAGCATCACGAGGAATGACAGTTCACTTCACCTAAGTTTTTAACGGTGAGAGTTGTACAGAACAGATCGCCGATCAATTCTGTACAAATCTCATCGTGGAAACACCACGTAAAACTAACCCACGGTTGAATTTAAAGTTGAAAAATTGCCAAAATTTTTTTTCCTTCAATGGGAAATTCAATATACTTAATTACGTTTTTGCAAAAAAAAAAAAAAAAATTGCGGGCTTCACCTTATTGCAATTTTTATTTTTTCAAATTTTCAACTTTTTGTTAAAATGGAGTGTGGCCAGTTCTCAAATTCAAATTCTCAGTAGAAACTGGGTGTGATTCGTAACGACTTAAGTTGAGATATTTCATTCAATTTCTGTTTTCGTAGAACTAGATGGACTAACCCAAAATCAGTTAGTTTCAACCACAAATGTCTGTGAATAGCACCATGACAAAGTTCAGAAATTTGCGGTGCGTGTATAAGCGTAAACGGCCAAACTTGAGGTCGTGACTTTGATCCCATCCCTGTTGCACTATTGAAAGGACAACAAACACTTCAATTCCAAGTGTAGTTACCTATACAATCCAGAATCCACATTGCCAGTTTTTCTCTGTTCAATAACCATTTTTGTGCCACCGCCGCTTGCACCCATCCATTGTGTAAATTCCCGTACATTGACACAATGCATGGATGGGACAGGACACCTACCTACCTTTCCAACAATTGAACATCTAAAGCCGATATCAGACGCGATCGAGTGAAAGTTCATTTTTGTTTCATTCTTCGTTTACACGACGCCGACAAAATTGTATAGGAATGAACGTTAATTTGTTTCTTTCAGTTCATTATTCGACCATTCGATAGGCGAGTGAAAAATGTCGAGTTCCGAAATCCCACCTTGTGGGATCGTTCAGTACCTAATGAATTAATTTGTCACTATATTGATTCATTTGGGAGCAATGGTGGCCCAGTGGTAGCGGCCACGACTTGCCGAGTTTCTGGTCGTCGATTCGAACCCTGACCGGTGCCTTACTTTGTGTAAGTTATTTCATCACCACTGCTCTCAAAACGGTGAACAAAAAAAAAAAATCGTGAGGAAACCGGCATGTCCTAGAACCAAAAACTCGAAGACATGTGACATTTACCAATCCGCACTGGGCCCGCATGGTGGATTGAGTACGGCCCACTCCCTCTCACAGAGAAAGTAGGAACATTATAGGTTGCTTTTTGAGTTCAGTCAATTTCTAGTGAAAAAAATTAACAAAAAGTGAATCGTCTGATATCAACTGATTTAACAAGAATTGCAACAGCGCACCTCAACTCATCGTACGTAGTATAATCTCAATCTGTCAAGCGTAGATGCCGCAGCCCTGTACGCTCGCTACAAAAAGCCGCACGTTCACTTCAAACGCGCCGCGCGCGCCGCCGCCGTTTAGGGTTGCCAACGTTGTGTCCTTTTTATTCGAAAACCTTTAGAAGTATTTTGATTAATTAACGATACCTTGTCGCTGTATTGCGTTTTGAAGCTGCCGGTAACAAGTCGTACTATGCGGTGGTTAGGAATTAGAATCGAGTTGAACGTATGAAAACAACTTGTCCTTGTAGGAACATGGATATCTGTTATTTCTGCGTTATAGTGTGAGAAATTTATTATTTATGTAATGTGAGTTTTAAGTTTATAAGTACTACGGAGTAATTGCGTAACACACTATCAGTAGCAATAGCTTTCATTTTGACAGTTCAACAACATTCATTGCGTTATTTACGTTGTTGAGCTGACACATTTTTCGAACATAAAATTATGAAGCAATGGATTAGCAATATCCTTCAAAATGGTTCAGGATTGAGATTGATAGGCTATAGTGTGTTACGCAATTAGTGTGCTGTACTAACTTATCTAAGGTCCGGCCGCGCTAGATTTGCCAAAGATGTAAACAACAATGGCCGCTCGAAATTGAATAAAATCGATATACAAGAACATTTATTTTAAGTAATGTTTGTTTTCGTCAAGTTAGCTCAGAGATTTAGACGAAAACAAACATTACTTAAAATAAGTGTTCTTGTATATCGATTTTATTCAATTTCGAGCGGCCATTGTTGTTTACATCTTTGGCAAATTTAGCGCGACCGGACTTTACAGTTGTTGCGTTTTAGCATGGTAATAGAGGCCATTGCGCTTTCCCTAATACCTCTCCGTCGAAACCCAAACAATAAACTATGTATGGTTTTTTGTTATTGGAACATGTTGAAGATCACTACACGTAGATATTGACTTTATTTCAGTTATTTAAATAAAAAATGTTAGAAAAATTTGGTGGGTCAATGATCGCTATTGCCATGCTAAAACGCTACAACTGTAGTATACAGGGTCAAATTAAATTAGCTAGCGAAACTCCACAGACGTGATGCGTATCGATATAATACCTAAACACGTTAAAACAAAAAAAAACTGATTTTCTCAACTCATATTTCAAGTAACAAACACATATTTTTTATTTTATCGTGTTTAGGATCTTAAATATCGATACCCATCACGCCTGTAGTTTCGCTAGCTGATTTAATTTAACCCTGTATATAGGCTGAGTATTTTATGTGTGTTAAATAATTATGAAATAAAGGTGATCTATAATAAAACTCAGTAAATACTTTTCCACATTCTTTATATACAGTACAGTACATTGATATAGAACTTAAAAATAATTAACATTTAGCTCTACGTTACACATTACAGTCCGTCAAATCTAAGAAGTACCGTTTGACAGGTGTAAATATGTGTTATTTTGCTTTGTTTGAAAGTTTTCAATTACATTTAGATATTAAGAATTGTACATTTTTAGATACAATAATGAAATCTTTCTAAATTCATGGTTTTATGAAAAAGGTTATCGAAACTGATTGAAAAATATGAAACGTCAAACGGTACTTCTTAGATTTGACGGACTGTAAGTTAACATTTAGCCGTACCATAGACAAGCGGGACTCTGTGCATCATAGACAACGTACAAAAATATTATTTTTATTACTTGCAGCACTATCGTAATGTCACAGAGTCCTCCACAGATGATAAATTATAACTATAAATCATAGCGTTTAGAATAAATAGACTATAATTTAGCAATTAATAATTAAAAGGGCAAACGTTCATACCTAGTCCAAATAGGAATCACACGCCTAACATTAAAATTAAATTAAATTATTTATCTATTTGTAATGAAGGTAAAACAACAAACAAATTCTTACAACCACCTAACCCGAAACAAATACGCTATGTCTAGAAATTGTAGCATTGCAGACTTTAGGGAAATAGGTTTTAAAGGATGGTAATAGGGATCCGTTTCAACCACATACAAATCTTGAAGGGCCAACTATAAGCACCAACATTTTTTGACTTTGACTCTTATGGTCAGTTTTTCTGTCACATCTCAAATCTAGTTTGAACTGAAGATTCTTTCCTATCTAACGTTCTAGAAATTTAGTACTCGCAAATTGCGCGTTTCCAGCGAGTTGACTGTTTAACGCACTCGCTGCGTGTGAGGAGCGAGCATGCCACGTGTGCGCAACGTATTCGCCGCGTCTGTGTAACGAGAGGAATTGATTTGACTGAACAATATTGTGAAAACCTGTAGAACTCGCTATTACGCAGCTAGCTTACTGCGCACCCGAGGGGAGCACGTTCAAAAATCTGGGAAATCGTCAGTGGGTTAACGCTCATACGTATTTATGTAGAACGCTGGTGTCCGGCGCCGCGCCGATATGCCAGCGTTTGATAGGCGCCGACAAATTCCTATCTGAAAATCTGCCAAATCAGCGCAGACCAGGACTGACTATCTGATTAGTCAGCGCTTCCGCCGGTTCGCACTGGTTCGAGCTGATTTGGCAAAAAGTATGAAAACTGCCTGCGCCAATCACCGCTTGTCGATAAACGCTGGCATATCAACGCCGGTTACCAGCTTTCTACATGGACATACCCTCACACAAGTCACGCTAAGTCCCCTCAAGTCTGCAACGTTACATTTTCTAAACGTGTTACCGCTAGTCCGCTACCCATTGACACACGTAAAGATGTCATTTCACGGAATAAACAGTGATTCGTCACAGAGTGATTGTAAATGTGCATCTCACCCAATTCTGAGATTCAATAGCATTAGAAACTACAATGGAATACATAGGAAGAACTAGTGGTTAGAGGTATTTGAGGAAATACGGATGGGAGGTAAAGGTACGATCATATTGAACGGTTTACGATAGTTTATGCAACGCGATATTACGATAATACAACGATTTTGATTCGATAATAGAATACGGCCGATGAATTCTGCACCTTGATTGCGTAATACACTATCAATCTGTATCATTTTGAGGGATATTGCTAATCCATTGCTTGATATGTTCGAATTTGCCTGCTTAACAACGTAAATAACGCAATGAATGTTGTTGAATTGTCAAACTGAAAGCTATGCTACTGATAGTGTGTTACGCAAGTACCCCGATGGTCACAACATAGGCTCTCCGAACTTTCGCGCATGTTCTCTCACTCACACTCGTCCCATGTCACCATTTGGTTCCTATAAAATGTAATTGCGCAGCATTCTGCGCAAAGTTCGGGCCGGCCACGACTTGTCAGCCATATTGCATTGAATTTAATGATGATGATGTTATCGAATCAATACAAGGACACTGATTCGACGATAAAAATAATATTTTTGACGGATTATTCCGATTTTAGAAATTCTCTCAGACTCAGATCTATGCCAAAATATCGAGTTATGGAGGACCATTACTCGATATTTTGGCATACATACACTTACATAAATACGCTGGCAGCGCTTGTATATAAGTGTATATCGTTTGAATGATTATTTATCAAAGCTTTATGTAACCTTTCATGAGTTTGTATATAAAACTTAGAAGAATCGTACAGTAGCAATGTGGAAGAACCTTTACAAATCCGCTTAATAAAATATTTTACAACTAAAACAGCTTTGGGCAATGAATTTTACAATAATTCTGCGACGTTACTACACAATTCTAAACCAGAGGCCGTGTAGGGAAATGTCAAAGTGATCATTAAACCACTGCGAAAAGAAGACGGGAGATATACAGAATGTATAGCGCCATCTCCTTCTCGCAATGGGACAGTGACGATCCTGACATTTCCTTAAACGGCCATATTAAGCTATGTAGGAAGAAATATTAGGAAGTCTTGATTCTATTTCATTTACAAAAACTTACAAATGTATCTAATTAGAAAATGTTACATGCACCCGTTTTAATACTAGCAATATTACATTTTTTAACAATAAAAATTGGAGTTTTCTGTCAATTGCTTCGTTTTTAATTCATCAGATTTCGTATAAAAAATAACGAACAAAAATTGTTCGTAAAACACTTTTCTCACGTGGCAACATTTTCGCTTCGAATTTCTAATAATACTTTTAACGGCGTTTTTTATCAAAATGGAATATCTAGCGTTTTAATTAGTGGAGTAAAATGGACTAACTAGTACTTAATCCGTGGCCTCGAGTACATGAAGAGGTATACATGCGGCGAATTAAAAGGACTTAAATCCGCATTTGTAAGACCTAGCGCACACATACGATTACATCTTTAAGGGGGAAGCGGGGTGGGCCCGCGAAATTCAAATTTTCTTACGTTTTTCTTCAATTTGCAGGTTTTATATTAAACAAAATATGATTGCTGCATGATAGGGTTATATTTAAGATTTTAATTAAGTATTATAACCAGAGGGCTGGCCTATTTTTAGCCCAAAGAATAAGCATTGCCATCCAACGTGGTAATGCTGCCAGCCTTTTGGGCACTTATCCCATTGACAGCGATGCGGACGAATTTTTTGATGCCCTATGAGCTCTTGTCTTTTTTTTTCCTTTTTTTTTATACACTTGTATATAATATATATATATTTTAGATTGTAAAATACTTCTTGTAATTAATATTTAAAAAATAAATCTGATCTATATACAAAGTATTATAACTGTGAATTCATATTTGTCACGGTCGCGAATCATATTTTAATCAATCTCCTTTATCTCCCTATTTCGTTTGATCCACGACTTTGACCACCCTGTATGTATATAAAAAGGCATTGCAACACATGTCGGACATAAGCTAGTTAGTAATAATTTAGTATAGGTAAAAAAACTTGGGCATCGTTCCAGAACGAAGTATTTACTGTCGAATCGAAATTTTGCTCTAAAGTAGGTTGTTACTCCGGATTCTTGGACCTGCAGTTTGAATGAAATTGATTGGAATTCTAGATAGTTATTGGCAATAATTTCGTCACAACTAGACGTGATAAGAATTAATTACTCTTAGCAAATAAGTCACAGACCCAGAGACGATCTTTACTACATTTATACATTCTCGTAAGAATTAACACTTCCTATACTTAATTCAATGTGTTGTGTATTGTCTATGGTATTGGTGTGACCATTATAATTATTGTCACCTATCCAGACATCAAGCAATAGACAATATTGTACAACTTTTAACTTTTTTTTTAATTTCTCTTTGTATTTTCATTATTGTCGGTTCTAGGCTCTTGGGTAATTTGTATTTTATAATGTGCATCTTATTTGTGCAGAACAAACAAATCTTTTTTTTTTTTGTTCTTTCAAGATGTCCGCTAAAATTCTTCAGGAATCGTTTGTGTGCACTAGAATTATTTCATTTTCTAATTCTATGGAAAACTGTTCTACATCTCTCACTACTTTCAGATTATATTTGATACTTAACAATATTATCAAAATAAATAAGTAAATCATAAAAATATGTTACATTACACGTAGATTGTATTGTCAAATTGAATTCATTGAACATCATTTACGCTGACCAATTTAAATTGCCCATTGAAAACAATACCTAATATTGCCCCTTCGAAATACTGTTTAGAAGGTACGAAATATAATTATTTTTTTAACGGGCAATCAAATTGCTCAGCGCACATGACCCTACTTATAGAGTAGACACAGTACTTAACTTAACGATAACTTAAAGCTAGAATAAATACTTAGTCAATTCTTGGAACACAATGATAGGGCCGCTAATGTTTTTGGTAACTTACTGATGTTGTGGATTCGTAAACTATAAAATATAAAGTCTTATAAACGCATCTTTCATTAATTAAGTGCACATTTCGCCAATTATAATGACACGATCAGCTCATCTCATTTAGTTGTGACACTGACAGCTGTCAGTGTCAATATTCGACAACAATGATGACACTGACAGCTCTTAAACGGTTTAGATGTGCTGATGGCGTTTTGTTTCATCAGTGAAATCCGCCCTTAAATTACAAGGATTCAGGGAAGAACGATTATTGTTAATAAATTATGTAAAGCCTTCTCGAGCGCTAAGATCTGGCATATACATATGTAGATTTTTTTTACAAATCATAGGAATGAAATCTCCCTTCACATTTAGGTCGTAAGTTAGTGCATTATATTTATCATAGTTTGAGCGCTCTATTTGCTCGAGGGCTTTTTTTAATTATTGAAATTTTTTATCGCTTGTCAAATATCGTTCGAGTGTTAAAAGGCCCAAAGCCCGCATATACAGTGTTTATTGTTGTCGAGTTTTTAGATAATTATGCAAATATATTATCCATTGATGCTTGCGATCCGGGCCGCAATTCTGTATATTCCCCGCGAAATCTTACCACGTGCAAACCACGTCAATATCGTATCTTGTTAGCGGCAAGGAATCGAAATGTCAACCGTACGGACATGTATTTTGACAGTTCAAACCACGCCATTGTGTCATAGAGAATACGTTAATAGCAGAACTAAGGAATTGACGTGGTTTTGAACAGGGAGAAATTCATGCTGCCAGTATTGGAAATAACGTAGATAATAGGATAATTATATAAATATAAAACGCCAGCAAAGAACAGAGATCAACAAAGGTACTCTTCGTAATACGATAAAATTTCATAAGTTTGAAACTAGTTCATTCATTGTCATTGTCATCGGACATCTTTCATCAATTACTGCGTATGAAGCTGTCACATTGTTGCCATAGCTAGTACAGTAAGCAAAAGAGATTAGCATGCAGGCTAGCAATATTTGAGTTGTATTAGAATTGTCTCTGACGATTTCGGACACAAAAGCCCGAAATCGTCGGTCAAATGCATCAAAACGATATTTTGCTACTAATTTAGAAACCAATGTCTTGTAGAAGATTCTCTGTCCTTATTACGTTGTAACTAGAGTTTGTTTTTATAAACCCAGATAGTAATTTGACAGGTGTAATGGCAAACGCCGATATTAAAAAGCAAACGCATAAAGACTTGAAATTACTATCTGGGTTTAAAAAACCGTCTTTAAGACAATTATGTATACCTAGTCGACTAAATAATTACGTTACCATAATTATGTGCCATTAATTAAAACTTGGTTCAAACTACCAGTAAATTAAAACTTGGTTCAAACTACAGTAGGGCCGAAGAATCATGGCCGGTCTGAACTGAACATAAGCCCTAGAACTTTCGCACATGTTCTCACGCTCACACTCGCCTCATGTCACCTGTCACCATTTGGTGCCTAAAAAATGTTGTAGCGCAAACTTCGGACCGGCTACGATTCATTCATTTATTGGTTTTGAAAGCAAAAATAGACCTTATCGTTTTATGACGTGCAAGTGACATTCAACCTTAGGGTGGTAAAGCAATTCTATGGCCGACCATGACTACACAGTCACACTACAAAGATGTTCGGTGTATAGCTACGGTTTCCTAGAAGAGTGGTGCCCTTCTAATAACGGCTGTCATGTAAGTGTTAGCATCGGGGTTTGACTTTATAGTGTCGACAAACGTTATCTAGGGCAACACGCCAACTTAATTTCATAAATATCGTTTCAGTGAAACCCTAGCCTAGCCTGCATACTCATCTCTTTTGCCGAGTGTACCAACGTTACCTACGCTTGATATCATAAGCTCTTCGAAAAACGGGTGTTAGTGTGCTGTTGTCATAAGTGTTTTGCTGACAGTTTCAGTTAAAAAAATAGTATTACTTGTATTCATTTAACGTATTTTGTGCGTCCATTGAAAAATTTATAATTTATAAAATTAAACTTTTTTGTTACTTATGTAAGTACTTCATTTTTGTTTTAAGGCATCTTCATACTCTTTCCAATTAATTTTAAAAACTGTTTTCTAATTTAGTTTAAAAGCTCTCGTATGCAAGTTTAAGGACAGTTTACACATCAAGTTCGGACATTCAAAGAAAAATTACATACTAAAGCAATTTTACTTAGCATAAACAGCGTTTTTTTTTCGTCAGGAAGCTTGCGAATCGATCCAACAACGTCTCAGCAGACCCTAAATCATTTAAAACGAGCTCCTCTGGCTCTTGTAATTTAAGAAAATATTAAAAATCACTACTAAATACCGCCACATCTTCAATTTTATATACATTTCACCGTTTGGCAGTGACCAGCTGGTCTCTTCATCATTATTTACATCAATCCTTTACAAACTTTTTATCAATGAAAATAAAACCTACATCTAAAATAAGTTATAGTTTTCAAGATATTTAATGGCATTAAATAAAGCTTAGTTTACGAGTTTCAAAAGCGATTCCAGCCAACTATACTTACATTGCTACTGTGATCACTTTTTCATAACATTTTTAAAACAAAATTAAACTTAAACTTTAAGATGTTATACTCAGACGATTTATGCGTTTGAGCTTCCTCAAATGCTCAACAACGTAGACACTGCAAGACGCCGACGATACAATTTTACAAACAAAACTAACACCAAATCTACATTACAATCTGGAATATACAATACAATACAATTCCAACTACAAAATACGAAGAGAATTCTTGATAAATATTTCGGCTTAAAAGTCGATTCGCACGAATTTACTCGCCCGAAATTTGCGAATCGTCAGTTTTAAATAGTATTATATTTTTTCTACACGGTGGCTCGCACGAAGTTAATTTATTTGTGGGCGAGACGACGACAACGTGTACAGTGTACTTTTTTCTTAAATCCATTGCATAAAATTCAAAATGTGCCAATTGCCTAGTAGAAATATGTATTAGATCACTGTCACAAAACACAAATAAATTAACATCGTGCGAGTCACCTATAGAAAAAATAATATTACATAAAAGTGACGATTCGCACGTTTCGAGCGAGTAAATTCATGCGAATTAACTAATAAGCCAATATGTCGAAGGAAGAAATACGAATTAAAATCTGGAAAACAAAACACTTCTACATACTTCTATTTCAAAAGTCCATTCACTTTACAAGCGTCGTTGGTGTGAGTCCCAACGTAGGTGAAGATCAGGGTCGCGCATCATTCGAAGACTCCACATCACTGGAGCTGCTCGATACAGATTTCTTCGGCTTATATTCTGTTATAACTACAGTTACGCCACTCACGGTAACCTGATGACAAACGCGTTAATGTATTTTCAATTGATAGTAAGCACTTGATCTGAAACGCGTTACTGTATATTCAATTTTGCACTTGAACTGATCTGGACGACAAAGTGTGGCTAACGGTATTAATGATACGTAAATCGGATACAATCAAATTAAACTAATGAGAAACGTGTTTGGAGTTTAAAGATGACAAGTGTGCGAAAGTGGGACATTTATGTCAGATTATTTTCTTTATTCTTCGAAGTAAGATACTTGTTAGTAAGAGCGTTATTGACGCTGCAGATCCCAAATGTCCTGAATAGCCAAAAAGGTCCGAATAAGCAGCAGAGTGTATGTTGATGGCGATATGTGAAGGGGAAGACTAAAGAAACGATGGATGGACTGTGTGAAAGATGATATGGTTAGAAAGGTGTTTACCTAGATGACGACTAATAGAGAAGATATGGAAGAAAAAGACATGTTGCGCAGACCACAAATAAATTGGGATAAGGGCAGGAGAATGATGATGATGAAGCAGCAGACTAAACCAGCAACCTAATTGCGAAACACACTATCTGAATAATTTTGAAGGATAGGTATTGCTAGATAATACATTGCTTCATATATTCGAAAAATTTGTCTTCTCAACAAAGTTAATAACGCAATGAATGTTGTTGAACTGTTAAAATGAAAGCCATTCTTACTGTTCGTGTGTTACGCAATTACCCCGCAGAACGAAAATATTGTCTGGTGTTTTTGGGCAAAGAGATTGAGGTTTCTTAGGGAAAATTACGGAGACTTCGCTAAAGAGTCTGGAAGTGCGAACCGATTGTGGTAAGTACCAATAGGCGAGACAGCAATCCCATCGTTAAAAGTGCAGCAAGTCAGCAACTGAGTGACTTGAAAACGAAGTCAAAATGGGTAATGACGCTGAATACTCTTAGGCCCTTTGTACACGGCACGGTTTCTATACGGTACAGCGTATAAAACGTGCCGTAGGAAAAACGTGTCCGTCAACAAGCTTCCATAGTGATCCATACAACATTGGTGATCGTGCCTACTTGCGGCGAAAAAACCTTAGGTTTTCACGGCAAGAAAAACGTGTGTGTACAAGAGGCCTTAGGGAACTTGACTCTTGTCTTATCTCTCTCTGATGATGTTGTGAATTTGTGATAGCTTATACCAATAGGCTGTTGTAGATAAAATAATGGAGTCCTGAAATAAGTCGGGATGTCACTAAAGATACTTAATAATGAGTCTCATGTTTACCTCTCTAGTCTGCGCCGAGCTCCGATCAACATTACTCAGTCGTGGCGGCCTCCGCTTCTTCTTCAACGAGTTGGCAGACCGTGGCCTCTTCTGAGAGCTGGTGGGCGCCGTACCGGCTGCCTGAGCCGCCACCAACGCTGGGTTCATCCGGGGCTTGCGTGTCGATGTGCCTTCGGACAATTTTGAATGTTAGGTAGGATAGTTTAGGGACGGCTATGGCATACGCAGCGAAAGCGTCAAAGGCAGTTTTTTCGGAAGTAATCAGCTTTTGGCTTTCAAGTCTTAGCAGATCAATAAGCAAATCTACTCGTAGAAGGGTAAAAACGTGGGACATTTAACTACCGTTTGAGCTGGTGTTCATGATCATGACCCCGCATTTCTGTTAAATTCTGCTGTTTGATGAGCAAGTTCAAGTCGGAAGCCTACTTTGCATGGTGCGATTTAAAAGTCGGTGGCATACCATAAGCAGACGCAACAATAGAATTTGCACCGTCTAAGCAGTGAAGACGATACAAGACGTCATTTGATGCATTTTTTTTTGTATCACGGTTAAAACCACTTCCATCATGTAGATGGGGCTTTAGTTGTCTCTCGAGTTGAATTACCATAGCTATTATTTATTTTTATCAGCCGTGTGTGTCTCACTGCACGGCAAAAGCCTCCCTTCGCTCTTTCAACTAATCCCTGTCTCCTACTGTATGTGGCCAGTCTTTTCGAAAACATAATATTTTGACTCAATTTTAATATTTGGGCCTAGCTAAAATAACAAACAACCAAGAGGTCCTTTGCGATGGTCCGACCAGATAAGCTGTTCTCTTGACACGAAATTTCATGATGCGCTTCACTTGGCCAAGGACAAGGATAGACAGAGATGGCGAAACATCGTCAGTGAAAAGATGTTTTCAAGGTAGGATCACGACCCTCAGTAATGAGGAGTACAACTTGAGGAGGAGGAGGAAATAATAACAGCTGCACTGGTCGATCGAAGGTTAAGCTAAGATTGCCGCGGTCGGTTCGTGGATGGTGACCATCCATTACAATCGTTACGGGTAGTCAGTAGCCCAAAATTCCGACAACCTGGCTTACCAAAGGGTATCGTGTTACCCAGTGATTGGGTTGTGAAGGTTAGATAGGCAGTCTCTCCAGGTAAAATACTGGTATTCAGCTGGATCCGCGTAGACTGGAAGCCGACCCTAACACAGTTGGGAAAAAGCTAGGCAGATTGAATATGTGGCTAAATATTTCAATGTTCAAAGAGCGAGTCTAACTAAGCAAACCTGCTCCCTTTCTGGATGTCTGCAAATAAGGATATTGCACTAACTAGTGGAACTTTATGGTCTCACAAATGCCTCTAACGGTTATCGGAGGCATTTGCAATACAGCCATAATCGACCGCTTATTTATGTTTTACCGTCTTCACTGTTATTATAACTACAGACCTAGGAGGATTGGATTTGCGGATTGGAGACGCGCACGAAGACGTGGGCAGAAGCTAGCTTTTAATACTTTGGACGCTCCTTGGGCAGACAACCCAAAACAAACCTTGTTTTCTGAATAATATTTTGACCTCGGTAGAAAACTGAAGACTACCAGCTGTCTGTTCTAGCAATTCTTGAGGAAATCTACGTTCAGCATGTACATTTATGTAATGAATTCACATTAATTTTGCATTACAGTAACAGGGCATACGAAACCCCTTGGTAAGACTGGTTGTCAGACTTTCGGACTCCTGACGACCCGTAACGACTGTCAAAGATCCACGAATGACAGCCGGGATCAACGGCTTAACGTGCTTTCCGAGGCACGAAGGGGTCTTGGTATGTAAAGAAGCGCGGCAAGCGTAGCTTAACCTGATCGCTCGACCCGTGCGGCTGTTTAATAACAGCCGCACGGGTCGAGCGATGAAGTAATCTTAGCCATAAGCCCCATCAACCCAAACAACCATCCATAAATCCAAAAACAAAATACCAAGTCTAAGTTTCCTTCCCAGTACACATTACAGCGAACATTCTGAAACTCTTAGCATTATTCCTGTCTGAAAATAGCTCCGAATACTATATCAAAGCGTTATAGCCCAGATTGTGGAGCTATGTGGGGTATGAACGGGGCTTGTAGCCCGCGGGGCGAGAACCGTACTCTATGCGTCCCTTGCTAGCTGCCAGACGCATTACTACGGGAACTCGAATAGTTATCACTTTAAAATATCGTGAAAATAATAATTATTTTCTCAGCTTTATGGCAAATTTACCGTTATATTTTCAAAGAGTATCCATTGAGATTCTTACCCTTTCATCTACGTTTTGGAACATATCTCTATCTCTCTCGTGTAAGTGCGAATTTCACCCATGAATCTGAACACGATCAGCACCTTAATTGCGTAACCCACTATCAATCTCAATTTGAATCATTTTGTAGGATATTGCTAATCCATTGCTTCTTAAGTTCGAAAAACTGTAACCATTAATTCAGCACATGATTCTAGAACCCCTAGCGTAGAAATTTTTCATCGGGTATCGAACTGCATCCACGTACTGAATTCATGGTATGTACTAACTGGTTGCGCATCGATGTCCCTGCCACAATGCATCACATCGATGTCCCTGCCATAATGCATCACATCGATGTCCCTGCCACAATGCATCACATGGATGTCCCTGCCACAATGCATCGCATCGATGTCCCTGCCACATTGCATCACATGGATGTCCCTGCCACAATGCCAAGAAATTTCACGCGGACGAAGTCAAGTCAAGTCGAAGGCAAGTTAAGCTTATATTTTAACAAGTATTCGTTAGATTCTATAACAGCCTTTTTATAAACATTCCTGTTTGGAAAATTAACAAGAAAACACATTTCACATGCCTTATTAGAATCTCTTCATAGAATCTCGAAAACGAGTTCTAAACAAAACACGTTCGAGATTTGACGGTAATACGCGAAAAGAGCTCGGTATTTGTGAGAAGCGGGCGAGTGGAAGCGTTCTACTAGGAACAAAGACGTGGTTCGGAGGGTAGATTTACTAGGACTTACATACTTAGCGACGTAAATCGGGATTTAGTGCATACTACCTCAGTGCCTAGGGAGACTTACAGCGGAGTGGACGGATCTTTATATGATAAAAGTTTTTAAAGATAAAGATGGAATTGTAAGGCAAATGCGAAGTCTTTATTTTAGTCTCTGGTGGTCCAGTCTTAAGATTAATAATACCAGCCAGTAACTATCCTACTAACGAGCAAATGAGTCTTCTACAGAGGTGGATCATCATTTGCCACGCTTGTTCACTTGATCAGCAAAGAATGATTTGAAACAAAGCAAAAAGAATTTGTAAAGATCGTAGCAAGTGGCGTGGCGTGCCCACGCCACCCCATAAGAAAAAGACGTGAGTTTTTGTGAACGTATTAAAATTTAATAGAAGTCTAAGTTTCCTCGCGATATTTTCCGTCACCGTCATTCGTATCCAAGATTTTACTTTATCATCTACGAGTATCTATTCTATAATTATTTTGAGTAAAAAAGCATTCCAAGGTTGGTTGAAATCTTTATATAATATATATGATAAAATTTACTGGATGTCCAGCCATGAAAATAATAATACCAGCTACTCCAGCTTAACTGTCCCTCTGCAGGGTAACGAGGTCTGATATAAAGACGGGACGTGAATCATTTCCGATGCTTGCTCATTTGCTCAGCAACGAATGGCGATTTCTGACTATTATAAAGGTCTCACCCCTACATAGGACTTAAATATAACTGGCGGAATTTTGGTGTAAGCTATGTTATGAACATCTGTTTCCACACGCTGTTTTCCGTCACCTACTCACCTCCATATGTTGATATCCAAGATTTTACTTATCTACTCTCAATCAATCTGCCAAGCCTTTTCCCAACTATGTTGGGGTCAGCTTCCAGTCTAGCAGGATGCAGCTGAATACCAGTATTTTACATGGAGCGACTGCCTATTTGACCTCCACAACCTAGTTACTGGGTACATGATGCCCCTTGGGAAGACCGGTTGTCAATCTATCTATCATTATTTTGAATAAAAGATGCCAACTAATCAGCGATAGTGCATTCCAAGGTTGGTAGAGGAAGACATGCTTACGTCATCATTTCAATAGAATGATTGACTGAATTGTGTCAAGTAGAGACGGCCAAACGTTTGATTGACTGAAACAGTTTTACGACTTTCAATTGGCAAATTCTTTGGTGTACTCTACTGATATGACGTCAACTGACGTCAAAATTCCGAAGCCTTGATTGAAATTAATTTACGGTTCGTGATTGGGTGACCATCTATTACATATCGAGACCTTTCCGTACCTCAGAAAGCATTTGGTCCCGGCTGTCATTCGTATCGTCATCTTCATGCCGCGCGTTTCTTAATGGCTTAACATGTAATTCCTGTTAATTACCTATGTAGGTGACATAGTTCCAGCCAGTTGAGTTCAATTTGCACGGAAAGATGAGCAGATGAATGCAACTAACCGCATTTCACTGAACGATAATCGCATAACTGAGAAATTAATAGATTTTCATATTATTCATATATTTATTTGCATTCCATAATGTTGTTGAGGTGTTACTCGTGGTGGCATTGATTTTAATCGTTGGGTAGGACAGGATCGAATGTGATATTTTATTTGACTAAATAAGAGGTACCTAGCGTACCCCATGCATGTGGGATTTACAGCCCCTACCTTATTTCTTAAAGATGTAGATGATGATTGAAAAAATATTTTAATTTAATGGATGGACATTTGGTGGCATACTTATATTTATGGTTCGTGGCTAATTAATAACAGCTGCACGGGTCTATCGAAGGTTAACCGCTCAAGCGTCAAGTGTACATCAAGTGTACATAAGAGAAAGTGCTCGAAACGTCAACGGAACACCAACTGTACACAACTATTGTCATTGTTTTAACAATGACTTCACTGCGTCCATTCAACTACTCCGCCGCGTGGGGTGTTTCGACAGATAAGCGGGCAAACGTGTGAGAGGTTAAGCTACGCTTGCCGCGGTCGGTTCGTGGACCAGTATTTTACATAAAGCGACTGCCTACCTGACCTCCACAACAAAGTTACTGGGTAATAATGGGATAATACAATTAAGGGGGAAGTGCCAGGGTAGCCCGCGAAATTCAAATTTTCTTACGTTTTTCGCAATTTTCAGATCAGTGTCAGGTTGTATTTTGATCAAAATTTGATTCGCGACTATAACAGGTACGTATTTACAGAATTATAATCATTAGAATCATTAATACATCTTTCTAAGTTAGATTTGTACCACGACAACAAATCTCTTATGGAAAACTGCTTAGTAGCGTGCTCTTATCGAACCGCAAGTATGTATTTATCTATATATATAAAAGGAGAACTGACTGACTGACATATCAACGCACAGCCCAAACCGCTGGGTCTAGAGATTCCAAACTTGGCATGTAGGTTCCTTATGAGGTCTAGGGGTGCGCTAAGAAAGGGTTTTTCGAAATTCCACCCCTAAGAGGGTGAATGGGGGGGAGGGTGAAATTTCACGCGGACGAAGTCGCGGGCAGAAGCTAGTTTTATATAATATGTATGTAAATAGTACACCACAGACTGCAGTATTGTCTCTTCTTCTCCCTTAATCCAACCAAAGGCAATTCTCGTAATTTTAAGAACGTTCACAGTTTGATCTGTCTCAATCTGTCAAAAATATACGTAATCTCCTTACATTTTTGACAAGTTTTTGGCATTGATTGTCGCTGAGATGAAATTGCGACCACATTTTGAACGTTTTTGGCCATTATGAAGGTCTCGCCCTCTAACATGGGACTTATACATAAGTAACTGGCGAAATTTTGGTGTACCTACTTACCACAGGTATTTTCTGAAGACCGCCCATTGTGTCATCCTAACAATGACCTCTTAAGAGGTTGTTAGTGTTTTTTCCAATAACCCTGTAATACCCTATTTCTACATTTATATCTGTAATGTTTATAGTTTTTAATCTATTTTGTCGACTGTTTACTTTCATCGAGACGAGATGCATATTCCGGTAACTCCGCCCTCCCCCCGGTATAATTTAGCACGAACACAGATCCTGCATTACGGTGTATTGTTCTGCCCCGGGCTAGTGGCTATAGCGGCGCCACTGTCGAATGTTCCGCGAAGGGGTAGCCGGGGGTTAAATAAGGGTTGTATTAGCATCATCAGTATAGGTACTATGCATAAGGCATACCACCTTTATGGAGGGTCCACACGATACAGACTTTCATCAACTTCTATAGAATTTTGTCTGTGCAACAAAGCAGTACAGACAAATGTCGGTGTATCAGAAAAGTCTAGTCTCCATATATGTCTGCGGCGTACCTATTTTTCGGAGCCAAATAATTAATTAAGTATTAAATAAATTGATTAACTAATTAAGATTCGCCACGATACTCATCTGCCTAGCCTTTTCCCAACTATGTTGGGGTCGGCTTCCAGTCTAACCGGATGCAGCTGAATACCAGTATTTTACATAGAGCGACTGCCTATCTGACCTCCACAACCCAGTTACTGGGTAATACGATACCCCTTGGTAAGACTGGTTGTCAGATTTTCGGGCTTCTGACTACCCGTAACGACTGTCAAAGATCCACGAATGACAGCCGGGACCAACGGCTTAACGTGCTTTCCGAGGCACGGAAGGGTCTCAGTATGTAAAGATGGAAGATTCGCCACGATACTAAATAAAAAATTTCGGAACACTACAGATTTTCGAAAATCCAAGTCTAAACTAATGAATAGTCTGCGCAAATATTCTGTGGAGATGTCCGCATAAAAATTTTCACTCAGACTTCAAAGTCTGTACAGATCAAAAAAATCAACTGTTCCCTACATTAATTATGTTCGCATAACTCGTGAAAATGTAGGGAATAGCTGATTATTTTTTCACATATTCAGATTTGGTCCCATAGTAAAAGTTGTTCATAATGATGAGTACAATGACCCCTTAAGAGGAAAACGGTGATTAAAATTTCACCCCGTATACATATATGTATAATAGTAAGAATACTAAGAATGGATCACCATGGTCACCCATCCACAAACTGACTGCAGTAAGCGTCGACCTTCACTAACGAAACTACGACTGAACAGTTGACGGAAAACAAGGTTTGTGCACCATATAGGAACTGCGTCCAATATAATCTGCTGGTATCAACTCCCAACACAGAGCGAAATTCATTCAGTTTGTTCCAATTTAGCTATTAACTAGAGCAAGTGATAACAATAAATTTAATTTATGCAATGGACGCTATAGTAGCGGTAATTGCCAGCAGGATGTGACGTCATCGCGATTCGGGCTTACGGTTCTCGCAGAATGTTACCTTTAAGTAGGTAGGGTCGTTTCGGCACGGGATAATGTTACGACCATAGACATGCTGTCAGTGTCCAGCTTTAACAAGAATATTAGTGACCGTGTCTTTTATAGAATTTATAGCAATTTATGCATACTTTTTAACAAGTATGGTTATTCATAAATATTTTTAAAGTCTTTCGTATTTATTTATTATTAATAAACAGCTATAATTACAGTTTGCACCACACGTACAAGTTAAAAACAGTCAGTTACATCAGTCAGGTAAAAATAACAAAAAATTAAAATGATAATATTTTTTTAAATCAGTTATGCCTTATGGGAAATCAGTTGTTGGTGATTTTCCTCTAATAATTTCTACCTTTTTTCTTCAAAATTGCGAGCACAATTGATTTTGCGAGTTTCAAAGCCGCTGCCCATTTCCTCAGTGACAACCGTAGATTCTCACGCACACACTGTTCCACTAGCTGAATATCCTCGGTCCTGGTCGCAACATGTTATTGCCCGAGCCAGCACCCTAATAGCGTACGTAACACACTATCAATCACAATAATTATGAATCATTTTGAAGGATATCGCCAATCCATTGCTTTATATGTTCGAAATATTTGTCAGCTCAACAACGTAAATAACGCAATGAATGTTGTTGAACTGTCAAAATTGAAGTCATTGCATTGCTACTGTTAGTGTGATACGCAATTACCCCGTTGTTTCAGGAAACTTTTAAACCCATGTTCGGGAATACACGCATAGATCGTGCAATGCACACTAATTATTGCAATATACTAGGCTCGTGGCTAACTAACAACACGCCCACGGGCCGATCGATAAGGTTAAGCTACGCTTGCCGCGGTCGGTCCGTGGATAGGTGACCACCTTTTCATACAGAGGAGGGGTCCTTCAGAAAGTACGTTATATGCAGTTGTTCCGGCTGTCATTCGTACATCTCTAACAGTCGTTACGGGTCGTCAGATGCCCGAAAGTCTGACAAGGTATCGTATTACCAAGTAATGAAGTAACTAGGTTGCGGAGGTCAGATAGGCAGTCGATCCATGTAAAATACTAGTAAATGAAATGAAATTGTTAATTTTGTACATAGGATATCGGAATCACTTTTACACGTCTTATTATAAAAAAAAAAGCTAGATGAGGTCAGCGTCTCCTGACTACTCTGAGAAGAAAGACCGAAACAAACTCAGATTTAGATTTCGGTATTCGGCTGCATCGGATTAAACTGGAACATAATTAGCCTATAATGTTCCCACTGCTGAGACACAGGCCTCCTCTCAGTGAGAGGGAGTGGGCCGTAATCCACCACGCGGGCCCAGTGCGGGTTGGCAGATGTCACATGTCTTCGAATTTTTGGTTCTAAGACATGCCGGTTTCCTCACGATGTTTTCCTTCACCGTTTTGAGAGCAGTGGTGATGAAATAATTTACACAAAGTGAAGCGCCTGTCTGGATTCGAACCTACTACCTACAACTCGTAAGTCGCGGCCGTTACCACTTGGCCACCACTGCTCTCTTATTAAACTGGAAATCGACCCCAAAACAGTTGGGAAAAGGCTCGGTAAGTGATGTTCCACACAGGCCACACTAGACCTGTCACTCAGTCGCCTGATATTGTAATGGATAACTGTCTGCGGGCCTAAGTGAAGGAATCGCTTTTGCAAAACGCATCGATCGCAAACGCGCGTTGTTCTCTGGGCCACGGACACATGGCTGTTAAAAATGCGCACGCACTGACTACAAAGGCTATCGTCTCCTCTCCCCGCAGTATAAAAACTTTATTAAATCTCTGTCAATCCATACTAATATTATAAATGCGAAAATGTGTCTGTCTGTTACCTCTTCACGCTTAAACCGCTGAACCGATTTAGATGAAATTTGGTATAGAGATAGTTTGAGTCCCGGGAAAGGACATAGGATAGTTTTTATCTCGATATTACCACGGGATCGAAACTTATGCAGGTGAAACCGTGGGGCGCTGCTAGTGTTAATATATCACCAAGAACTATTACAACCATGATAATATCGCTAAACAAAGTCAAGTTACTCGTAAAACAAACAAAAGAGTATCTGGTTAACATTCCTAAAGGACCCCCTGACTCTACAAGGGCCCATTTACACCATAAACCACGAGGCCTTAGGAGATAAACGTACTGCTTACCTATATCTGTCCTTCAAGTGTAGGGTGGCAACATCACGTAAAGGTCAACGAACATAACCCGACTAAATTAGGAAGTCGCGACAATGTTTTCTTAGCAAATGTCGGGAGGTGTATATATGTTTTGGTCGGGTTATACGATAGGCAAGCAATGAGCGTTCTGTTTTTAAAAGGCAGGAATGCACACAGATTTGTTTACATTAAAATCGTGAGTCAAAGACAAGCAAGCAAGATAACTGTTTGTTTATTGTTTAAGCAAAGGTACCTACTCTAAAGAGTTTTTAATACGAGGGAGTAATTAGAAGAAATTAACGATCGTTAGGACTGCAATTTGTTTAATCAGGTGATTAGTTAGCTCATTAGAATAGATTAGGTTTTTTTTTAAATTGCTCTTTTGTAAGTAGGGACTTTTCTAAATTATGTTATCCAGGGATTCTTAGGTATACATAAAGCACCCCTATTTGCAGTTGTATATTATTATCTGAAAGGTTCTACAAACCTATTAACTACCTTTGTAATCACCTGAGCATACAGTTTACTGTATAACAGAAATTAACAGTAAGGTATACATAGGTAAAGCAGGCATATTAACGTAGCCAAAACATTGGCAAAGACGCGAGACCGTTTTAATTCCAATCAATACTAGGATTTTGACTATGAGCGATCACTTTTTAGGTTATGTTACGTTGATAGACGCTGTTTGGCCACCTAACACCTATATTATGTAGATTTCTACACGCGCAAGTACAGTAGAACGATAAAAGCACTATAATTAAACTGATATGTAAATATTTCAGGCCTACGTGGCCGAGTATGTATGTAAAATGTTCAGGTCATTCACGTCTGTTAACCACACAAAGGATTACATGCTGTCGCAAATCAATGACTGTATTACCTTTTCTAACATCACACATTGAACATTTGAAGGCTTCCGCATTGTTTCTGTACGTACAAACGCTGCAATCCCAATAATTTTCTTCGAGCACTTTAGACGGCCTTTTGGCTCTCCGAATGGCATTTTTCTTGTCCATTTTAACTCACACTTACGGCTAAATAACACTAGCACACTGTAATCATGATACTTTATATCGTAAACAAAAGTTTTTACCGCACAAACGCAAAATAAATCGTCTGAGAATCATTATTTTTGTTTTACTGTGCACAGAAATGTACACTTCTTTACGCCATGACAGATCGTCAATGTTGCGTCGGTAAAGCAGAACAGGGGCGCCACTTTCTCTAGGACTGTTTTATCTGAAAGTTTTGTTTATTTTCGTGATAATAGATGGCAGTAGTATTGGATAAGTCTTATAAAATGGTCAAGCGTGAGTAGTTGTATTTGTTTGTAACGTTAATAAATAATTAATCATTTTAAGACGAAACGAAAAAACTGTTAATGACTTTATTGTTTAAAATTGTGTTGCTGTGGGTACCTGGTACTTTATTATGCAATATTTGATTTAATTTGAGGAAATTCAATATATTGGCTTAGAAGTACTAGAACTAATTCGGTCAATGAAATTAAGAGCGAACTCATTGCATAAAGGAAACTTAAACTCAAAAATTAAGAGATAGGTACAGTCAGCGGTCGTTGTGCATGACCCTTTTCAAAAGTTTTTCGGATGCAATCTTAGTTTGCAACGCCTTTTTTTTGTTTGGCCAATGAATGAAGGATAAGCCTTTTTTAACTTAAGTAATTGTTTTTGTTTGACCAATGAACGAAGAATATCGCCTAAGAAGGATGACCATTTAATTGCTGTATTACTTCAGTTGCAACTTACACTTCTAACGATTGCGTCGCGTCTTGTTTTAAATATGAGTTTGAGAAGAAACCTGTCAACGGTCGACAGAGCTCGCATCATCGCTTTACACGATGAGGGCCTCAATATTGCCCAAATAACGGAAGCAATAAATATACCTATCGGTAAGTAAACATAATATTCTTATGTAATTTAGTGCGTCATCCTAGCTTTAGACAGGTGTATTATTATTTGACTTCTAGTCAAATCAGCAACTAATGTTTTACTTCATAATAATTGTGAATTTGCACAGTTTTTTTATTTGTATATAGTATTACAATCTAGCCTAATAATATTAATATAAATGGAGACTAATGAGTAATTTAAATACTTATAACTTAATTTGCTACAAGTACCTACAAAGTTTTACTCAAATAAGTTTTAAAATTTTTTGATTACCCAGTCGAACGCCCACCTATCCAATCTAATGAAAGTGTTAAGTAATATTTATTTTCGAGAAAAACGTATCTAAACAAACAAGAGTAAGAGACCATTTTTGTCTTTTTTTTAGCGGAATACTGTTCAGTTTTGGGTCCGGCGCTACGAGAGCGAAGGGAGCCTGGAACCTCGACCACGTGACCATTACCCCAGACCAAATGCGGCATATGGTCCGAGTGTACAAGGAGCTGCCCTTCAAGCCCACAAGATTGTTTGCAGAACGATACGACTGCATCCGCAACCTTTCGACGGTGCGTAAGGCGCTACGTCAGGTTGGCATTAAACATAGGAAACGGGCAATAAAAATTATCCTCACGTATGCTAATAAAGCGTTGTGTAATGTTAATGCAAAATTTAGTGTGGCCATGGCCAGCCACACATATGTATAGAAATTGGTGTGGACTGAGTTAGAGACAATACCGGAACAACCAGAAAATATTATGGTGGACCTAAGAGTGACTCATAGGAAGAGTTATAGGTACTATTCAAACTTTTTCTGGTGCCCTAATTGCGCATTATGTGCATACGACCATTATACGCTGGAAGAGTGCGAATTTTGCACCATACCGTTAATTCGGCAGACTCTTAAGGGCTCTTTCAATTTAGACGTTTCGTGTCGGACTGCACAACAACACGGCTTGTCGATTTTTTCCATATTATTATTAATGCAGTTAGAATTTGCAACGTAGCCGTCCTGCTGTCGCCGCACTGCGTGCTTGGTGCACACGTTGTACGGAAAAAATTGAATAAATAAAGTAATAGAATATAATAATAGCCGTGTGCAGTACGACATCCGCACCGCTGCGGTGCCGCAGCAGTCCAACAAGAAACATATAAATTGAAAGAGTCCTTATTGGCTGCTCTGAGGCCTAGCACGAATGTTTTGACGTATAGTAACGTAAATCGTTAATGCGAGTGAATTTTGAATCGGAAATACTCGTTTCGCACATAATATTTATTTGAATAATATTGATATTTTTGTATGATACAAATTGTGTATTTCGCATAAAATTAAACCAAAATACTAAGGCTTTGTAGTTTTTTATATTCAAAATTCACTTTAGTTAACGATACAGCGGTGCTATTCTGTAAAAAGATCACCGTGACAACTTAGGTGAAGTGAGCGGTCATTGCACCTGATGCTAGGGATTGACACTATTGACAGCTCACTTCACCTAAGTTTTCACGGTGAGATTTTTACAGAATAGCATTACTGTAACGTTACTATACGTCAAAACATTCGTGCTAGGCCATGTAAGGTGATTTGAGCGCCTCGTTGGTCTAGTAGTGGCATGTGCAACTGTTGATCACGGGTTCGATTCTCAGGTCTGCCCTAACCTGCACTTGATAGACAAATGAAAGAATGCTATGTTAATATTTTTTATTTACTATAATCCATTTATTACTATGTAGTTTAATATGCATTATTTTAATTAACGAAGTGCGTTCCGTTAATCCGCAATGGATAGCGGTCATAATGCTAAAAATATTAACAATTAAATAAATTTGCGAATAAAAATTTGCCGTTCCCTACATTTATGTTCGAAATTTAGGAAACAGCTGATTTTTTTTAGCATGTATGAACGCTATACTATTGCGGGTTAACGGAAAAACTTCTATATAAGAATTTCTATTACATATATCTATTACACCTACATATGCTTAATCGTTTTATTAGAGATTCAAATATTTACATAATTTAAAAAGCTAACAGTCCTAAAATAATAATATGTACACTTGTACATATTGTTATTTTAATAGTTAGCTCCACGGATATCTATGGTTAGCTCCAATATCTTTGGAACTTATATATTTGAGCCGTTTGGGGTTGAAAAACCAGGGCCAAGGGGCCCGAGTGCCCACGATACATCACCAAGCGGTTGGTCGACTCTTCCCGTGACCAGAGGGCTGGCTTATTTTTTGGTCAAAGAATCAGCTTTGCCATATAACGTGGTAATGCTGCCAGCCATTTGGGCACATTTCCTGTTGACAGCAATGCGTCCAGAACACAGAACAGGTCTGTGGTCCAGAAGTACCGCTTTCTGAATCAAGCCCTTGATCCAGCTGCCCAACGAGAGCCTCCTTAGGTGTTGGTTGATTATTTATATTTTTAGGAATTTTAGATTTATAAGTAGGTACACACACACATACACATACATTATATGCACACACACAGCACAGCACAGGTCTAAAACTTTTTTATTTCCTAGCTTAGGGTTTCCTAAGCATTTCAGTCACCATGACCTCAATCTCAAAATTTTTAGGATAATTAAAAATCAGGTTATTCAAACTACCAAACAAGGCTCCTAAAATACCTACTTATTTCAATTAGAGCAATCAAATAAAGATGTGCGGCGAGTTCCGTCTAGAAAGCTAGGGAAGGCAAAAATAACATTCTTATTAGCTTAATGTATACACTTTTTTTTTCTTAACTTGTTTAGAACCACTTTTTTTTTATAATGTACGTCGAAGCACAATTGGTGGACGAAAACAATGCAGGCGGGGGTAGCCACTGGCCTGTGCATACGAAAAGCATATTAGGGTTATGCACAAAAGTCGTTGACTGTACACATGTTTTATTAGTCACATATCCTCTAAAAGTATTAAGTAGGTACCTACCTGATTCATTTAAAGATTACTGACATAAACAAATAGAAGAAGAATATGAATATCTCGAATATCGAATAAATAAGTAGATACATGATGAGGTACTAGTCACCACACATTCTAACGATTAATATTTCTATTAAATTACCAATCAAACAAGAACTCTAATCTAAAGCAACAAGGTCAAAATTAAAACGCCAACTAATAAATGAATAGTTTACAAAGATCGACAAAAAGGCCACTTTTATAAAGGCCAGTAGGAGTGGAATTCTTAGAAATGTCGACCTTTTTTTAGGCAAAACGGGTAACTATGTGAAATTTCTCTACCTGAGATTGTCAGGGATTTTAGAAACATTTCGCTTTTGTACCTTCAACGGCTTCAACGATAATAATGTTGGAACAAGTTCGGCTTTTGCCAAGGCTTGTGGTCTGTTTGTGAGGTTTGGCAGGTAGGTTCGTCCCTTCCACGTGTTGGTTGGCCAATTCGAAATAATGACGAGGCATTTATCACCCCCACTGAACTAATCGGGCAATTTTAGCGTCACTTTGCAAATAGGTATGCAGAGGTCGCTTCGCTTTATGTGTAGACATAATCTAAGTACTATTACCTAATGTAAAAATTCATTGTATGCCCTAAACAGGCTAAGACTGTACATACATAATTATTTTTTACAACTGGTAACACCTGTATTTTCTGCAAATAATCTAAGGTCCGACCGCGGCAGATTTGCCAAAGATGTAAACAACAATGGCCGCTCGAAATTGAATAAAATCGATAAACAAGAGTAATGTTTGTTTTCGTCTAGTTAGCTCGGAGATTTAGACGAAAGCAAACATTACTTAAAATAAAAACTCTTGTTTATCGATTTTGTTCAATTTCGAGCGGCCATTGTTGTTTACATCTTTGGCAAATCTGCCGCGGTCGGACAATATTCTTATTCATAGCATACTAGCTTCTGCTCGCGGCTTCGCCCGTGTGAATGTCGGAAATTATCCCAGGGGAACGGCCTACTCGCGACAAAAAGTAGCCTATTCCGTCCCCAGGATGCCATCTATCACCACGTCAAATATCGAAATCTGCGGGGTAATTTCGTAACACACTATCAGTAGCAATGGCTTTCATTTTGACAGTTCAACAACATTCATTGCGTTGTTTACGTTGTTGAACAAACAAATTTTTCGAACATAAGAAGCAATGGATTAGCAATATTCTTCAAAATGATTCAGATTGAGATTGATAGTTTGTTACGCATTTAGGGTGCTGGATTCATTTAATAAAGATTGGTCCTTGACAGCTCTGGACACAGGTCTTTGCCCAGAAGTGAGACATTAATGTCTAATAAAAAATGATGGCGTGAAAAGGTAAAAGACAGAGTTAAGTACTTTCGAAGTTATAATACATACTAGCAGAGGCTACGCCCCGCGGTTTCACCCGCATAAGTTTCCCGGGGGAATACCTGGATAAAAACTATCCTTTGTCCTTTCCCGGGACTCAAACTATCTCTATACGAAATTTCATCTAAATCGGTTCAGCGGTTTAAGCATGAAGAGGTAACAGACAGACACACTTTCACATTTAAAATAGTATGGATTATTAGTATGGATTTTGTTCATTTTCTTGGCATCAGAAGGATCTAAAGTTAAAATTAAAACTAGTAACTACTACCTACCTATATACTAACAATATCAATTAATTTCTCATGCCTACCACACAAGTTGTAAAATTTTACCTCCAGCAACGTCCAACGTCCGGTGCCTATAAAGTATTATATTACACTATAACTAAATTGTCCCACGTCCCTTCTAGCTAACGGTAAACCTGCATACATGTAATCAAGCAAGCAGGATTAGCATTGGCAGATTACTCTTAAAATACAGGTTGGTCAAAAAGTCGTGGATCAAACTAAATAGGGAGATAAAGGAGGTCATTTCCAACAGAAAATCTTTCTACAGCAGCATGGCCATAATACAATTGCCCTAAAAGTTATGAATATTTTTGTATACCGAGTTATTTTTCAATTCATCATCTGCCTAGCCTTTTCCCAACTATGTTGGGGTCGGCTTCCAGTCTAACCGGATGCAGCTGAATACCAGTATTTTTCAAGTTATTTTTTAATTAGACTAATTAAAAAAAAATTATATAAAACAAACGGTGTTGTTTACTAGATAATGTATCAGCACTCAGCACTACAAGTTCTATTGCGGCTCTGGATACCAAGAGCAATTAATTTTTTTCCAAAAATTTTGAAGCATTACCAAAAATTATTTCTCAGTTTAAAAGCGTTGGAAATGACCTCCTTTATCTCCCTATTTCGTTTGATCCACGACTTTTTGACCATCCTGTATACCATGTATATCCTGTATACTTGCAGGTCCCTAGTAAGGTAAGTTATAGGTACCTAAGTAAGTATCTTATTAGATATTGATTCGACTTTTAGGTACACAAGTCCTCTCATCCTGTGACGTATTGTATGACTTTTGTCTTCATTCTGGTAAACCCACCCAAGTAATACGGAATTTTTCAGCACGGAAACACTGGTAAATAATAGGCTACTTACCTACTTACTGAATGTCACAAAAAAGGTAGATTCAAAAAGAACCTTACCCGCATGAATGCTTCAAAATAGACGCCAACGTGACCGTCTGTCGTCAACTGACAAGGCTTCTTTATCAATCCACGAGTTTAGAATGAAACTCGTAGTCGTCCAGTAAATCTTGGTCTCTTAGGGTGGCGCCACTTACTATGGAAAATCACAGTTCTAATGTCAAATTCAGTCCAAAATTGGTTTAGTTCCTTATTTCGCCGCATGTCAAGAACTATTTGTCATTCTCTACAGTCGTCAGCCGTAGATTGTGAAACATCTTCCAACCCCCTGAAGGGTGAAGACAAAAGCAGATGAAGCCATCTATTATTTTTTTCCAATATAATGAGTATTTACGCAATTTCACGTGGTCACATGGGCCACCCTAAGCCATGGGGTTGGCCACGTTTTATTGCGAAAGCGGTTTTAACTTTCTAACTACCCGATTTAAAAGGGTTTCTGGATTCACTGCTTGTTACTCGTGAATTGAGAAATCCGTTGTTTGTTAATAACAAAGCGGCAAGTGGTCAGGTTAAAGATAGAAACCCAGACAGTCATTATCCGACTTCAAAAAAGGAGGAGGTAATGCATTCGGTGGGTTTCTATTTTCTTGAGTGTAATGTCGGTAGCAAAAACCTTAAATACGAAACCAAAAACACTGACTTCCGAATCATAATTTCAGTCGAAAGACTTCCACTGCTGGACATAGGCCTTAGGCTGGACTTCCGAATAATAAGTTATTTTTATAGTCTTTTGAGGAAGTCAGTCGTTTTTTTTTGTTGGTAAAAATATGTTTTTTTTTCATAGATACTTGGTTTCGGGGTTATAGGTACATCTCAATGTAAAAAATCCCACGATAGAGTAGATGAAGGTGAAAAGGACTTTCTGATTTGATCTGAGTTTCAAATCAGAAAGTCCCCTTGTTTGTCATACAGCGTGGCGATGCTGCCAGCCTTTTGGGCATGTTTCCTGTTGACCGATTCTTCTTTTGCCTCTTTTTTATATACTTACATAATATTATTATTTTTTGTATTTGCTAAAATCTAGGGTCCTTGGATCCCACTCTTTGGAAGGCGTACGAAGGGCCGAAGCCAACTCGTAGAGGCCCGTTTGACCTAAATTAAAATTATTACGACAGTTGTTATTATTACTACAATTACCATTAATACACTTAAAAATAACTTACTTACAGAAATAAAATATTTTACATAATATTAATATCCCATCCGCACAGATGGGGCGTCATTTAGTTCCCTTTTAGAAACTAGGACACACATAACTATGTAACACTTTGTTGTCTAGTTGCAGCAGATAACTAGATTATCCGCATCCGCTCAACACAGTTCTTGCATTAAAACATCTCTAGCGCTTTGATTTCGGATTTTTTATTTTATCAAGTACCGGGTACTTGTTGACAGGCCTACGCTGTCCTCCCATACCTACTGTAACTCGAAAACATTGTAAAAGCCAATTATTTTTAAAAGAGTAACCATGGAGTTTCTTGCCGGTTCTTCTCCATAGGAAACGACCAATTGGAACCGTGCACCTAGCATCTGACGTTTCATAAGTGCCCATGTTGGTTTATGTGAAATAAAAATATTTTGATTTGATTTGATTTGATTTGATTATTATATCGTAGATAAAAATGCTTGGCTTAAAGTTAGTCCTGCTCCCACATGCACTTGGGCTCACTTGTTATTTTAATATTTGGAAGAGATGCTTCCCTTTTCTTTTCAATTGTTTCTGACATTACGAACTTAATGTTTATTTTATTTTATTCAATCAAGTTTTAATTGTTGAATACTTCAATATATATCTTCCTGTTTGGTATTGAATTTTTATTCATCTCTTAAATAAATTGCAAATTATAGTTTTGTATAATTGAGTTTAATTAAAAAATAACGCATATTAGGTAAATAAGATCTTTAATTTCATATTTTTAAACAATGATTTAAGCCTGTTTTGCAATAATTTGGCCTGGCTTCCAATCTAGAAGCTCTACAGCTAATAATTAAAAAAATACTGGTATTCAGCTGCATCTGATAAGACTGGAAGCCAGCCACGACATAGTTGGGAAAAAGCTAGGCAGATGATACAAACAAATAAATAAGTAAGTAGATACATAGGTAGTCTAGGAAATTATAGTAGGTGATCAGGACATCTTTACGAAGACAATTAAAATGCTTAATAAATTACGAAACAAAACCTCAGTTTCAAAACAAACTACTACCAACTAAACAAAGCGAACCCGTTAGCACTTAAACTAATAAACTAGATATAAGAATGGTAACAGGATTACAACATTCCCTAATGGATGGAGTTAGTACCTAATACGCGTTATGGCGCCGCTACACAGCAGCCCACAGCTAAGCTACGCACATGTACGGACGCCAGCACATCAAGCTACTACAATATGTCAAATTTCTGTAATAGATTTTCAACTTTATCGCTAAAGTTTAAGGTTCAAAGTTCATTGGGAAACTTTGACAGTTTCGGGTAGCTTGATGTGCTGGCGTCTGTACTTAGCTTCGCTTCGTGTGACAATGTAGGCGGGATCCTCCACTGCGACTCACGGCCACGCTACTGTCCTTCCACAGATATTTTACCTCTGACAGCAGCAACCTAACAGCAACCTTATTATAACGAGAATAAAGATCACAATGGTCTTGACAGACTTGTCAGTGATAGCAACCCAACAGCAACCTTATAAGAATGGGAATTAAGATCACTTTGATTTGGACAGTGTTACAAAATGAGAGGTAAAATAACTGTGAGAGGACTCGGATGCGTGATTAGGAAACAAATGAACTGCGCAGCCACAGAACACGGAATCGTCGGGTATAGAGACGGCAGTACTAATAAAATTCTTGGCGTCAAAAGTGCGTTTAGCGAACAGCTTCTGCCACATGCATAATCAGCCTATAATGTTCCCACAGCTGGGACAAAGGCCTCCTCTCTGTGAGAGGGAGTGGGCCATTATCTACCACGCGGGCCCAGAGCGGGTTGATAGCATTTCAAGCATCAATCCAACGACGCACTACATTTTACCATTTAAAATGACTTTTGCCTCACCCAGAATTAACGATTATATCATAACAGTTTTTTCTAAGTATTGCCAAAGTAGAATAATACATACAGCTGAAAAACAAAAATCATTTAAAAGTTAGTTATAATATTAATAATTTGTACTTTAACAGTGTTGCAACAGTGGATATTATAATTCGGTAGGTATTAAAATAATACATGACTGTACAAAAAATTAAACCAAAGAAGTACCAACGCTAATATGTAGGTAGCAGTGGACGGTTGACTTTAGTTAGACTACTAGAGAAAGTGAGAACGAAGTACTCGTAGTCGAAGATAACTAATTCCCGTTTTCACTAACATTAGTTGATACTTAAATGAAAGCCCGCTCTGTTGGATTTTCAACTTTCAGCGCAGAGCCGACCGTTGAAAATCCAAGAGCGCGCATATATAACTGTGGCATAATGGGTACTGTTTATGTTCCACCGTTCATTGTTTGCAGTAGCGTGAAGTAGGACCAGGCTGAGCTTAGGACCTGTGGATAAACACCAATTTTTTATCGTCAACAAGAAAACTAAGACAGTGAGTATTTTCTAAATATACAGGGTGGCAAAGACGGAAACATCGGCGCACAACTTTTTACCTGGATTCAGTACCCCCCTAGACCCCCCTGCAAATAGCAATTTGTTTTTAATAACTTTAGCTTGTGGCTAAGTACTTAATAACAGCCGCACGGGTCGATCGATCAGGTTGAGCTACGCTTGCGGCGGTTGGTCCGTGGATGGATGACCATCTTTACATACCAAGAACCCTCCGTGTCTCGGAAAGCACGTTAAACCGTTAGTCCCGGCTGTCATTCGTGGATCTTTGATAGTCGTTACGGGTCGTGTATTACCCAGTAACTGGGTTGTGGAGGTCAGATAGGCAGTCGCTCCATGTAAAATACTGGTACTCAGCTGCATCCGGTTAGACTGCAAGCCGACCCCAACATAGTTTGGGAAAGGCTAGGCAGATGATGAACCTTCGAAAACTTTCAGCGCACACAGGTTTACGTCGATGTCCCTGCCACCTTGTATAGATGACGTCTACAGGGTGTAAGGGACATCGACGCGCAAACTGGTTACCATGAATTCAGCACATAATTCTATAGATTTTTCGCCGCTTATGACAAAAAACGTGTGGAGTCGGAAAACCCCCGGCAGGAACGAAATTCAAAATAAAAGTCCAAGATGGCGGCTGCGAAAATTTCAAAATGGCGAACATTTGTACATTTTGCAGCCGCCATCTTGGATTTTCATTTTGACCTCACTATCTCTTCTATCTCACTGGCTTCAGCACCCTCGCAAACCATGAAAACGAAAAACATGATGAAAATTTAAAAAAAATTGCAGCCGCCATCTTGGACTTTCATTTTGACCTCACTATTGGCTTCTGTACCCTCGAAAACCATGTAAAGTATCTCTTTCTGTCTCTTTCTATTACATAAATGACAATTTCTCTAATTTTACTCCTACCGCAAGCTCCGTAAAAGAACTGCGTTCCAAAAATTTTTAATGTTCTATATAAAAAAGCAATACCTACACAGTCAAAATGTATGGAAAAGCAGATTTTTTTAACCGAAAAAAAGTGGGTCTAAAATCATTTGTACTGAATTCATGATAATAATTTGCGCGTCGACGTCCCTTACACCCAGTATACCGCAAGGTAATCTGATATTGATATTTTAACTTAGTATTATAAAAAATTAGGAGTGTTAGCAACATTCACTGCCTACCCACCGAATTTGTAACGAAACAATTTTTCAAAAGTGCAATCGAAAAAGTTCTTACTCTCATAAACGCATTGAGGTTGACATCAGCAAATCCTGCGGCTGTCAGTTTGCACGGCTCCTGTGCCCTGCAACATTTATTAGTACCGGCAATAAAAAAAAACCTTCCACAGTAAATTTTACGCCGATTTTGCACCACTGTCATAATCAATGTGATCTTTATTGTCGCTGGAATATGGTTGTAAACGCCATCGCGGCAGGCCCAGACGGAGATGGCGGGATGAACTTGATTCCTTTAATAAAGAGCAGCTCTGGACAGAGAGTACGGAGGTCTTAACCTAGCAGTGGGACTAATAATGGCCAATAAAAATGTTGCTACTATTGAAAAACTCTGTCAAAATCATAGTGATATTTATATCCATTATTTTAAGGTTGTTATTGGTTGCTGCTGTCGAAGATAAAATAACTGTGAAAGGACTGTACGGTATTCGGGAATGTAAGACACCGAGTATGACTGACAGAGATTTTTTCTAAAACTTATAATCACGTTTTATGTTCTCCGAAGAGTTAGGCAGAGTTCTGTAGGAATTATATTTGGGATGCATGAAGAAGCCTCCTCGTGTAGCGCCATTTGTTCCGCCAGTTACTCAACTGAACTGAGCGCTCGGCGCATCCTGGACAGCACCCAACACCTTATTTGACTGGCCAATACTTTCCTTGCGGTGGTAAGGCTAACGCCCGCCTGGTTTGCGACCATCCCACCGGAGCCCGGCGTCAAGCAGCCTGCTGTGTTTCGTTGATGTTTGGGAGTTCCAGTGCCTTCGGCATCTTCTGGGCCCGCTCGTTCCATCACAGACCTCATCTATCGCTTTCCATCAGGCGTGATCGACGTCAAGAGCGGGCTCCATTCAGCAATAAAAAAAAATATAGTGCCAACTACCCGCCCGTTCCATTTAGTCATGCATTGCGAGCCTAAAATGGCCAAAAACAAATCTAGACACTGGGCTGCTAATGAGAGATTCTGGCACTCAATAACACGTTGTCCTTCCCATGGATCGTACCCAGGACCTCAGCAGTCGCCATTGCGACATTGCGACTACTGCATTAACGAGTCTGCAGTCTGAAACTCGGTGTGCCATAAAAATAAACTAAAGCTAAAGCGAGCATGAAGTGAACTGTCAACACAGTGTCAATCCCTGGCATCGGGTGACAGTTCACTTCAAGCTCACTTCTGGTAAATTTTCACGGATAGATTTTTCCAGAATAGACCGGCTGCGTACTGTTAGTACTAAATGGGCGGAGACACGGACAGGGAAGTGCACTTAAGTCTTCGTCGGCAGTCCTTGCAGACACAAAAGGAATGCGATTACGTTTTCATTAATTTAGGGAAAGTTACGTCTAAATGTGTTTGAGCTTTTTAATTTTTCAACAGACTTACTGTCTACCTGCTCGAAAGTAGTTATAAGCCAGGTGTTCCGCGTAATCAGCCTATACTGACCCCACTGTTGGGACACAGGCTTCCTCTTATCATCTGTGAGAGGGAGTGTGCCATAATCCACCACGCGGGCCCAGTGCGGGTTGGAGGATGTCACATGTACATCTTCAAATTTTTGGTGCTAGGATAAGCCGGTTTCCTCACGATGTTTTACTTCACCGTTTTGAGAGCAGTGGTGACGAAAATAAATACACAAAGTGATGTGCCTGCCTAGGTTGGAACTCATGACCTATTCTACTACTCCTATTATATCGTACTTAATTCCCTAAATAATGAAACACAGGTTGCTGGTTCGCTCTAGATTGCAGATTTTGCGGAAGGTAGTAGTTCCGCAGAAGCACTATTTATTAAGGAATCGAGCTGCTACTAATATAATTATATTATCTAAGGTGTCCTCACGCGCGTGGTTTTCTACATACAAATTTAATAATTCAACTCGTTTCCGCGCGGGCATTTGGATCCGTTTTCCGCGCCCCCGTCTCATGGCGCGTTGTAGAGTGGGATCAGTCTAAATAATTTGATAGAATGTATAAATAAGCACTTCATTCGATGGCGATATTACAACCTACTAATTGTTGATGGTCATTTATGAAAAATAAAATATTGCCTAGAGTTTAGATCGGGATCTAAAATGCATTACCTGGTTTGCACCAAGAGCAGTTGCTTGCTGACTTTGGGTTTCGCAAAATACCACTTGCAGTTGTAGACCGCATTGCTTATCTCGAGACTCTGAAATGATGATTGAATCTGTAGTCTGTACTTCTGTAGATGACCATTTGAAACCAATAGCATGATGATACAGCATGATGCAGCCTATAATGTTCCCACTTCTGGGACACAGGCCTCCTCTCGGTGAGCGGGTGTGAGCCATAATCCACCACGCGGGCCCAGTACGGGTTAGTAGATGTCACATGTCTTCGAATTTTTGGTTCTAGGACATGCTGGTTTCCTCACGATGTTTTCCTTCACCGTTTTGAGAGTAGCTGTGGTGATGAAATAAAGATACCACTGGGCCACCACTGCTCCATGATGATACACTACGCCAAAATACTCCTTGATAGGCATTTGGAGACATTATCACCATCTGCCTAGCCTTTTCCCAACTATATTGGGGTCGGTTTCCAGTCTAATGTTATTGTAGCATGCTTTCTCAAAGAAAAGGTCATCCAAGTGTTAAACGGTTCTAAAATGAATGCCCAAATAATACGTACTGCACTCATCATCAAATCAGCAAAGAAACACAAGAAGAAAACTTGCATTAAAGCCATGGACAGGAACGTCATAAACGTTACGATAATGACTATATCATCCACGATCTGAAAGAACAAATAAAGTTTAAGTAATACACAAACGGAAAAAATCAAGAGTTGAAGCTTTTGAAGAACATTGTATTACACTCTTACAAAATAACTACCGAGGAATGCAAGAAGACTAGAAAAAAACTGAAAAAAAAAATACAAAAAATGATATTGCTGCTGAACTACTTAGTATAAAATACTGAAAAATTTTATGATGAAAAAGAATCCTTGTGTAAACGCAGGAGCTGAAGCCCGGTGGCGAAGTTGGAATTGTGTGTGTGCGTGTGTGTGTTATATGCTGACGCTACTCGTCTCCACGTACAAATTCATGGCATGTTTGTACACTTAGTTACCACAAGTAAATCTTGCGTCACTTCGTGAAATAAAAATGCTGTACCTATCATATAAATGTCTGTAATTGCCATAATTACTTTAAATGAAACACTAATCTAAACATGTCAAATAGAAATCGATTTTATTCCTACTTTAATTATAATTGGCCAACGCCCTGATTCTGTCACTTCGTTATTGGTCATAAGAGTGTTCAAGAAATGTCACAATTACATACGTCCTTCTTCTTAATTTTTTAATAACTAAACAGACAGCTGTGCCGCTGGGGAGTTTGTTGCTCCATTTCTTCTCCCCAGCGAAAGCACTAGGAAGTGGTGAAGGGCGGGCGTTTTGGGGGACTGTCTTTTGTAATTTTGACGTTCGAAAAGTGCTGATTCTCAGCCTAGTTTGAATAAATGACTTCTGATTTGCTTTCCATAGTATAAAACAAAGTCACCATACTGTACGCGCATAACTTCCGAATGACTGCACCGAATTGGATAATTCTTTTTTTTTTTTTTTTGTTGTGTTCGGTATTTCCAAGAAAGGGTTTGTATGAAAGAAAATGTCGGAAATTCGAAAAAGAAAAATTGCACCCGCGCGAAGCTGGAGCGGGCCGCTAGTAATACAATATTCAAGAGTATCATAAACAGCAACGTACAAATGCATTCAATAAAGTAATTATAATGATGATGCAAGTGGCACGGCTAAGAAAAACTGAAATTACCGTAACATTGAATCCAGTCAGGCAAATCACTAACGAACTGGACAAGAAGTTGAATAGTGTTGACTTTGAGTAGATTGTTTCTAGTATGTTTGTTGAGCTGCAAATAAAATCATATATGGTGGCGGGGACATCGACGAGCAAACTGTAACCATAAATTCAGCAGATGATTCTAGACCCCATAGCGTAGAAAATTTCGAAGGTTATAAAAAAAAATCTGTTGTTTCATGGAACAGTGCAATACAGCAATACGCGGTCAAAATATATGTTCTGAATTCATGGTAACGCTAAAGGTTTCGTGTCGATGTTGCTACCCTATTATAAGTCATCCGGGTAATTGCGTAAAACACATACACTGGCAAGCGACGACAATGCCTTTCGTTTTGACAGTTCAGCCACGTTATTTACGTTGTTGATCAGACACATTTTTCAAATATGTGAAGCAATGGATTTAGCGATTCAGTGTATTACATTATTAAAGCTTTTAATTTGAATTATTATAGTTAATCAAGTCAAAATCATAATATGTAGGTACCATTACTCACTGTATCAAATCATGATGCCATTTTATTAACTCAGCGAATTTGTCCCGAAATTCATTTTCTTCATACCTTTCTCCCTTAGAAATACTCCTGTCCGGTATGATCCTCTCGAAGTCATACTGCAGAAGTCTGAATTGCACTCTAATATGAGTGCAGCAAGTGAAAAACAAATAATCAGCTGCAGCCATCTCCAAAAGGACTACGCATTCTGAAATTTTTTCAACAAGAGTAAAAAAAATCTTTTTTTTTCGGCGATGGGCTTAAAAATGTCACTAACCTGACCAAATCTGATGGATATACGCAAAAGGCCAGTATATCAACTCGTAAGGAATGAAAGAAAACACGTCCAAATATGGCAGCAGCATCTCAAACTCCTTTGTCTTATAATACTTGACCGCTATCAATACCATCGGAGTCATATCAAACACGATTATCATTGAACAATTTAACACATAGAGCACATTAATTACTTTTTTTAAGAACCCTGTTTCGTCTTCTATAATTTCTTCTTTCTCAACGCACTTCTCTCTATTATTCTCTTTGATTTCTAGATCTCTTAAAAGGTCGATTAGCTGTTTAACGTGCTTCTCATACATCTGATGGTAAATAGATTTGATCATTGAAAGTATTGAGAATGTTAGGCAAGGAGCAACACTGGTGACTTCTATAAAGCTTTTGCCAGTTAAAATGCCGAGTATAATGTAGTATATACTAGCGATTACTGCTGAAAATACAACCATGAAGTTTACAGAGTATAACCATCTGTGTTTGATCATTTCCATTGGCGTAACGATCTTTTCTTGAAGATTCATTCCAGAATATCGGAATAGAACGCCTAGTTTGTCAAGTGATTGATCGAAAAGCAGTGGTTTAGACATTATTCAATATAGATATTTTGAAGCTAAGTCACTTGAAGATAAATTCAAAATCAAAGAAGCTCTTAAGATTATGTTTAAAACTATAGCTGAAGTTTAGCAATGTTGCCGGTAGAAGAGAACTGTATGGACTGAACTTTGCCATGTGTATGCTAAAGTCGTAGCAGCTACGACAAACATAATATTGGTTTAGGGTAAACAATGGCACAGTCTAGACATCGGTATTGCATACACGCTCCGCTTCATATTTCGTGATTGAATTTTCCTTGGAATCAACATTTTGTCTTCTTTTTGGGACCTACATAGATTTCTGTACACAATATTCAGTATCCTCATTTAATTCATGTATATTTCCGTTAATATGTTCTATAACTTTTGCCTTATTTTCTATTTTTGCTTCCATTCCACACCTTTTTTCAATCGACCTTCAGTCATCTTCATTGACATTGACTTAAGTTTCATTAATTAAGTTGCATTTTGAGATCTATTTGCTTCGGTTCCTGTATTCTATTTAGCATAATCAGCCTATAGTGTTCCCACTGCAGGGACACAGGCCTCCTCTCTTCGAAAAGGAGCGAGCTGTAATCTGCCACACGGGCCTATTGCGGGTTGTATCCCCTTTATTCTTAGTAATTACACCTTCTTTGTGTCCACGTTCTTCTTCAATCGACTTTCAGTCACCTTCATTGATATTTACCTTAGTTTCACTAATGTATGTAACAAAATGCTGCATTTTGAGCTTTATTAACATCGTATCCATCAACATCCCGCCGTTTATTTATTTATATATACTTTATTGTACACCACAAATATACATAACAAAAAAAAATATTATTCTTAGTAATGACTCCTGTGTTACTTTTATTTAAAGTTCAATTCAAAAGTTGGCACCTTCATTTTCTTTCAAAGTCTGTATCAAAATAAACGAAACAGAAATTATAGCAATATTTGCTCTATGAAGGTCATAGAGCGAATATTGCTATAATTTCTGTTTTTTGTTACACGTAATATCACATAAATAATTTATTCGTTAATAGGTCCGGTCGCCTTGTCAGTGTAATTAATACTAATAAGTACTTCATAATTCTCTACGTAATTCACTTAGGTATAAATTTGCGTACGGTTTGCAGCGAAAGTTAGCACAAAATTATTTAGTTAGTTATTTCTTTGCAAATCCGAATTTGCCCGCATTTGCACAGACGTAAAAATATCGCGGGATTTTATCGCGCACTCGATTTACAACTTTCAGTGGTGAGCCGTGGGTTGAGAATTCAACAGAGCGCATCCCAGCGCGTCAATAAAAGCAATGTTGGATTTTCAGCTCCCGGCGATAAGCAGTGCGTTGAAAATCGCGTGCGCGAAAAAAAATCGCCGCGGGGAAAAACGCGTCCGTCTGAAACTGGGCTTATCGTGCAATTAATAATCATGGATCATGAATATAAAATCATCATCAAATGATTCAGCGGTTTCCAGTTTTCAGTGTTGAATAGTATCCATTTTAAAAGGGAGACCAATTTTTAAATGCATACCTATTCTGCCACCAGAAAAAAATGTATTTCGACTATGTTATCGACGCGTTTTATTTAACTGTAAAAGGCTTCATAACGTCACGCCCGCCTCCTGACAGCGGGCCGCTCAGTCAACGAGCGTTTAGAAAGTGATACACACGATCAACACGCGTCGCCGACAGAGTCAGCCGTCGACAACGTGTCGCTCTCAAATACACGAGCAGAATGTTGTCGACGGCAGCCATCGACGCGTTTCGCTCGTGTGTATGCACATTAAAAGGCGTTTCACGAGTTGATTGAGCCCAGTTTGCTGTTCTCAACGAGTCCACAACTGTCTACAAGTATTCACCTATAGTCTGTGAAACGGGTAACAAGTATCAACGTGCGCATAAGTACTAACTATTACATAAATCCTTAATTAGTTTGATTGTGGCAGCTAAGTACGTATATTATTCATTCTCCTGCCCTTATCCCAATTTATTTGCGGTCGTCACAACATGTCTTTTACTTCCATACTTCTCTAGTAGTCGCCATCTCCGTAGTCACCCCCTTTCTAACCATATCATCATTCACACAGTCCATCCACCCTTTCTTTAACCTAAGTATGTAAATTAAAAGAAATGTGCTGAATATGATTTGAGATGTGATTCTTTATGTATTTTGATAAAATATCAAGAGCTTATTTTAAATTAATATTATACTAATCTTTGTTATTTCCCATCTCTCCACTAATCCAATGCCTAATCTAGGATGCACATCCAGTAAGGCTCAAATATCCATACCTATCCTAAGGGCACGCCTTCCCCTACCATTACGGCCACCCCCCGGTCTACTCCTTGATGTGCAATGGTCTCTGTAGCACCATGAAACATGGGGCTTCAAGGGCTAGTGCAAATCTTGGGATTCATTCTATTAAGAGTCTGGTCAAACCACACTGGGGTCATTAATTCAATCTGTGTTATTTCCCACAACAATTGAAGAGAAAATAAAGACACAGCAGATTTAATCCATGTCAAGCTTCAGCATATTCTCAGTCCTTAGCCTCGCCTGCTCGTGTGTAAAAAAAAAATGCAAACAAACTGTCATACTGCATCGAATGATGTCATTCTTACATCATCAACAATCGACTCAGTTGCCTTAGGTACTTATACGGGAAGAGGCAGCTGGTACACTGTGTTTTGATTTAATTCCCGATTGGTTTAAAAACAAACAATATTATGTTCTTTTTAATATTGTAGGCATCTGTAGCTTCGGCTCTTTTTTAGCTAGTTAGTTTTTTTTTAATTTTGCGTTAGATAAGTAATAGAGTTAATCATGGAACATTTTTTGGAGTTACAAAAATATAATAATAAGTGTAAATACACACTTACCATACTGTGCAGTGGTAGACGGTGCACGGTGCGTCTAGTTTCTTCTATTTACTTTTTAATTACTAACATTAGTTATAAGCTAAATTCTTGTTACTAACAACCTAGCCTTGGTAACTAGCAAAAACGTGCTTGATCTGTAGACACGTTTGATGTGTGTAAATCAGTCATTACTGCGGAGGTGTGGGGGGTTTTGTGTGTGTGTGTGGTGGTTTTAAAACACTTTGGTAACGGTATTATATTCATTCATTATTAAAAACGTCTTGTATATCCTCAATTTATAGGTTCCTAGTAAAGTACGGTGATGGTGATATCCTCCAATAAACCGGTGCGTAGTACTCACAACACAACCGCTTCGTGTACCTAATACCAGAACCTGCGGGGTAATTGCGTAACACATTTACCCCCTTACTAATAAACGTGAATAGAATAAAACAGATGAATAGTTACACACCGATTTATATCTTTCAGTCGTCAGTAATTTGACTTTCGAAAGAAGAAGACGAAGCGTTGTGTAATAACTATACATACAAAATACAACGTATATTAGTAAGGGGGTTAGCTATAGCATTCGTTTCCTTCTACAATTTATTTGTAACAAATCCCTACTAAATAAACACTTTTGGCTTCCTATAACTTTTTTGCAAACATGTCTTGAATTAACTATACCAACATAGACAGTTGTCGTAGTAATTATAAAACGAGTAGCGTCATTAAAATGCAAGCCGATCGCAGAACCACTAAATAAATGTGTACAGAAGGTCAACTCCATTCAAAACGCGAAAACAGCACTCCAACACACTTTGTTTCACAATCAGAAGGATTTTGAATGAAATTCCTAATCCATTGCTACTAATGTTTGAAAATTTCGTCTGCTCGACCAAGTAAATAACGCAATCTTCTTCTCAGCGCGTATCGATGGCAAAAAGTTGTCCTCTCTGTGGCCGTAGTCCATCACGCGGGCCCAGTGCGGGTTGGTAGAAGTCATACATCTTCGAATTTTTTGTTGTAGCATATGCCGATTTCCTCACGATGTTTTCCTTCACCTTTTGAGAGCAATGGTAATGACATAAATTACACAAAGTAAAGCGCCTGTCTGGTTTCAAACCCAGGACCTACAATTCGTAAGTTGGGGCCGCTCGCTGGACCTGAAGCCTGTCTATGTGTGCGTGTTTCGCGTGTTAAATCATGAATGGAGTCAACCTTCTGTAAATATTTATGCTGTGGCAGCACCACACTGAAATTTTGATAACAAAATGACAGTTAAACCCACTAATTACTTTATACGTTCCCATATGAGTTTTTAATCATTCGCTATTACAATTTGACACCGTAATTATTGCGAAATATTATGTTAATTTCTCGTTGGTGGATTCGTAACTGGAAACTGTATTTATTTTCATTTAATGATGAACAGAATCTGCCTTCCATTTCACGAAAGAATCTATGGTTTGATTTTTTTTGTAGTCAAATATGTAGGGGTCGTTTATCGATCTCGCAAAAAAAACCTGCATTTGCAATTTTTTTTTTTTCTCTAGATTTATATTACAAACTTTAGCTCTGGTGGATCTAAGTGCTCATACATACGAGCAACTCGCGTCAAAGGCAGAGGCGATAGCGACGGCGATGGCGACGAAGTTTGACGTTGCAGCTGCTCGTTGTATGCACACCATAGATATTACATTTCTATGATGCACACTAAGGGGCCGTCTCCACGAGCGAGAGAATCGCGGCGATATTATCGTCGTGCCATCAAATTTTCGCCGCGATTTTATCGCCGTGTGGTGACACGTTGTAAGAGAACGGCAAAAGCTACTTTATTTTATACAATTTACAGGTTATGCCTACTGTGATGCTTCTAAGGGCGAATTTCACCAAACTTTTATACCTAGAATAAGTCTTATCCTGAGAATAAATTTTAAATTTTTGACAGTTTTTCCGTAGGTACTAGAATGATCAGACGTCAATTCTATTCCACGGATAAAAGATATCTGACTTTAGTAAAATCTGCCCTTACCAAATTACTAGAGTACCATAACTCCACTGAAACCTCATATAGCGGTCATCAACCCCACTGATTACTGTCTTATCTCGCCAGATCATCCGCTGTAGCGATCTATGGGACAGGCTGCTGGCTGATTCATCCATGGACCGCTATGGGCTGATAAGGATCTGATATACATACATTATGTATGGTCTGGCTGGTAGCATCCGTTCACGAGTTTGACGAATGAGTCAACATTGGAGAACTTATGGATGAACTGGAATTTACCTATAGCAGAGAAGCTTATTTTTCCTGTTAATTTCTAACATCGGACTTTACACTTTTTATTTGATCTTTATTTATTAACCGACTTCAAAAAAGGAGGTTCTGTATTCGACCCGTATTAATTCTATTAATTTATTCTTAGTATTCCTATTGAGTTAAATGAATAAATAAAATAAATAAATAATCCACCACTCGGGCCCAGTGCGGATTGGTGGATCATGCCCACCACATAAATATTCGCTCAACAAGATTGCGATACGTAACAAACCTGTAAACGAGAGGTAGAAAAATCCAGCGCATTTGGAACAGAGAGCTGGAACCATTAGTCATGCGGTACAGGAGTACAGCGGTCTGCGCGGGACGGTAGCACGCAAAACTGACAGTTTTGTACCGGGATGTATTTCTTGCGGGGATGATCAATTACGGTCGACGAGTTTTGTGGGATTGAGATGTGGGACTTTTTGTGGAGGAAACTTTTAGCTTTTTTGTATAAAAATGTTGTACTTATTACGAAAATAAAATGATTAAGTAATTTATCAAGATAAATTTTATTTAGATATTTTAAGCAAGCTGAATTGGCAGTGGGCCGGCCATAGTAGCCTTAGAACCGATGACCGTTGGGGTAGACGTGTCCTTGAGTGGAGACCGTGAAACGGAAAGCGTAAGGTAGGACACCTCAGGCTGGATGGAGCGACGATCTTTGCCGGGTGGCTGGTAGCAGATCGATGAGAGATGCCGAGAATCGAGCTGAATGGCGTGGAATTGGAGAGGCCTATGTCCAGCAGTGGTCTGCTGTAGGCTGATGATGAAGTAATTTATCAATAAGTAGGCATTTTTTTATTGAAAAGTAAAGAGAAAGTTAATGCAGTATAAGTAGTAGAATTGAATAAAACAGTGACAATAATTTTAAAGAAGTGATACAAGATATAAAATAAAGATAAATTGTAAAGGTGCATTAAATCTTAATTTCTTTTTAAGTTGGTGAGCTGTATAAAGTTTGCAACAGAGCGAAGTAGGACCATGCTGTGCTTAAAATCTGAAAAAAAAAAGAAAATTGATTATCAAGTATAGCTCTCCGTTCTTGAGAAAGGCTATAGAGCAAAAAGGAAAAAAGTCAGAAAGAACGCTAAGCGAAAACTGAGTAATAACGCAGACGGGCGATGTGATGTGACGCCGTGGGTAGGGTAAACAAGAAATTTCACGCGGACGAAGTCGCGGGTAGAAGCTACTTTCCTCTATATATTATATCAATTTAGCCAGAGGTAGAGGAGGTTAGAGGGTAGAGATGTTTGGTACCTTCATAAAAGCCTTGAGATTAACCTCAGCAAAATCAGAAGCCGTCAGCTTGCATGGAGTTTGTGCTCTGAAAACAAATAATTTAACTATTTATATAAAAATCCCTGTAAGCTTACTTGCTGCATACATTGATTTTGCAAAGTATTTTGTAAAACTACCTTGTTTGCACCAAGAGTAAATCCTTCCCAAGACGCGTGTCAGCTAAATACCAACGACAATTGTATACCGCATCGCTTACTTCCATACTCTACAAAAACATAATAATAATTTAGTAGCAAAAAAATTAAACAGCTTATATTGTTCTCCACTGCTGAGACACAGGCCTCCTCTCTTCGAGAGAGAGCGGTCTGTAATCTATCACGCGGGCCCAGTGCGGGTTGGTAAATGTCAAATGTCTTCGAATTGTTGGTTCTAGGATAAACCAGTTTCCTCACGATGTTTTCCTTCACCGTTTTGAGAGCATTGAAATATTTACACAAAGTAATGAGTCTGTCAGGGTTCGAACCCACGACCTCCAACTCGTATGTTGGGGTCTTTACCACTGGGCCACCAGGCAATGCTCTGATTAAGCAGGCACTTATTTAATTAAACAAAAAAGAAAAGAGTGACAATATTTACCGATGTCAACAATAGATCGCCGAAGAAACACAGAAAGAAGATTTGCAGTAGACTCATGAAGAGGAAGCTAAGAAAAGTGACCACAAAAGCAATGTCACTGATAGCCTAAAAATGAAAAAGAATATTTTTATCTCATAGGCTATTGCAAAAAAACACAAAGTCTAGATAATTAAATTAAAATACAAATTTCCATATCATCGGTCCACTTTGTGGCAGATCTTCCAATGCTACATTTTCCGGTATGCGGTTGCCAGTCCAGAAACTGTCGGCCCCATAGGCCATCTGTTCTGCGAGCAATATGCCCTGCCTACTGCCACTTAATTTTGGTGATTCTTTGGGCTATGTCGGTTACCTTGGTTCTTCTGCGGATCTCTTCATTTCGGATTCCCAGAAACCCACAAGGCCTCCCACAACGTGGGCCGATGATTTGGTGAAGGCCGCAGGAATCCACTAGATGCGATAGCACAGAACCGGTCAAAGTGGTGCTAGGGGGAGGCCTATGTCAAGCGGTGGACGTCTTTGACACACATGATGATGATGACAATTTTAAATTAATATGACAACGAGTTTTTAATTGACAATTCCAAGAAAGTGAAGTAGCTCTCTTAACATAAAAAAAAAAACAAATATTTATTTACCATAACATTGAATCCGGTTAGACAGATGAGAACGGAACTTGAAACGAAGTTTAATAAGGTTGATCTTGTGTAGACCTTCTCCAGCATATTTGCAGAACTGTAGGAAAATACATATGTACGTATTAGTAACTATTCGTGGTTTTATCAAGATAGAGGTTTTGATATAACTATTTTCAAAACGATCATCATCTTTCTCAGACCCACTCTTATACGAATCCTTGCTATTGATCGTAACATTTGTAACGCTATCAACATCATCATCAGCAAAGCCATTTTTAGCAGTATCTAAATTCACATTATATTCCATCTAGTTATTAATGTCAAAATAAACCAAATAATACTAACCTTATTAAATCTTGATGCCATTTAATCAAAAGCACAAACTCGGCTCTTACTTCTTCAATGTTGCGTAATCTTCCACCAACCACATCATCAGAAATAAAGCTTTCAATGTTATGCTTCAGAAGACGAAATTGCATCCGTATGTATGTGCAAAAAGTGTAGAATATGTAGTCTGCCGTGCAGATATCAATGACAACGACGACTTCTATGAAAATACCAACCATAATGATTATTATATGGGAGAAATATTTATGACATAAGAAAGATGAGAGAGGCTAGAATTTATGGACAAAATTATTGAAGATCTCAAAAGTTTAAACACTTAACTCATGCTTAACGCATCACTAACCTGACCAAATCTGTCGAAGATACACCCATGGCCAATATCTAATATCATAAGGATCAAAAGGATAAACAATTAAGAAAGGCAAAAGAAGTTCCAGCTCATTAGTGGCATAATATTTCAGAGCAACCAGAGTTATGGGACTTAGCGCAAACGCCACTAACAAGACAAAATATAATACGTTTAAAACTGATATGACTGTAGTCACAAAATTGTGCTCATATTTTATTATTGCATCCTTTTCTTCATGTCTAGCGCGACCTCTTTCATTGATTTCTAAATTTCTTAGAACTTGTATAAGTTTATCAACATAGTCTTCTCGAAAAATAAGATAAAGAGATTTTAAATTGCCTAGAAAACTCAGAGTGATGCACGGAGAGACATATGTTAGCTCTGTGAAATTCTTTGAGTTTGCAATACCCATGAAGAACCAAGCAACTGCACCAGTCAGGTCTATATTCAGCCAAAGGAAGTTTATGATATATACGGTGCGACTTTTTATAGTGTCGATGCGTGTTTTTGGACCGGATTTTATATTAACTCCGGTGCATCGAAATAGGAATTCGATCTTTTTTATAGTTTTGTCAATGAGCAGTGGTTCCTCTTCCATGTCGACAGTTTTTATAAGATTATTCGTGAATGGAAACGAAGGTCTTTCCTCCATTCAATTGTGCGACTGATCAAAAAAACTACAACTGGTGAAATAAAATTTTCTTTAGCACTACAAATGCAAAATTGTTTTTCTTTGAAAATAATTAACTAAACCACAGAACTAGAAAGTGTGCGATATGACTATTAATACCGAAGACAATTTCTAAAATAGCTTGAATGTGACACTTTTAGAAACGTTTTCATATTAACATGAAATCTCACTTTAACACGACAATTTTATTATTTTTATCATGTTCATCTTCTAACAATTTTGGATCACAAAAACTAGGTATTTCATTTCCATGCAGATGCTGTTCAGATGCTGGACTGATGATTTTGATCAAATATTTTATTATTTCAAAATATTATTTCTGTTCCCTCCAAAAGTTTTTTGCTTCTACATTGCCGTCCGTGTAAAAAGCAATTATGGTTTAAATGCAAGAAAACTACAAGACAATTATCTGTGACAGCCAAAAGACAGGCGAGGTTAAAGTGAAATTATTTTCCAAGATTCTTTGTTTCATTTTAATTGTTTTAACGCGATCAATTTCGCATTGTTAATGTCAACCATTTTATTTTTCACACGCAAGTAAAATTTTAATATAAATGATGAATACCTAAATTATTATTTTGTGTGATTCTTAACTTACTTGACTAACTTGGTTTTGTTAACATCGAACTGTAGTCATTTGGACATAAAAAAGCTATAGGTCAAAATGTTCGTAGATTATTGTTCAGTGCATTTTGACCGCGTAGATATTGTAGTTCTCTATGAAACGGCAGTTCTTTTTTTAAACAGACGTACGTTTTTATAACCGACGATAACTTTCTACGCTGGGTGTTCAGAAATATATACTGAATCCATGGTAACAGATTGTGCGTCGAAACTCTTGCCAGTAATTTACATTTAAAGGATAATGAGGGTGGCGTGGAATACCTATGATTACTTATTGTCAACAGTAATTAAACACCTGTTTGTTAGTATAACATACATGGTATTGAAAAACGGCAGTTCAGTATTAATTGTAAATTATCTCTCTTGAAAGATGACGATAATTAAGTCTTTTACCAACTTTGCTTTGTTATTTTTATGTGATCTAGTAATAATTATCTTCATGAAAACCACTTTATATTATTTTACTAACTTCAATAGCATTAAATAAGTAGAATATTTTCACAAAAAAAGTCATATCAAAACAAAACACCCAATTCATCTTCCCCAAACAAAACTCTTGTCCGAAATTGATCAGCCCTCGCACCCCTACCCACTTGTTGCTTGGTCTCTTTGTGGGAGTCTGTGTGATTGTACCTACGAGTGCACCTACCTACGAATCTGTACGATTGTGTGCGGGTGTGCGGGTATTGTCGGGAGGCTGTGTGCCTCTTGTTCTGTCAAACGATACTGTTCAGCGTTCAGGCTCTTGTCGTGTTTCGTGTTCAGGCCTTTGTTGGTTTGTTCTGAACTTGGATGGTGACGTTATTGTGTGCCAATCGGAGGGTTTGTATAAGTACTGGCTTGTCACAGGTATCACCTCTTAAATGTTTAGAGTGTTCTTTCTGATGATCCCACGTCGATACTGCTAGCGGTTAAAGGCTGCCACCAGACGGACTGCATCGCAGCAACCGCGCGCAGTCGATATATTCACCTGCATGCAGTTGTACGTTCGACTTCGTTCAGTCATGATATCAACTTCACGCGGTCGGCTGCCGTCGTGTGAAGTCAATATTAACTGGACTAACTGCACATTAACTGAATGAGGTTTGCGATGGACAGCGTGCGTCGACACTACACGACTGTAGCCGCCCGCGTAAAGTTGAAGTCCCGACTTATTGACTTCACATGACTGCAGCCGACCGCGTGAAGTTGATATCATGACTGAACGAAGTCGAACGTACAACTGCATGCAGTTGAATATATCGACTGCGCGCGGTTGCTGCGATGCAGTCCGTCTGATGGCAGCCTAACTATAAACATTTCTTTCAGTTCTTCGCGCTCATACACACGAGCGACAAGCGTCAACTGCATAGGCAACTTACTGCAGCGGTCGACAATAGGCCGCTCGTGTATTTGAACGCCGTATTCAAAAAACGAGTGACACGTTGACGGCAGTCGACCACGACACCAACCGGGTAGTCAAACAATAACAATAAGATGTGGCCGTAAATTCTTTGCCAACCATTTAAGTGCACAGCATAGTCATTAATCCATAAAAATAACATTAAACAAGATAAATTAGTTAACTTTGCACCCTTATTTCCAAAGAGACGACTTTGACCAACAATGCGAGATAGCCCGAACTTCCCGCTTTGACCGGCGAATGTAAACTTTGTGTCGTTTTCCCACAGCCGCCGAGTGAATGATTAATGTTGTGAATGCATTCGTTCACCGTTCTTATTTTTTTCATTCGTGCAACAGGTCTTTTGCGAGGTTTTGCGTCGATTTGGCAACGTTAAATCTTTTCGTTTATTGAGACTGTAATTCGGGTAAAATGTTTTTTATTCTGCGTGTAGAGTGGGGATGATCTATCACAGTAATGCTGGGTCTTTTATTCAGTTGTCTCTCGGTTTATCTTCGAGAGACTTCTGGCCATATATTTTCTTCATTCAATTGAGGTAGACTGTGTCCCAAACACGGGATTGTTTCCTCACTATCTAATCGTCCTGTGGGTCTGAAAAGGCCGCTTTGGCAGAATCATAATAGAATAATAATGGTCACAAACTGACAATATTATCTGCGTATAATTCATATCACGCAATTCATCTGTTTCACAGTTTTGTATGGAGATATAATAGAGACTAGATTAGACCTCATCTATCGCTTTCCATCTGGCGTGATCGGGGTCAAGAGCGCCCATTTAGCAATAAAAAAATAAAATAAAAAAAAGATTCGTGAAATGGCCAACAAATTATGAATGATTGAAGTTGAAAGTCAAATAGCAGAACTACAAGAAGTTAGTCAAGAGCTACATAATATCACAACTCATATTGAGGATTTTGTAAAGAAATATTCTAATAACGGCAGATTTAGCCTGCCTGACTCACCATTCATCAAACAATTCAGTCTGGTTTTGGTTATCGTAATAAATTACTTGCATAGTATGAATCATACTTTGTTTTCTTTAAAGTACGAGGTGGGGAAAAAATAATGTCCTAATATCAGTTGGCTGCCGTTGGCTGCCGTTTGGTTGGAAATGAAAAAAAATGGATCTGTTTCACGGAAAGGTTGTAAAATTTATTTACAAAATTGTATCGGTCTAACGAACACCTCCTGAAGTCCTGGGTTGATGCACATTTGTGCTCGTTTTACAGCATTTTGAATTGTGGCTCGTAAAAATCCTCCAAATTGGTGATTTCTTCTTTAATGTTGGTTGTTGTGGTAGGTAAACGCGAGATTTTAAAAAACCCCAAAGAAAAAAAATAGTCTAGCAGCGTCAGATCTGGCGATCTGACGCTGCTAGACTTTTTTTCTTGTCTGAAAACGGGAGATCACATCCCCGAAATTGGTATTTCAATTTTCAACATCTCCATCGCTGCATAAGTCGTGTGTATCGTTGCAATGTCAATTAATTGTCTATCTGTCTACAACATATATTATGTATCAAATCAAAATTACATTATAACGCCATTAGCAAAAATTATGGCACATCATTACATTTCTTTTGCCCAACCTTGTACAAATAAATACGAGGTATTCCACTCAGAGCACTGATTTGAACCGCACTTGGACGAACAGCACCTGAGCACTTCCACTAACCGCACTGAAACAAAATACGAACTCACATTCCAAAAAACAAAGAAAGGATAAAAAAAATCTCGTAGCAAATCTCAATTTCTTGAACGTAGCATGAGAACGCCCTGCGTAGCCTACGGCCGCTACGAGTGCTACGAAGGTCCCCGGTGAGCTACGCTATAATATAATATTCTTACGCTTGCCATTTTTGACATACCACGCATTGCGTGTAAGCCTAAGCCAAACCACATGGATATGCCAGCTGTTGAACGTCGACCTGGGAAGAGAAATTCTTACCTATTAGGGAATTCTGTAGCAGTAGTGGGAAACTTAATTACAATAAAAAAATGCTCAGGCAAGAACTTTTTGAAGTTTTGCTAAATATTGAGTCTTTTCAGGTTAAGTTCTTACTCACTAAAGGCAATTAGTAAGAGTAACACAACTGTATTTTAAATAAATGATTTTATTTCTGTAAGTAGGTTTGCACAAACACTTTTACACGTCAATCATATTTTTATAAACTAGATGAGGTCGGCGTTTCCTATCTGACTACTCTGAGAAGAAAGGCCGAAACAAACACAGAGGTCAAAGTCTCTCTTAAAGTCCAGACTTAATCTTGGTCAGGTTATATGAAGACCATGTAGATCGATGTCTGAGATGGTCTTTTGAGGAAAGAACCATACAGATTGATTGGACCTGTCCGTGTATAAAGATTCCAATGTTATATCTCTCCAGTTTTTCCATTTTTTTTCGTTTGGTTCTATACTAATGAAGAGTTTGTTTGTTAAAACTGCACTGATCTCCGGAACTACCTGTCGGATTTGAAAGTTCTTTTTGATAGCCCATTTATTCAGGAAGGCTAAAGGCTATTTAACATCGTGCTGCGACCCTCAGGAGCCGAGTAAAAAAAAGACAGAACGGAAGCGAAAACGAAGATATAGTGCGGGCAGGCGATGCGATGTGACGGGGCGGGTCTTTATGAAATTGTAATTGAAAAATCATCGACGAAAATTGAGGGTATAAAATTAACCTCAATAATTGTCAAATGAAAAACATCTTTAAGGTGATTAAAATATTTGAATTTCGAAGTTAAGTATTCAAATAAACAAATCAAAGCGCTCAATTTGTAAGTGGCATAATAAATTAAATGAAAGTAACGGGTGGGTGTTCTACCAGTAAAGGTGATTAAAGTTTTTTGTATTTAGCCATCGGACCATAGATCCCAAAAATCTGGAGCTATAAAAATGAAAACAAAATGCATAAAAAAGGGCTGAGTTTGAAGGTCCGTACGTGGCATACGGTCTAGAGTGTCCGCCATTTTGTTTTTTTTTTCAAAATGGCAGCCACGCATGAAAACTATATAAATCGATAGCTGACATCAATGCAAAAAGAATACATAATAGGACCAAACCCCGTAAAGCGTCAAATTACCCAGATTTTGAAAAAAAAAACAAAATGGCGGACAGTAGTATGCCACGGACCTTCAAAGCCATTTTTCCTTATCAATTTGTTTACATTTTCATTAAATACTTTTGAAACGGACCATAGATCCAGATTTTTTTTATTTCCTTTCGATGTTTTCCGTCGCAGAAGGAATAATTTATACACAAATTATTATGTCACTTAAACTCAACCTGTCCATAACAAAGGTAACAAATAATATTAATTAATTGTTTACGTAACGATTCATTAGAAATTCTCATCGTTACAATTTACAGCCTATTTACTAAGTTTTACTTTACGTTCGTAAAGTTACCGGTAATTACGTATTATTACCGGTTTTGAGTTAGCGCTAAGAGTTTATTTTAATTGCGGACTTAAGGTGTAAGTAAAGTCAGGAGAATTAATCGCTAAGAAAATTTATACCCTACGTACAGATGCCAGCACATCAAGCTACTACAATCTGTCAAATTTCTTTAATAGAATTTCAACTTTATCGCTAAAGCATTAGGTTCAAATTTGATTGGGAAAATTTGACAGTTTCGGGTAGCTTGATGTGCTGGCGTCTGTACATTTCCCTTGTTATATTTATTTTATAAAACTATCAAAGAATGACAGTTGCCCGTGGCTAATAATAACAGCCGCACAGGTCGAACGATCAGGTTAAGCTACGCTTGCCGCGGTTGGTCTGTGGATGGGTGACCATCTTTACATACCGAGACCCCTCCGTGCCTCGGAAAGCACGTTAAGCCGTTGGTCCCGGCTGTCATTCGTGGATCTTTGACAGTCGTTACGGGTAGTCAGAAGCCCGAAAGTCTGACAACCAGTCTTACCGAGGGGTATCGTATTAAACAGTAACTGGGTTGTGGAGGTCAGATAGGCAGTCTCTCCATGTAAAATACTGGTATTCAGCTGCATCTGGTTAGACTGGAAGTCGACCCCAACATAGTTGGGAAAAGGCTAGGCAGGTGATGATGTCAAAAATGACACTTGGTATTTGAATATATGGACAAATTAAGTTGGTTTTTAGTTTACAGTACTTCTTTTTCCAGACTGTAAGTAGGTACAAAAGCCAGCACATCAAGCTACCCAAAACTGTCAAATTTTCCCAATCAACTTTGAACCTTATGCTTTAGCGACAAAGTTGAAAATCTATTAAAGAAATTTGACAGATTGTAGTAGCTTGATGTGCTGGCGTCTGTATGTGACTTCCTAAATTACCCTAGGCTGATAAAATTTTCGTTTTTCCTAATTATGATAATTTTTAGTGTTTAGGTCGGTTCCCCCCTAACGGGGAAGAGTCGCACCCCACCCCGTACGACTCTGTAGAACTCGTCTCCAGACTGGACACTCTCCCCGATGGGAGATTGTAATGAATTCCCAAGAAGTGTTTTGCCCAACATTAAGTTTAACGAAACCATTGTTGTTCAATTTCTTAACATAGATTACGGGTTCTAAACTTGACATTTACAAATGTAGCTTTTCCAATATGACAGTACTTTTTGTATTATTCTTGAATTCCTTTTGAAGACACAGTGAAAAAAATTATTGAACCTATACATAATCGGGCTGGTACAGACGCCAGCACATCAACCTACTACAATCTGTCAGATTTCTGTAATAGATTTTCAACTTTATTGCTAAAGCATAAGGTTCAATGTTGATTGGGAAAATTTGACAGTTAGGTGTAGGTTGATGTGCTGGCGTCTGTACATTCCTGCATCGCTTCCCGCGCCGCTCCAGTTACCTACAATATTTGAGATAATTAATTAGTACAGTCGTACACAAAAATGTGTTGATTATTTTTATGTCTATGTATATTGACAAAAGATTTAGAATTATGGTTTGATTTTATATAGGGTTAAGTTATAGGGTCTCGTTGGCACCCTTTGGATACAGAACTCTAAAAAAAACGAATGTCGCTATATTTTGGTGATGAGTGATAAAATAGGATATTAAAATTTGAGTAATTAATGATTACTATGCTACAAAACCATAAACAATAAACAATTAATCGAATTTTATTAAACATGCGACATGACTGATTACAGAATTACATTAAATAATTGTTTAATTACATCTATTAATTAATGCTATTGCATTTTATTAACCTGACTTTGACTAATGATGCAATTCGATAAAATATCGATTATATTTCTGTTTATATAATAAACTCCGCTGTGCTCTCGAGGTTGTTCAAGAACACGTTTACCTCGGGAAAACTGCAGTTTGGTAAGAACAACTTTGAGAAACAGGCTGACAGAAGAATTTAGCTTGACTGGTCAGCGTTATGAAGCTTCGTCGGAACTTCTCGTCGCGTATTCCGCAGAGCCTAAAGACTAAAGTCTTTATTCCGTGCGTCCTGCCTATTATAACTTACTGAGCCGAAACGTGGACACTGACGGTGCGGCTGGTCCATAAATTCAAGGTCGCTCAGTGAGCTATGGAACTAGCTATTCTTGGTCTCTCTCTCTGAGGGATAGAATCCGGAATAAAGTGATCCAGCAGAGAACCAAAGCTGTCGACATAGCTCACAAAATAAGTAAGCTGAATTGGCAATGGGCCGGACATATTCGCCGTAGAATAGATGTCCGTAGGGTAGACGTGTTCTTGAGTGGAGACCGCGAATCGGCAAACGTAACGTACGTAACGTAGGACGCCCTCAGGCTAGGTGGAGCGACGAACTTCGCAGGGTGGCTGGTGTCCAGCAGTGGACTGCTGTAGGCTGATGATGATAATGATGAATAAACTACAATTAATGTTCTTACAGTGAACATGAATAAATGATGTGTATAACTTGTCTTAAGTTCAGATCCTGGGACCCTATTGTCCCAGCGCGCAGCGTAATTCATGTAAGTATTCGTTAAGTATCTACGTATTCATGGAGATAGAGCAGTGGTGGCCCAATGGTATCGGCCCTGATTTACGAGTTGTAGGACGTGGGTTCGAACCCAGACAGGCGCTTTACTTTGTGTAAATAAATTCATTACCACTGCTAAAAAACGGTGAAAGAAAACATCGTGGGGAAACCGATATGTCATAGAACTAAAAATTCGACAAGACATGTGAAATCTATCAACCCGCACTGGGATTTCGTGGTAGATTATAGCCCAGTACCTCTCGAAGAGACCTGTCCGCCTGTGTTCCAGAAATGGGAACAATATAAGCTGATTACCTATGTTATGTAGATACCATTTAAGCTATTTAGCTTTATTCGAGGGTTGAATGGACATAGGTACTATACTATAAATACTGCAATTAATAAATTAATTTAAAACATAATTATACTAACCATACAAAACAATGCACGTAAATCAGAAGTCGAATTTTACGTAACCCATTTAATAATTAAATCAAACATCATTTACATACAAATTTTTCTACGTAACTGTACCGCACAGTATGCAAAAATTCCAAAAAAATGCGTCGTTCCTCTTCACTTGTTCGACACATGCCCAGGCCCACAGTCCACAGCTGGGCATCGGTATGTGCGCGCACCGGCACGGTTCGTGTGCGCACAGTGTCTGTGTGTGTGGTGTGACGTATGGGCCGACAACCCCTGCTGTGCTTGCCGTAGCGAGGCTGATTAGGGTTGGCGCTATCAGTTCGATAATTTCATATTTTTTTGAATCATAGATTTTTTCTTCATAAATACCTTTAATTTGTGTAAATTATTTCATCACAACTGCTCTCCAAATGGTTAGAACCAAAAAATCGAAGAATGTGACATGCATCAACCCGCACTGGGCTCGCGTGGTGTAGGTATTACGGCCCTCTCACAGAGAAAAGGCCTGTGTCCCAGCAGTGGGAACATTATAGGTTAATCGACCGCGACGTAAAACAAAGCTGCACATTACAAAAGTAGGTACAGCCATTATAATTATATTTTGTAGTATTCGATCTATTTTTTTTTTGTTATGTATTTTTGAGCTACAATAAAGTCATCATCTGCCTAGCCTTTTCCCAACTATGTTGGGGTCGGCTTCCAGTCTAACCGGATGCAGCTGAATACCAGTATTTTATATGGAGCGACTGCCTATCTGACATATCTGGTTGAGCTACAATAAAGTATCCATACTAATAAATTATAAATGCGAAAGTGTGTATGTCTGTCTGTTTGTCTGTTACCCCTCCACGCTTACACCGTTGAACCTATTTAGATGAAATTTGGTATAGAGATAGTTTTAGTCCCGGGAAAGGACATAGGATAGTTTTTATCCCGATATTTCCACGGGATCGAAACTTATGCGGCTGAAACCGCGGGGCGCTACTAGTATGTAAATGAATAAATAAAATACAGCTGGGATATTCTAAAAATCTAAAGATACGAATCCAACTTCCTATAATGCCACCTTTATAAAAAAGACGTTAAATAAATAACTAATGAGAATCCAGATAGGATGAAATCGTTTAAAAAGACCTTCAGGAGACTCGATTGAGACACTGAGCAACTTCAGGAAATTAGATTTTCAGCTAGATTAAGATCTTGCAAGGACTAGGTACTTTAACATTCTTGAAGACAGATTGAATTTGAACGTACCCAGGAAAAAAAAACAAAAGATTTATATCGTAATCATCCAATAATGTTCCCACTGCTGGGACTGGAACATAGGCCTACTCTGATCGAGAGCAAGTAGGCTGTAATATACCACAAGGGCCCAGTGCGGATTGGTAAATGTCACATATCTTTGGTCCTAGGACTATCCTCACGATGTTTTTCTTCACCCTTTTTGAGAGAAGTGCTGATGAAAATTATTTACACAAAGTAAAGTGCCTAGGATAATAGGATATAAAATATGTAAGTATGGGCTATTTCTGAATGTCGCAAAAATACCTCTTCTTATACAGAGAAGGATCTTGTAAATAAATCATATTATATTGATGTAATTATTATATTTAATTTATTTCGGACAGCCCTAACAAACTAGCTCATCACACCCCTTGCATGTCATAGCCCCCTGCAGCGTTTGGCAAGTGTGCACACATACAAACACACAGACACTAACACGCACACAAAATTGACAACCCATAAATTAAAAGAACCTGTTTCACGAGGGTAGTTCTTTGTCACTTAGAACTTCGTATTTTATTTATAGTCTGTGCTTACAAAATTAATATACCCTAATCCTTTTCGAAAACAGATCTTTTAACATATAACATAAGGTTCTTATTGACAGCAAAGACGGTTTGGTAAGGATTAGATTATGAACTTCGTAATTTAAACCTTATGATTTATGGCACAGAAATTAAAATCGTCTTATTAAAAGGGCTTACTACTTTAACTTACTTTTTTTCAAGAAATATCAGTAAAGGTCGGATATAGAGTTCATTTGAAGTAGTTCTGAGAAGAATGGCAACACGCTGGGATTTTTAGTAGCTGGAACTTGTCACTGGCCGAAGTTATAACTTGATTCTTTGAATTAAAACCTCTTTTATGAAGTGGGATACTTATTTCGGGAATCTGTTGTATCCGGTGGAGTAATAGAGAGGTGACGCTGCTTCAGGTCAAGCCACCGACGTAGACTATATTTTGTGGCATTGTAACACTGAAAACTGTTCTTCATTTTTTATTCTGTGGTTCCCAGGAAATATTGGGCCGCCTTGGAGGTTAGAGAGTTCTCAATATGTGTCTGAATGTGTGCTCACACATAACGTTATCAGCCTGTTCATTATGTTCCTGCTGTTGGGACACAAGCCTCCTGTCGTTGGGAGGGCGTGGGCTGTAATCCACCATGGGGACCCAGTGCGGGTTGGTAGATGTCACATGTCTTCGAACTTTTGATCCTAGGATATGCTGGTTTCTTCATGATGTTTTCCTTCACCATTTTGAGAGCAGTGGTGATGAAATAAGTTACACTAAGTAAAGGACCTGAAGGCCAATTCTCGTAATTTAAAACGTTCAAAATCTAGTCGCAGTCTCATCTCGGCGACAAACAAATGTCACAAACTTGTTAAAATGTAGGGAAATTAGAAGTATTTTTGACAGATTGAGACTGAGATCAGACTGTGAACGTTTTTAAAATTATGAGAATTGCCCCTTTTTTTTGTGGATGGGGAAATCATCAAATGACTCCTCCCGCTCTGGGTGGAGCGGAAGGGAGTGTCACACTCTTACTGACTAAAACCCACCCGTATTCCTTCCTTAGCCCTTTATGTTCCGGGGCAGCGGTAACCCTTTCGGACAATACCGCTGGCCCGGCAGGCTTCGGCCTTAACGGGCCTAACGGAATTGCCCCTTAGGTTAGGTTCGAACATACGACATACAATTCGGTAAGTCGCGGCCGGTACCACTCGGCCACCACTGCATAAATGTGTGCTCGATTGATGAGAAGATGCTCGCCCCTTTAACATTTTTCTAGCCTTTGCTGTCACACTTCATAGGCAAAGGCCTCCCTGCCATTAACATGGGACTTAAAAATAACTAGGGAAATGTAGATGTATGTGCAGTAGACCGTACTTACGTCAATAGTAATAGTGCCAGCCAGTATAAGCTGGGTTGTTACCCCCTTACTAATAAACGTTGTGTAGCGTCTGTATAGTTACACAACGCTTTGTCTTCTTCTTTCGAAAGTCAAATTACTGACGGCTGAAAGAGAGAAATAAGTGTGTAACTATTCATCTGATGTAATACGTTTACTAGTAAGGGGGTTAGTCTATTGAAACTCCGTACTATATGCTAGGCCAGCTCAAGAGTGTTACTACTGGGCGAGAGGGAGTGGGAGGCGGTCACCTCCTTCTGCGAAGCAGTCATGCTAGCGAAGGAGGTGGCGGGACGGCTCAGGGAGAGAGTCGCACGCCTCAGCCGCCGCGGGAGACGCTACGGGCGTCGGGAGCCGCGTGACGACTCCCGGCCACCGTAGGCGCGGGCCTGCGGACGGAGAGTAATGGGTAGCTCTCCGTCCGATCAGGACCAGGCCCGTGCCGGACGGCGCGTATGTGTTCCACGCGCGCCTCAAAGAGATGTCAGCATAAAGGAAGGGGCCCGCCAGGGCCGAAGCCTGCCGGGGTAGCGGGATCGTCCGAAAGGGTTACCGCTGCCCCGGAACATAAAGGGCTAAGGAAGGAACACGGGTGGGTTTTAGTCAGTAAGAGTCTGACACTCCCTTCCGCTCCACCCAGAGCGGGAGGAGTCATTAGATGATTTCCCATCCACAAAAAAAAAAAAAAGATTGTTACTACTGACTAACGGCCGACTGTACTAAGATACTCAACTCTTCGGGGAATATATTAGTGTGATATACAGACGCCAGCACATCAAGCTACCCGAAGCTGTCAAATTTTCCCAATCAACTTTGAACCTTATGTTTTAGCGATAAAGTTGAAAATCTATTAAAGTTTGACAGATTGTAGTAGCTTGATGTGCTGGCGTCTGTACAAGTACGCAAATAATCAAAGGGCATCAAAAAATTCGTCCGCATCGCTGTCAATAGGATACCAAAATTGGAATTAACGCCGCCTTCTTATTTTTCAATACAATAGTGTCATGGAATTTGAATGTACTATTTATAAATAGTACATACTAATTCCATTCAGTTTCCATAAACAATTTCACAAATGTTTACCAACAACGCCCTCCTGTCAATGTCATCCAGGCGCCAAAAAGGCCTTGCACTGTAGTTTCGTCAACGACCCACGGGAAGTGACAGGGTGGTCTGTTCCACCCGGTTCCACCCGAAGCATGACGTAAAGTACCGACAAACAAATCACGAAATATCGTGACTTCTGCCTCTGAGGGAGCTTGAACAACGCCTGTTAACTTTCCCCACGAACTGGTATTGGAAAGAATGGATTAAAATCGTTTTGTAACATGTTTAATTGTTGTCCGATATAAATTGCAGTGGCTGTTGTATTTCAAAGTTATTACGCAATTATTAATATTTTTTTAAAACGTGTCTATCCCACTAAAGTACTACACTGTCCTTCAAGATACAGGATTTTCCTAGTTTGAAAGACGGGGGTCTTACTCATATGTAATTTTTTTTTGTTCTTTTTTATTGCTGAATGGACCCGCTCTTGACCTCGATCACGCCTGATGGAAAGCGATGGATGAGGTTTATGATGGAACAAGCATGCCCAGAAGATGCCTAAGGCACTGGAACTCCCACGCATCGACGAAACACAGCAGGCTGCTTGAAGCCGGATGGTCGCAAACCAGGCGGGCGTTAGCCCTACCACCGCAAGGGAAGAATTAGCCAGTCAAATAAGGTGTTGGGTGTGACTGTCCAGGATGCGCCGAGCGGTCGGTTTAGTTGAAAAACTGGCGGAACAAACTGCGCTACACGAGGAGGCTTCTTCATGCGTCCCAAATACCAAATAGCCATACCCGTCCATTATTGTAACAACACTGGGCCCTACTTCACTATGGCCACTCAATGATTCCACTTCGAAACCACGCCACCAATTTCGTGTTCATGTCGTGCGGTTTCGTTCATTGTGTCATAGAGTTACCAGAGGGACAATAATTCTCGTAATTTTAAGAACATTCACAGTCTGATCTCAGTCTCGATCTTTCAAAAATACCTTGACAACCCTTACCCTTTTACCTTGAAATTTTGACAAGATTTTGACATTTGTTTGTCGCTGAGATGAGACTGTGACTAGATTTTGAACATTTTACATTACGAGAATTGGTCTTCTGATGTTACCTAGGCTAAGTCAGTGAGGAAACATCCTCAAGATCGTTTATGTTATAGTTATGAGAAATGGTGGACAGTTATGGAACTAATAACCTAAGCTCTCCGCCACAGCTTTCTTAGCGTAGTCAAATAGGTAATTCCCCTACATAAATATTGTTCTCGTGCAGTAATCAAATCTTGCACCAACATTGCAGAAGCCATCACTCAGCCACTGCACCAATTTACCCATCATTATCCAATCAGCCTCACTCAAAACAAAACAACATACCAACTGTTTTTACTACCAACACAAACACGAACAAAGTAGGCAACAAATTAATATACAGCATGAATATTCACGTGGCTACGAGTGGCCATGCATTAGCATATAATTGTGTTTGTCACAATTATTTCAAAACAATGACGATAAGCCTTATAAAATTCTGAACAAATTTGGTTGTGGGGATAAAATTGTTGCTTTTTCTTTTGTTCTGGCGTTTTATTGTATAATATCATAGCGTGCATTTTTATTCTGGAGGCAAAACCATCAGACGATTGCTGATACAACAGAATTTGCAGGTCCGATAATTTTGATAGCTGTAAAGAGGAAAAGTATAGGTACACGATGGCAAGTGAAAGGACATTGAAGCGTAATCTGTTACCATGATAAATGATTTTATTTTTGTAAGTAGGTTTGCACAAACACTTTTACACGTTAATCATATTTTTAAAAGCTAGATGAGGTCGGCGTTTTCTATCTGACTACTCTGAGAAGAAAGGCCGAAACAAACTCAGAGGTCAGTCTCTTTTAAAGTCCAGACATAATCTTGGTCAGGTTATATGAAGACCATGTATGAGGAAAGAATCACACATGGATTCAGTACACACGGCAACACTTCAAGCAGTTTCAGCTGACCTCGCATTATATAGGTTTTCGTACGTATATATGTCTGCTTATACTGGTTATTAAAGCTAGATATGTAGCCGTGCGTACATGACCTGCGTAGAAAATCGCGGGATACCTATTAAAAAAAAATTACTGCTGCATACATTTTGACCGCGTGGGTATTGCAGTTTTACATGAAATAGCAGTTTTTTTTTTTGATAACTGACGATAATTTTTTTCGCCAGCCCCTAGCGGAAAAATGTTCTTATCTTGAATCATGTGCTGGATTCATAGTTACAACTCGATTCTAACTTTATGGCGGCTCGGAACATGAGGCGAGTCGCTGCGCAGTAACAAATTCACGTGTTAGCGGAGGTGAGGGGTGAGGTACTGCGCAGCGCGTAGCGCACTTCAGAGCGGCCATAAAGTTGGCTGTACAGTTTGCGCGTCGATGTCCCTGCCCACCCTGTATTTGTAAGAGTACTTATAATATTGTCTATGTATGCCGACTACCTCCCTGGTCTAGAGGCCACAGCAGTAACAGAAAATAATGGAAGGAGGCTTGCCCCCCGTTACATGGGATGTACCATCGAGGAAACTTAAATCTGCCCAATTTGAAAACAAAATCCTGTGCACACGATGACCACATCTGTTAGCAAGCGTTACTATATCGGCCGAGCGCTGCAAACAAGAATAGCCCTTACGGTGTATAGATGAAAGTTTCCTCGATGGTACTTACTAATCCCTATTTACACCTCTGACTAACCATTTGAGTAACACAAGGCGGAATGTTGCGTGTGTTATATTAGCTGTAATTTTATCTAAAAAAAATCTCATACATATTCAAGATCTGCTTGTTAGTATGCAGTTTACACTGACCACGTTTCTCTTAAAGTTACTTTCGATACAACCATTTTACTGTTCATGCATATCAAATACCAATAACCAATACCCATAGAAAAATACAGTTCAGCTGGGTATCTTAAATTTTATAGCCCTGACTCAAATAATGGCTCCCGCATCGGAATCCTCGTATTCCGAAAAAAATACCAAGTTTCACCAATTCAAAGGTGTCTAGTTTGATCCGTGTAAATTTTTTTGTTGCAGCTACAGTCCCACGAATGCTTTTTTTAAAGAAACACGTAAAAAGACTTCGTGTATCGTGCGATACAGATTTCACGAAGAAAAAACTGTTTTTAAAAAAAAACGTCAAGGAAAAAAGAGTGGACGGCCCCGCCTGCCTCGTGTCGCGACCGACTGACGCAAACGGGAGAAATTTCACGAGATATCTACACTTTGAGATAGAAGAATGAATTCTATTGGTAACAATGTTAACAGTGATAGTGCTAAGGCATAGAACTTTAGGAGATTGTTTTCCGCAAAAAAGATTGTTTCTCTAGTAACAAATAATTGAGGATATGTGATATCTACCGATCTACACTTGGTCCGTGTGGTAAAACAGCCCAGTCCCTCTCACAGAGAGGAGGCCTGTGTCCCAGCAGTGGGAACATTATAGGCTGATTATACTATGTATTGTTATTTTATGTAGAATCGAAGCATTTCCAAAAGCAACAACAGCATAATCAGCCTCTAAAGAAATATCCACCACGCGGAGCCAATGCGGATTGGTGGTGGTCGGTGTGGTCCCTCACATGACTGTAAATAAGATATTAATAAACATCCCGCTTGTATTCTTAAAGGATTAGGCAGAAGTGAACATATACTATACCCGATAGGATATTTATAATTTCGTCGAAAACAATCACAGGAATATTAACGCGACTTATTAACATTCTACGCATGAATGACCCCAATAATAGTAATCAGCAAAGTCATGCAAAATGTTACTAGCCAAAATGAATTACAGTAGTTAAAGAAATTATACTTGATGGCATATTTGGAATTTTTATAGGGGTTAATAGCTACTGGCTCGAATATTTCATTGTCTAGACTGGCTATTGTACCTGAATCATTATCATATACTAGTGTAGTTGTTAATACCTGCTCTATTATAACTTTGGCACCTATTGTTGTTTATGACAAAAATGTGGGGATATTAACAAAAGTGAATCAACTGTTTAGTCATAATATTAGAATTCTTTATCAAAATTCGTGTCTGGTATCAGCTTGATACCGTTTGTAATGAAATAATTAAGAATAGCTGTTAGTTGTTTTGGTATATCAAAGTCCCTAAACCGTCTCCGGACACAAGTGGGAAGATATAACTCCAACCTGGTAAAGTGGGGGGCTTCCTCGACGGAACGGCAGTAGGGTGTGGTTATGGAGCTATGTCGCAAACCATGCTCCACCTCCTATCCTGCTCAAAACATGTAGTCAAAGTGACCTCTGCGCTGCCATCGACGACGTCATGGCAGTGGCGATGTTTTGTGCCAACAGAATCTAAAATACAATCATGCCAGACGAAGAAGAAGAAGGTATATCCAACATTTTCTTTCTTTCGAATTAGGTCCCTCTTTGCTTCGTCGTCTTTTCATATGCATCTCATGCACCAAAACTCCTTAGAAATTTCAATTTCTTATAGTCACCACTTGGCACTTGGCACAACGGCAAAACTTGGTCAGGTGGGGGAACTCCGATCAGTGGAGCCACATCGCAAACTATGCCCCACTTCTTGTCGTGCTCTCTGTGGACTTACAGCCGAGGGGCAATTCTCGTTATATTAAGACGTTCACAGTCTCAATCTTTCAGAAATACCTCTAAAATCTCTAAATTTTTGACAGGTTTTTGACATCAATTGTCGCTGAGATGAGATTGCGACTAGATTTTGAACGTTTTTAATGACGGGAATTGGCCTTCTGCACTATGGAAGACCTTCTTGAGGCCAACGATAACGCTATCGAAGTGGCTCAAATCTGATCGAAGCTTATTTACAACAAATAAATGGAAACATCTACATGAATAAGAAGAAAAAGAATCATCAACTTGGAGTCTTCAGTTCCTTTGTTTTGAGCTTCTAGCCCTCATTTAGATATTACTAGGTAAGCCAGATCCTATTTTTACCGACTCCAGACCAGAACCGCTATTTTCGAAAACTATAACTGAGTTTACATTAAAAATCCTACGTTTATACAGTAGAGGCTTTATCTCTCCGTCCCAATCTCATGTACAGCACAGAATCCGGTATCGTTGCATGCCGTCGCACACGGGTTGCCGCTGTCGTGTCCCTCCACCGCGTTATCATCTACACCCCTGCTCACTAAATCTGAACTTTAATACTCCGAGATAAAGGTGATAAAAACAGCAGTGATAATTTTGTGCACCGTCGCTGTCCCGCCATTTTAACAGTTCCGCTAATACATCCAAAAAGTAGCTTTAGAATGTTGGAGTAAGGTCTATATTGGTCGAAATTGTAACTTTGTAGTTGTATGCCTTTGCATTTGCTCTATATCGCTTCAAAAATGACCGTTAGTACGTCGTAATAGGGACGTAAACAACAGCATTGATCTTTAGGCAGAATGAGTAGCTGTAGATGTGTTTTTCTTTATATCCAAAGGAATTTAACCTCTACGTACATAATGATAAGGTTTATGTATTATGAAAGAGTCGGTTCGTTATGTGAATAGCCACTTACCTGAGTTTTTACCGAGACACCCGTGCATTGTCTATTGGAAACATTCTTATGCATGTCTTGTGAGTTAGCGTGATGATAATTTCATATTAATATATTCGATCATTTACTAAATTATAGTTTATTTCGTCCTAAGTATAGGGGTCACGGGATAAGGTAGTGTTTGGATCTGTACCTATGTTTGTCTCTCTCTCGCCTATGGGTTTGACTAGGATAAAAAATCAGGGGAGGTGAATAGCAGCATACATACACCTGTAGGTTAATAGCATCTGTATTGCCATCACCCATAGTTTCCTAAGTCTATCGATTGTCCATTGTCCTCAAAAATCATTCAGTACCAAGTTGTAGACACAGGAATACATGATAGCGCCCATGGCAAATACTTGCAAAATCATAAACAGTAACATCTTGTCTTCTTTTTCTCAAGTGACATCATCAGTTGTATGATAGCTCTTACCGTAATAAAACGTTTTGCCAGTCAGCGAGGTTGATAGTTAACTGTCCAACGGGGTAATTGCGTAACAAACTAACAGTAGCAATAACTTTCATTTTGACAGTTCAGCAACATTCATTGCTGAGTAGACAAATTTTTCGAACATATGAAGCAATGGGTTAGCAATATCCTTCAAAATGATTCAGACACTGATTTATAGGGTGCAAGTTGTGCCGTATGAACTTTAGTATCGTTACTCACGGAAGCTTGCTAAAGGCTACATGTTCATTTGAACGAAGAGCCAGACCTAGGAAGACATAATCAACAGAATTCCATAAAATTCAGGCTTTAGTGGACACTGATACACCGCTACACAGCTCCGTACTACTACCTCGTTCAACCTCACTTACTCGCTCCGCTCAAGTGGACAGTCAACCTTATGCACCCTAACATCTGGTGTTAAACAACTGTTCAAATGTCCAGGAAAACAGCATTCCTACAAATAGTACACTTACCAGGTGTGAGCAACTATTTCAATAAAATAAAAGCTGCAAAGAACGCATCAGATACTAAAGCTAAGCACGAAACAGCTCATTCAATTATGTATGCGAAGCATTTTGTAATGTTTTAAGGTCATGATCGTAGTAAAGTAACGGTCAGTATAGTTAACAGAATTTTGAATAAATAACTGGGTACATATGGGCGATGGGCCGGCCATATTGGCCGTAAAACCAATGACGGTTGGGGTAGACGTGTTCTTGAGTAGAGACCGCGAGTCGTCATACGTAAGATAGGACGCCCTTTTTTTTATGGATGGGAAATCATCTAATGACTCCTCCCGCTCTGGGTGGAGCGGAAGGGAGTGTCAGACTCTTACTGACTAAAACCCACCAGTGCTCCTTCCTTGGCCCTTTATGTTCCGGGGCAGCGGTAACCCTTTCGGACAATCTCGCTACCCCGGCAGGAGGTAGGACGCCCTCAGACTAGCTTTAGCGACGATCTTCCTTCGCAGGGTGGCTGATAGCAGCTGGATGTGAGTCGCAACGAGAATTGGGTTGGATGGCGTGCAATTGGAGAAGCCTATGTTCAGCAGTAGATTGCTGTAAGCTGATGATCATGATGAACTGGGTACGTACAATGATAAAACTATAGTCTGTTTCAACAGTATCTTATGAAAATGTTCTTTACCTTCCTCAGCGAAACTCGAACTCGGTATTCTACCCACAAGGATAGCGAAATCCGCTTTGGTGTGAACAGTAATACTCGTATTACCGCATACCCACTCGGTTTTTTTCTACCGCAGACGGTAGCGAATACCGCTTAGGTTTGAATAGGGCTTGAATATCAAACATATATTTTTCCTTAACTGCCTCGTTGGTCTAATGGTCGGAAGCACTACTGCTGAGCATGAGGTCCTGGTATATTCCGTGGTCGAACAGAGCGTTATTCGGTTTTCCATCGGGAATTTCTCAGTAGCAGCTCGGAGTCTGGATTTTTGCTTGGTTGATGGCATTAATAAGCTCGCTCACTATAACTTGAAACATGCGGAGTGGTACAGACGCCAGCACATCAAGCTACCCGAAACTGTCAAATTTTCCCAATCAACTTTGAACCTTATGCTTTAACGATAAACTTATAGAGGTATGAGGAACAGGGTGTAAAGTTCACTCATACTCTATAGAAAAGGGAGGATCCTCCGACCAGACGGTAAATTGCGCGGTAAACTCTGCTTGCGAGATGCAGGATTTCGTGACGTCAGTATGACGCGTTGTTCGCATGTGGCGTTGTAGATACCGCTACAAAGTTGAAAATCTATTAAATAAATTTGACAGATTGTAGTAGCTTGATGTGCTAGTGTCTGTACTATAAATATCTGGCTAATCCATAGATCTATGATTACATTTCTATGGGCTAACCGTTCGGGGAATACAGGCATTATGTTTATTATAGTTTACCTATTATCCCCATCAAAAGTTACCTAATTACAACGTTGTTCTGATTTTCCTTATACATTCCAACCAAATATGACCACACCAATTCTCCTAACAATTCGTGTTTCTACGACACACTTACTGTAACTAACTTAGTAGTCACAGTCATGATACTAGTGAGTATGAAGGATGAATACAAATTCCCAACGATTGTATCGAAAGCGGTGGAAACCTAGCGTGCGCAATGTCATGCCTGGTTACCGGCTGTCAGGTTATTGGCACCGATTATGTGAAAAGAGTTATGTGTTTGGTAATATGTATATGTAGTTAGTGGAATTAGCTGGATGGTATTGGAGTTCATTGTTCAAAGGTAATTGAGGGCAGCCAAACCTTTGCTTTGAGCCAAACTTTGTTGTCAAAAAAGGTAATCGAGTTGAATTGCGTGCAATAGGAGAGGCCTATGTCCAGCAGTGGACTGCTATAGGCTGATGATAAAATTTATTGTTGATGAACCTTAGATACAATTTTTTTTATTTAAAATCTCTATTGACAATAACATACTTACCTAATAGGAGGGGCCCGTGGCTAAATAATAACAGCCACACAGGTCGATCGATCAGGTTAAGCTACTCTTGCCGCGGTTGGTCCGTGGATGGGTGACCATCTTTAGATACCGAGCCTCGGAAAGCATGTTAAGTCGTTGGTCCCGGCTGTCATTCGTGGATCTTTGACAGTCGTTACAGGTAGTCAGAAGCCCGAAAGTCTGACAACCAGTTTTACCAAGTGGTATCGTATTACCCAGTAACTGGGTTGTGGAGGTCAGATAGGCAGTCGCTCCATGTAAAAATACTGATATTCAGCTGCATCCGGTTAGACTGGAAGCCGACCTCAACATAGTTGGGAAAAGGCTAGGCAGATGATGATACTAACAGTTTTTCGGCAGGTGATCTCGTGTAACAATGGATTAATATATTAGATAGTAAATATACCTTCAGTCGAGATAAAAAATATGACATTTTATAAAAAGGCAATTTTATAAACGTTAGGTATGTTATAAAAATAACCTATGGTCACAATGAGAGACAATGTTTTTGTTAAATCCATATCTCACGTGCCGAAAGACCAAAAAATCTATTTCGTATAGGATATCAGCATCATTTTCATTTTTAGACTTGTGATATACTGGATGTGTCGTAAATAGTGGTCCACCGTTAAGGATTCGATATACCAGATAATTTACTATAACATATTATAATTTTAACCATTTTAGTAGTACTTTTTTATATTATGCTTGATTAATATTGATTGATGAATATTTTTAACATCATCAAAATTTCAGGTCAGCAGGTCTATAAATGTTAAGCTAAAAAATTTCCTTCGAATTGAGAATACAATTGATTGATAGGTATTGGATGTCAACCGATACCAAAGGCGATGGCCATTGGCAATTATAATCGACCATCACCAAAACCACACTAGCGAAACACTAAAGCTTCAAAGGTACGAAAAAAAAAAACGCACATAAAATATTCATATTATATTTAGTACTTAGTTACAAAAAAACAAAACGCCTGTATAACATTACGAAACAGAGTGCTCTCAATTAGGTTAATGTCAGAATGTACGAGATGGTTCACACCTGTGCCACCACTCTATTTATAATTAAAACTCTACGAATATACAGTGTGATTTTTTTTACCAGTTCCAAATTTTTGCAGGTTGTTCTACCCATGAATATGAACAACTTTCACTTTGGGACCAACTATGAAACTCTGAACTCTGTTTCGATATTTATGTCTGTAATGTATATGGTGTACATAATAAAGAGTATTCTATTCTATTATATTCTTCTGAAATCACGAAAAAAAATCTGCTGTTTAATACAAAAGTTCAATATTTACATACTTGACCAAAATGTATGAAACAGCTGTTTTTTTTTTTCGTGATTCAGTTTTTCCCATAGTGAAAAACCTGTAAAAATCTGAAACCGGTAAAAAAAATCATTCTATATAAGGTGCTATAAAAATATCTGCCACGGCTTCAACGGGAGATAATATTCTGTATATAGATTATTATTGATCTTATGTCATACATTTTTTCATACAAAAAAATGTGCGTATAAATTTGAATTGATTTAGTTGCATGAAACCGTCCCATAGTAATTAGCTGTTGCCGCACCGTCATTTCATTTCGCAAAATGTGACGAAGCGACACATCGCGCATAGTTTGTGAACCACGTTATGCAGAATAGAGTAAATGTTTATTTAATTACTTTATTTTCTCAAATTGATTTAACTATTCCGGGGAAAAAAATTTCTTCACTTCTGTAGTCTATATACAGAATACTGTCTCCCATTAAAGCCGGGGCAGATATTTCTATAGCACCTTATATATTTAAAATGTGTGAAATACTAACAGCGTCACCTGTGCGAAGAGTTTTTTTTATGAATCTGGGAGGGAAAGTAGCTTGTGTTCTTCTATGGGTTTAAAATTATCTCTGTACAAGTTCAAAAAAACTGTTTTCTTTTGTTTTAGCGTGTTAAGATGCCCGTCACATCTGTGAAGTTTACACAAACAAAAACTGATAACCAAACTGATATTTGAATTCTAAATTTCAAACCATCAAATTATTATTTCTTTGTTTTATCATGTTTAGATAAGTATCGATACCCATCGTCTCTGCGGAGTTTAGCTAGCAATTTAAAATAGCCCTGTATAACGAAATCCTTTCTTCCGCCTTTGTAACAATAACAGGGAAATTGCTAACTATTAGTTAGTTAAGATAACACGTACATACAAAATGTATGAAATTCCCTATCTATCTGAAACAATCTACATTATATTATGCAAAATAATTAACGGTGTGGTCCTCTGCACCTTGCGTTTAATTTTTATGGGATTGTTTGTGTGGTCTTGGGTTTATAAGATCAACCCTTTACTTCTAAAGAACTACGATTGTTCGCTCATTGTTTAAAAACAATTATCTATCTAAAAGATTTATATTATCTATACTACTCTCTATCTTATCCGTGCTTATTGCCATCTATGTACGTACTATCCCCAAAAAAAAAACCACAAAGATCATTTCTAATTTCTATTGCAAATTATCTTTATAGGATTTTTTTAAATCAGATCCTTTATAGTTATAAATGATGGATTAACAGGATCTACTTGTAAACAGTTTTTAGAAGAGCGAAGTATGACCACGACCTGCTCATGATCTGAAAAGATAAAAATACGTATAATAAGAACAGTTTTCTAGCAAATTATTTACTTAGAATTGAACAATAATAACATCATGTGTGCTACCAACATAGCTTGCAGAGTAAACTAACTGAAATGGCAATGAAATGGCTGGCCATGTCTGTCAAAGGACCGATAGCTGGTGGAGCAGACGAGTCCTGGAGTGGAGACCGCGTATTGGAAAACGTAGTATGGGACGCCCCCCAGCTAGATGGACGGACGACTGGTGGACGAGGTGGCTGGGGTAGACTGGGTGCGGAAGGCGGAGGTGGTGTTGTGGTGCAGTCTGGGAGAGGTTTATGTCCAGCAGTGGACTGCGATAGGCAGAGTTGATTGAATTTCATGTGCAAATTAGCTACTGATGTACAGAGGTGGACTTAATCACAATAATCTCAGGATCATTGTGAACGTTCTCTGAAATGTAGTTATTGTATCAAATACACGCGTACTGTCTCTTAACTGTAGTTATTCTACAGTTAAGAGACAGTATCGTTCAAGAAAAATAACAATAAACCTGTTACGTTAGTAATATTTCTAATTAGATATGATAAACAACAGAAAACTGAGCATATTATAAAACAAGCTATAAAAGTATGGCATAACATGGTTATGATCCAAAACAAGTACAGAAGTTACACGAAGATACAGTAAAAAAAAAAGAAAATAGCAACTACGTGCAAGTTTCACAAATGAAACTGCATGCGATCAGCACATCTAAACCGCGTTCAAGAGCTCCGATCCAGCTTGTCCTTTGCTGCGCTCCTCCAGCGACACCCTAAACCGAAGTTCGTACCCCACAGGATGCCCTTAGCGTGTATTCACTTAGTTTATAAGTTTTATGTCCTGGCTGGAGACCTTAATTTATTAAGGCATCCAGAAGATAGCTCGGTTAAGTAGCCGACAACCTTCAAGGATATCTGCGAGATTCCGTTCACAAAAAAAACTGCCAGTGTCAATATGCCACAACAAAGATGACACTGACAGCTGGACGCGTTCAGTTTTATTTGTGAAATTTGAAATTCGCCCTTAATTGATTCTGATCGTCTAAACATTCATGGCTTTTAGTGACCAGTCTTGCCTCAGACACGAGAATAGAACTGGAGCAATATATTTTGCAGAGGTCTTTAGGCTGTAGGTAAGGTAGTGGATTTTTGTGATAATGTTATTTTCAGATTTGTTTTGCTTCCGTCCGTGGGCGTTGGCTATTTTATTTTCAACTAGCTTCCGCCCGCTCGATAAAAAGCATTTGCATTTAGAATTTCTCCTTGTTCAAAATATACCCATACCAAATTTCATCAAAATCGGTCCAGGCGTTTCGGAGATTAGCCGGAACAAGAGAGACAGACAAAATTTTAAAAATTGTTTTTTTTTTTGTAGCGTATATACTTTCATAATATTATGCATTTAGTCAAAAGCTGTTATTTTGACATTACAAACAGATACATATTTTTTGTTAATATAATAATTAATTTATAATTATTATGAATGAAATTATAATTATATAATGTTCTATGCTTAGCTACTTTGAGTCTCTTATCAAAAATCCCAATAAGTGGTCCTTTTGTACGATCCTCTACGTTATCAACGCTGCAGTATTATGGATTGTTAGTAGCTAAAAATAACTCGCTCACCGTAGTGAATGCCCCCAGGTTGAGGACCGCAAACTTCCAAGCTGTCAGTCGGCATGCCATGTTAGACCTACAATCATGGAACATGGTTACAAAGATAAGAGTTAAAGGACGTTCATGAACTACCTACACAACTTTTCAAATTCTGGAGATTAGGACCAAAAACATTTTTATTGAATCCGTGAAACCGTAACGTAATTCTGTACCTCTCAAATTTTATTAACATAAAGCTAAGAAAGTTTCGAGCTTGCTCAGGTGTTCTAGTTTGTAAAAGTTTAAAGAGCTAAGTCGTTGTAGGTATTTGGGGCCTCAAAAACTCTTTAATTTACCAGGTGAGCATGAATTGTAATTATTTCTGTCTTTACACCCCACAAGCACACTGAGCTTATTTGACCTGTCTGTAGCTGGAGACAGTGACATGTACCTCATCATCACAAGTAATATGGTCCTTTTGGAGTCCTCATCAGCGTCGTACCATGGACAATTGTAGACGAAGTCGTTTATTTCTACACTCTGTAACATGCCAAACATATGAAACAGGATATACAGATATAATATGATCAGATTTAGACCTTGGTCTTGGATGGTCATTATTTTTAGCCTGTGTCGATCTACCTACTACTTTACTCCTGGGTCAAAGCCTCCTCTTTTTTATGTCGATATCCTTTAATGTATTTGACTACATGCAGATCTTCTTGCAATCACTTAGTGGACTGCATACAAATCTTCAATATCTTGTAAATCTTACATAAGTAATTGGTACTTCATAATAATCGGTAATTTCATCAAAGAAACCAACAAACGTATTTTTTGATACACATTCAATAACAACTATTATTGAAGACTAACATAAGCATACTATAACGTACGATGTAAATAACATTTTCTCTACATTTAGTAGCGACAGCTGACACACAATACCTAATACTCCTGGACATAATCCCTCCTTTGCCGACCAATTCAATTGGAACCAACAGTAAGCCTCACTTCAGCCTCTGCATGAATAGGATCATCTGTCTGGACTGTATTGAAAGCCTATATACGACCTGTATTAGTATTACATACATTGATGTGTTCAACTCAAAGCATTTATTCCAAACTAGTTGAGCCCCGCGGTTTCAATTTCGGAAGTTCGTCATTTTTGCCGTTGGGAGCACATAGCTTGTTAACTTACCGATTTCATCAGTAAATCCCCGAAGTAACAAATCAATGATATTTGTGATAGACTCATCAACAGGAAGGTGATGAATGCGAAGATAGTGCTGGTCTTATCGGCTACCTGAATCAATATGAAATATTAATACAGCCACATCTTAGCAGATAGTTATCGTTCCATAGTACAATTTGTGTTTCTTCTAAATAGACGGCATATTATGACTGAAATTGTTTTCGTCTTTAGTTTGAAGATACCAATTTTTTTTTTTGCGCGGTGTAAATCCTCATAGACTTTCTCCATCGTGGGGGGGGACAGTGGGGCATGCCGGACTCTTACCGGCTAAAACCACCGCGGTGTTCCACCTCTACCTATGACCGGGGGTGCGGGATTCGCATAAGCATTCACCGCTCCCCCGACAGGCCTCGACCCGCTGTTCCTCAGCGGATCCCGTCCCACCTCCCCGTGCGCCCATACCTGCTAATATCATTCAAGACTTATTTATGATCATAAATTTTCGTAATGTATAATAATAATCCATGCCATAATATGCAGCTATAACATTCCATTCCTACTATTAGTGTGTTACCCAATTAAACCTCTGAATCGAGCCACCCTAATTTTTTTTGTATTAAGGTCTGTAACTTTTTAGACTTTCGTGAATTTATATTTGGAAGTATGGTGACATCAAAATTATGGCCAGTATTTTGGCTTCAAAACTGCATAAAGACACTTTTTATGGCTCGTTATTTTTTTTATATTGTAGACCTTTATTACCTACTTGTAAATATACTTATTCTGTTGAAAATATATACTGCGGCCCGCTCAAAGTCAAAGTGTTACCACCGAGGTGCAGTCGTCGGTTCCTCCATAACTTTCATTCTTTTGATCAATGTATCAACATCTTTTTTCTTTCTCCTACGCTGGTTAATCATCACCATCTCTCTCCCTGTCTTCTTCATTCATTGCATCATGTAATACGTCATAGTCATCACTCATTAACTAGCCTCATTCCATTTTATATTCTAAACACACTTACGGTGACCTTAACACAGGTGTTCAAAGTAAATTAATGCCAGTAATATATTTACCGTAATATTGAAGGCACTGAGGCAAATCAGCAAAGAGCTGGTCACGAAGTTAAATAGCGATGATTTTGAAAATAATATCTCTGATTGGTCCACTAGACTGAAAAGTGAGAAAAAATAATTATATGTAAAGCTACAGTTTCCTAGAACAGCGGTGGCCGTTATACAGGATGTCCCTTTAGTCGACGTCAAGCCGGAATCGGGTAATAGGCCAAGTCATAATATTTAATTGTCAGAAAAATATTTAAAAATATCTAAGTTGAGTATGTTAAACATTATTGGTATTAAAAAAATATCGAGAAATCTGCACTCTGTGACAGTATTTTTTACTCCTGTCGCTAAAATTAATACTTCGCCCAACTTTGACAGAATGTACTGAAAAAAAAAAATGTTGGTAATATGCAAGTTTGGCAAGTAACAAGTTTTGTAATGTTATAAGTTTATAACAAAAGTAACAACAATACCCCCTCGACCCCTGGAAGCCTACCACAAGCTCTTAACGCGATCCATTTTAGGACCTAAACTGAACTGTTATTCTAATTCGTACCATGACGTCATTTTAACGATTCAGTTTAGGTCGTGTCATCTGCTGACAGCGATTGTCCCAAACTGAATCGCAAGTTTTGGTTTCATTCATACTTGTTTGATACCATGACGTCCATAGAGCAGCTCAAGCGATGCAGTTTAGGAACCTAAACTGAAATGTCTTGTTTTTGAATCGTTTTTAATTAGATCATGGTAGGCCACCTTGTGCCTGTACCGTTGCATGCACCCTAAAGCACAACGTTTTGCGTGTGTTACATTGCGCACTACCGCAAACAGCAAATTTTAACACTTAAAATAAAATTCGTTTCCCAGCAATTATTTTTATGCAATGACTTAGTTTGATGTACAGAATACTTAGTTGACAGCTATGTGATGGGTCTTTTTACATCCTGTATAATATACTCTAGTATGGGAAATGAAAAACATGTAACGAATTCTGATTCTTAAGGTAAGCAAGTATTGTAATAATCTCAAATGAAAAAAAAATATTTATTCCATAAATTGCATTTAGATCAGCGAGTCATTAATTATTCAAGGCTAATTTGTGCCCGTGATTTCGTTTGCGTGGATGTCGGTTATCAATAATGTGTCGCTTAGATAAGGAAGGAAAGGAAGAATCTTTTTTCTCTTTTTTTAATTTTAAGAAAGTTCACATCACAGTCTGATATCAGTATCAATCCGTTAGAAATACCTCTAATTTCCCTACATTTGACAAGTTATTGACATTTGTTTGTCGCCGAGATGAGACTGCGACTAGATTTTGAACGTTTTAAATTACGAGAATTGGCCTTCAGCTATCTGCCAGTGAAAGTCCCATCACAACCGGTCCAGCTGTTTCGGAGATTAAGCGGAACAAACAGATAGACAGACAGACAAGTTTTTTGTTATTTGTACCGTATATACTTTCATATGCATTTAGTAGAAAAGCTGTTCTTGATATTACAAACAAACACTTAATTTTTATTTATTTGAATATATCAATAACATATGAAAAAATCTCCGATAAAACATATAACTAAACGTTTTGATTTATTGAAATGCTCATTGGTGATTCACAATGATATCTACTTGTACCTACATAAAAAGTAAGATTGTATACATATTTATCTAGCATTTAATTCCCTACCAGTAGCTATGGTTCTTAGAGAATAATTCTCAGAATATAATTGCCTTTGCAGTCACTCAAAACCTCATAAACGCAGTAATGATGAAATTTTATGGTCTTTTTGCAGTATACTATAAGTACATTAGGTACCCATTTAAATGCTAGTAAACGCATTGCCTAAGAAAGCTTATTTTATTTTGTTTTGACTCGCTGCTACTTTCTTCATTTGTTTTTTTTACTATGCTAATACTGTATTTGCTCATTGGAATATTATGGTCTTATTTATTAAAAACTTGATCATGGAATCTAAAGCTAACACAGAACTATTATTTGCAGTCTTTTTCACTTTCGTGTCCTTCACAAATCCCCTATATAAGGTCCCATTAAAATAGATGGACAAACTTTTAGAAATCATTCAGACCACCAAAACAAGGACGATGGAAAAAAATATATAAGAAAACGCATTAGATACTTACAAGAAAAATGATCTGCTAACGGTAATACACTAATGTGCCAGCAATTTATTATTTTAAGTCAAAATAAAATCACTTTAATCAGTGTTTTTTTTTTTACTTGGATATCTTTGGTTAGACATACTGAGCGCTGTGTTAAAATTTGTCCATCTAGTTTAATGGGATCCTATATATTCCTATGCCAAAATTTACTCCCTTAAAATGAAAGACAGGTGTCTCTTCTCTATGGTCAAAACTCTTTCTCTCTAAGTTTAAAGCTGTATGCCTCATCATGTGACTGTGTGTACTAAGGACCATTATACTCGTGCTTCGTCCTCAAGATTATTAAGAGAGATATATCAATAAATATCTCTCTTAATAATCTCTTCGGACGAAGCACTTCGTGTAATTATGATCGAACTTCGCGTACAAGTAAGTTCGTTTAATCATTAATAATTTCTCAGATGGGGACATTGAGTGAAAAGACCAGGGTGGCATATTCAAAAGGACCATACGGCTTAATGACGTCAGCGCCAGTAAGGTGATATTAATTATTATTCGTCACACACTTCGCCTAGGCAAAACGATGGGCCTAGCTAAGTTTATTTATTTATTCAAATCACAAGTTTGCAATTAATTTTACGTTTTATGTTAAGCTACTGCATGAATAAGTTACAGGTATGCACATCTAGGTTATTAGGTAACGCTAACTTTCGCGTTTATGACATTGTCAAGGTTGAATGCGATGTGAAAATTACTCGGATTCTTGTTGAAGACAATTATGGGGTAACTATACTCAGCGGTGGTTGAAACAAGGCTGTCAATGATGACAATAATGATGAGGTAACTGTGTGGTTGATGGCAGCAAATGTTGGAGAATGGCAGGGATGCGGCAAAGATCAAGGGAATATGGGAGACAAACATGAAACTGCTGGAATGTGTAAAATAATATGTAAGATTGAATAAGGAGTGAATGATATTGATAACGTGACAGCTAGTATTTTGTGCCGACCCTTTGTAGGTAACATGGGACAAGGGCGGGCAGGAGAGGAGAATCAATGAAACGGATCACGATCAGCTCATCTAAACCACGTTCAGGAACTGCCAGTATCAGTATTCCACAACAATGATGACACTAACAGCTATTATGAACGCTGATCACGTTTAGATAGGTGAAAATCACCGTAATTCTATAAATCAAATCAATGTCGGCGGACCTAGACTATCAGTCAGTCACGAATCTTGATTCAAAAACAGTCAGTCTGCGTGATGATGCATGCCGATGATTCTTGAGCTATACTAACTCCTTAAGGAGTATGTAAGAGACATAACAGAAGCAGCGTCTGTAGTTTCTGCCTACCCCCACAGTAAAAAGGCGTGAGTTTATCTAAAGTATATTCAAACTTATGTTTCAAATTAATATTATTTCAAGTGAAACAAATATCAATTTTATTTTAATGGTGATTAATTTGATTTCAGAGTGACTAGCACTATTGAAAAGGTTATAAAAATGTTTGAAGTTGTAGCGTAAACTGAAGTTTATTGTGTAAGATTTGAAGTTATTTTTCCATATACTCATATTTGTTTACATTTTTGGCAAATAAATCGCGATTGCAGTATATGTATGTCTATCTCACTTATACTCACTCTATAAGCTCCCTATGTCTCATCACAGCCGTCGCCAAGTTCTTCCGAGTTTCATGCTTCGAGGTTGACACTGCGTTCTCAAATTGTAGACCCAGTAAATGAAAGTGCATGTTAAGATACACGCAGAGCGCGAAGAAGAGAGTGTCGCATCCAACCACGTTTAATATTACTATGGCTGCTGAAAGTTCAAGGTTCTTTTCAAATTCTGTATCGCTGGACTCATATTATACAACGTGTTTTTTTTTATATCCCGTAACTCTAGGGGGTCATATTGTACTCATCATTATGAACAACTTTTACTATGTAACCAAACCTGAAATAGCAAAAAAAAACAGCTGTTCCCTAAATTTATGTTTGCATAACTCGTCAAAATGTAGGGAACAGCTGATTTTTTTTTTCGCGAATTTAGGTTTGGTCCCATAGTAAAAGTTGTTCATAATGATGAGTACAATGATCCCCTAGAGTTATGGGATATAAAAAAAAACACGTTGTATTTTACCGCTGGTTGGGTTTACCTACCACTTTTTCAGGACTCCATAGTAACGCAGGGACACCCATTAGATTGACAGTGGTGGCCAAGAGAAGCAGTTGTGATCCAGTAGAGCAGTGGTAACCCAGCCAGTGGAGCCTGGTGCCCCAGTTGTATCAGCCCCGACTTACGAGTTGTAGGTCGTGAGTTCTAACCCAGACAGGCACTTTACATTTTGTATTTCGTTTCATCACCATTGCTCTCAAAACGGTGAAGGAAAACATCGTGAGGAACCCGGCATGTCCTAAAACCAAAAATTCGAAGACATGTGACATCCACCGCACCCGCCGTGGATCCGCGTGGTGGATTATGGCCCACTCCCTCTCACAAGAGAACTTGTGTCCCAGCAATGGGAATAGAATAGGCTGGTTATGATTATTATGACTCATTAGATTTATGAAGTCTTTCATGTGAGGTTTGGCATCAGGCTGACTTACTGGTAGTATATATATTTTTTTTTGTTACCCTATAGTGTCCCAAACGAACCATTCGTTTTTAGCTATAGGAACAGGGAATCTAGTGCATGATTATAGGTTTTTGAATTACTTCTACGAATTCAATACTTAAACATCATGCATTTATCGTCATGTTTACAACAATATCCATTAAATTCTCAGAAAAGATCTAGAAAAAACTATCCTTACAGTATAATTCAATACAGTGAATGCAAGGCTTCGCATTACAATGGATATTGTAATACAGTAAGTAGTAACGCGAGTTATTCATAAATACTGGAAGCTGGTTTATTATGAGTGAATCATCTAACTGTTTTTATTATAGTTTGCTATGATTTTCATCTATAACAACCTCTTTATTGAAATTACGTAATGTAACAGCCTGATAATAAGTAGCAGTATATAATGCATGTAATTTTACTTTAATAGCATAATCAGCCTATATGTATCCACTGCTGGTGCTCCGGCCTCCTCTCTATGAGAGGGAGTGGGCTGTAATTCACCACGTGGCGTGGGTCCAGTGCGAGCTGCAAAAAGTTTTTATATGTCTAAATTTTTCCGATTTAGCTTAGACATGCCAGTTTCTTCTCACGATGTTTCCTTTCACCGCTTTACGTTATTATTTTTACTATCAAATAAATAGGAGTTCTACTTACTTGCCCAAACTTGATGAACGTAAATCAACGGCCAAAACGAAGACTTGTAAACGTCAAAAGGGTATTTTACCGCAAAAGGGTATGCTACCACAAACTCCCCAGTTTTGTGGTAATTATATGCTGATATCAAAACAGGATTAAAACAGAAAGCCGTAAAAACGAGTATGTATATACTCGATAGTAAAACTTGAACGAATTTCAACAATTTCAATGACTTCTTCATAATCTTGCGTTTGATTCCGATAGTTTCGTCTGCTTCATTCTCATCAAATATCTGGTGTATTTCTTTAAATTTGTTCACTATTTGTACCAGTATTTCTTCATTCAAGTAGAGGAACCAGGATTTTACTGTGCCCAACATACTTATTGTTATGCAGGGCGATATTAAGGACAGTTCCACGAATGGCGTACCGTTTTGAATGCCATCTATTATCCAATAGGTTTCGCCGAAGATAACTGTGTATAAAGCAATAAAGTTACAATAATATAGATAGTGTTTTATGAAGTAGTCTATGGCTTTAGTCTTATGGTCGTGCGAGATTTTGATTCCAGAAATTAGGAGCGTGTGCTTTGTTAGTTTTATACTATTTTCAAATTCGTTGTCAGACATATTATTGACTATATTTCTATTCGGCTGACTGTCTGGTTTAATTTCTTCAAGATAAGTTTCAGAACACTAATGATTGTTGATTGATTTAAAGAGTGTTGCTTCTTCAACATTCTCACTTCAAATAAACTTTTTGATAGAGACTTCTTGGTCACTGAAACGGGTTACAGAATCTCTTTGAAGTTAAAATATAGGTGTCCCGTATCGATAATTACCAACTCAGAATGTCAACTTAGTAGTTCTGTATTTAGTATTTTAATTAAAGAGCACGAATTGCTTTGTCCTTACTTTTGGTTGTCTTGTCTGTAATTTGTTTTTAAGTATTTCAAATACACATATATCTTACTAGAAGCAACTATATTTCATTGCTTATATGAAATTGATTTTGAATGATCATAAAATTATTTGTGGTTTATTAGTGGTATATACAGGGTCAAATTAAATTAAGTAGCGATATCCAAACGTGATAAAAATAAACAATAAAATAGTTTGATGATTTCTTTGAAAGAAAGAAAATACGTTTATTTGCGGCTAACATGACGCAAAAAGAAAAACACAAAAAATAAAATTAAAAAGGTAGGGGGAAACATGCGTCACATCCACGCGAAACGGCTATCGCTCAGCATTATGCTGCGACCCTATGCAAGACAGAGCCCCAGCGCTGGTTTTCAGCGACAGCCGGCGCTGACGTAACGAATATGTTTTGCTTTATGTTTAGTTTTACCTGTTAATTACTGTCATTGGCGCAAGGCGTTGTAATTAATTATAAATAAATAAATAAAGTAATGACGTCGTCCGGTGCAGCAAACAATTTATTAGAACACTGTACCGGTACAGCGTACAAGAAAAATAATTTAATTTAAATGTGAAAAAAATGTCACTGTTTTTTAAACTGATATGTCACAGTTTAAAAAAACAGTTTGTGTGTAAACTTCACGGACGTGATGGTATCGATATCAAAATACGATAAAACAGTTTTTCCAACTCATACATCAAGTAACAACACCACCAGCGGTCGTTGACCCCCAAAAAACATTTTTTTTTTTTAAGATATCGACACCCATCACATCTGCAGTTTCGCTAGCTCATTTAATTTGACCCTGTATTTTATTTATTAGTGTACTTTATGGTAGGTTATACGAGCTTTTTAAGGGAAACAGGGGTGGAAGGACATAGTAAGAATAATATTATGTGTCTATAGCTGCTTATAGACAGTTAATTTTAAAACATTTACTATTTTAATCAGTAGTTTGTAGCAGAACTATACTTAGTATACTAGCTGCGCCCCACGGTTTCACCCACATAAGTATCAATCCCGTGGGAATATCGGTATAAAAAGTATCCTATGTGTAAATCCTGGTTACAAACTATCTGTGTGCCAAATTTCATACAAATCCGTTCAGCCGTTTGTGCGTAAAAAAGTAACAAACATATAAACACACAAACTTCCGCCTTTATAATATTAATGTCATAGATAGATAGAATACTCTTTATTATGTACACCATATCAATCACAGAATAAAAGTAGTAATTTTACATAGAGTGGCACAATGGGTATTTTAAAGACAATCTTTGGGTGAATTTAAAGGGAGAAAGAGACAATACTGCAGGTAGCCTGTGGTGTAAAATTTACGTATAATTGATGAACTGTAAATACATAATGTTCAATACAATGTGAACATACATATATTTATAAGATATTCTGAATTATTATAAATTTACAAATTAGTGTACTGCTACTGCTGTGTGTGCTACTGTGTGTGTAATTAGTGTAATTGCACTGATTTATAATAATTTAGAATCAAATTAAATATTTTTGTTATTTTTGTTTTTTCTAATTTTTTTATATTATTATCTGTGCAACATTTATGTGCCTTAGAAATATTTTTTAAGTGTGGCAAAGCACATTTTGTAATTGTCACTTTTTAACTTTTGTAAAACGTTTAGGAGTGTAGCTCGCCATTTTTGTTTTTCTTTTTATTTAAATACAAGTGAAATCTATAATTTACTTACTCCGCGTTTTATTACAAACAACAAACATATTATATAAAGCAAGGCTTAGAAGAAGAAGACGAAATATTATTGACACAGTAAATGAGAAAAAAAAATCACAACAACACGAGTAAAATAGAAAAATGTCGCCGTTTTATACAATTTAATGAACCATGAAAATATGTCTGACTTACCACACTGGTTGAAACCTAATTACTTATGTGTAATTGTGTAATTTTAACGGTTATGTTAATTTGCTTTTATTACGCGTTTGAGTCATTGAAAACAAAAGGCAAACGCTTTATTAAACAAGTTTGTAGGAATGATGATTAATAGTGAAAACAATAAGCTCGGACCAAAAGCGAAACACCCTCATTGCTGAACACACTTTCAATCCCAATCTAAAGGATTTTGAATCTTCATATTATGTTTGATAAAGTCGTCAGCTCGACAGACAATTTAAATGACGCAATGTTGTTGAGTTTTCAAAAAGAACGGTATTGCCAGTGAGTTACTACGCAATTACTCCGCAGGTCTATGTGGAGACCAGGAACGGCTCCAATTCCTATACATTTTGCGAATCAGGAGTCAAGACTCGGATAAGAAAATGTATGTAGTTTAGCATCTTCGTGGTTTTAAAGGAGGTGGTAGGTAGGCTTAGAAGGTGGTGGTGGAGATGGAGCATTGATATCAGGAAGATAGAAAACGGAACCTGCAAACTGGATAGTGACGACATCATCATCATCTGCCTAGCCTTTTCCCAACTCTGTTGGGGTCGGCTTCCAGTCTAACCGGACGCAGTTGAATACCAGTATTTTACATGGAGCGACTGCCTATCTGACCTCCACAACCCAGTCACTGGGTAATACGATACCCCTTGGTATGACTTTTTTGGGATGCATGAAGAAGCCTCCTCGTGTAGCGCAGTTTGATCCGCCAGTTACTCAACTGAACCGAGCGCTCGGTGCATCTTGGACCGTCACACCCAACACCTTATTTGACTGGCTAATTGTTCCCTTCCGATGGTAGGGCTAACGCCCGCCTGGTTTGCGACCACCCTCCCACCGAATTCAAGCAGCCTGCTGTGTTTCGTCGATGGGTAGGAGTTCCAGTGCCTAAGGCATCTTCTGGGCACCGTCGTTCCATCATAGACCTCATCCATCGCTTTCCATCAGGCGTGATCGAGGTCAAGAGCGGGCCCAAAATTTATGTTGCTACCAAACGTGGTATTTTTGGTATCTTTGCAAGGTCAGTCCCCTATTAAAATGATTAACGGTTACAAGCCATAAAAATCATCGATGCCAATTATGACTATTTTGTTCCGTGTCCGACCATTGAAAATCGCAAACCCATTTTCAAAACAAAAAAGTCTGTCCCTAATTAAATATCACAATTCCCTCCATTTTCTGAACAAAAGTCAGACTATTATGATCGATTGCCCACAATAACCATAATAATCTCTTTCGAGAAACTTGGAACTTTTGATCCGCCGTCTGAAAGTGACCGACGGAAAAAAATCCTAGTTTCATACTTTTGTTTGTCCGTCGTCTGGCCGAAACGTCGGAAAAAATCGTCGGCATTGACAAAAGCTTGATTTTATCCGTTCGAGGGACGGGGCTCATGAATATGTAAGCTGCCTTCACCGTTATGTCTACCTGCGATTGGTTCGCAGGAAACTTTGTTTGGATCTAAGTTCAGTGTTGGTTTCTGTCAGTCATTCAAGTCGTTAGAATTTCTATTTTGGTGTAAATCTGGATGAGTTAGAAGAGAGGGATTATGATGTTTTTGTTCTGGTTTTGGTATGTAAACCTCCAGGGTGGTTTTAAAGTCTGGTGGCTGTTGTTATTTAAAAGCTAAGGTTTTAAGTCAATAGAATGGATTACGTCAATGACCTGTGTGTGACCTGCACCCTATGTGCGTATCACTTTATCAAGCACAATCTGTATAATTTTGAAGGATATTGCTAATCCATTGCTTCATAAATTTCAAAAATTTGTCTGCTCAATAACGTAAATAAATAACGCAATGAAAGTTGTTAAGCTGTCAAAATGAAAGCTATTCCTACTGTGTTACGCAATTACCCCGCTGGTAAGTTTCACTAAAAATATACCTCATCAACTACAAAGCGAGGATATGAGTATATTCTTTGTCTTTAGACAATTAGACCTGTTGTGAGTTTTACAGCCTGATAAATATTGTTGATGATACAAATTAAGAACTAAACAAAATATAGGCAGAGAGACATTATCATAACATAAATATAAAGACCAGAAATAATGTCAAATAAGTATGGCCGTTGATTAATGTTTTATTTTTCGTATAACATATGGCCAGAAGCTTTTATTAGTTCTTAATCTAGATAAATGAGTTGTTTATATATTCAAGAAACATTCATCAATCAAGCTATCAAAGTAACTAATGAAAATAAATGTGCTCAAATATCAATCTACATGTTAGTCGAGATACTTAATATTGTTTTCTGTGTATTCATATTGGTTTAATGACCACTCATTCTAATAAAAAATGTATAATACTAAATAGTGTTAAATATTTTTAAAAGAGTAACGGTGTAGTTTCTTGCCCATTCTCCCTTGAATCGATTCTAGTTGTTCTAAAAGGTAGTTTCGTATGGAGATACGAAACAACCTTTTAGAACAACTAGAATCAATTATAATTTCTCGTAAATTTTGACATTCAAAAGTGCCTTTTGTGCCAATTTAAAACAAATGATTTGACTTTGACATATCAGATCGGACAATCCAAAGCACGACTAGTCGGCTTGAAAGACCAGAAAGTCTGAACGATTAATTTAATCACAAACATTTTCTGGTCTTCTGATCCGCATATTAATCTAGATAGTCAAACAAGCATATCGAATACAGCATACACCCCGCCTTATACTACCAACATAATAATAAACAATGATAACGTTATATTTTCTCTATATCATAAGTGGACGACGATTAATGCAAAAATGTCACGGTGGGCGGGCTACGGTGACCGTTGACGTCATCCTGCCAAAATTATTAAGTTACCGCGGCCCCACTAGTTACACACCTACTTGGCATTGAAAAATATTGTAATTTTTAGTTTAGTTTTCTTGATTTCTTCTACCATACTAAGTTTTGACAAACAATAGCTGGGCGAGTAACCTATGTAACTGTATAGTTCTGGAATAGTGTTGCCTCCGGGACAAGACGAGTATTTTATATGCACTTTTGCGACATACATATTGTTCTGCTGATAATTTGACGTCTACAATAGACAGTTTTACAAGTTTTTACCGAGTGTTTTATGCGCAATCCATTTAGAATTGTTTGTGTTTTACTTTAGGCCAAGGCACTGGCAAAAATCTAGAAAATATGCATTCAGTCCATATGTCTCCTTCACGTAAAGCGTAGACCCTAATAAAATAAACCATTTTTTCTCTTTACGAGACCTTAACCAGTGACTCAGTATTGCCACACAGCATTAGGGAATGTTGCGAAATAAAGTATCTACTCGCTCACAGAGCTGAGATCATTATCACAAGTAGGCGAAACCAGTCTGCTACGGGCAGTGGGCAGAAACGCAACTTTTTAATTGCCAACGAATAAATTATCCTCGCTTATATGACTCCCTGGTGCAAGGCAACGTGTAACGGCACATATAACTTTGTATTCGAAGCTATGCAAGAAATGTAGTTTATTGAATTTTAAAATAAAGAAGCTAAAATGTTGTGGAGTTATATGCCCAGACTAAGCAGTTTGATATACATTATTGAATCGTTCAAAATGGCAGTGTGAAGCTCGAAGAATTTCAACACGAAACATTAAATTCCAGAAAACACAAGCCTAATTAAATACTCCATTACAATAATCAAGTATATTAAAGCGTATTTGATTGAAATAATGTTGACTTTCAAGTCATTTAACAAATTCATGTTCTTTCCTCAAGAACCGTGAAGTTTTGATAATTGAATCGTTTATTTGACTTTGCTTGATCACGAAAATACTATACGCAGTAACATTGAAAGGAGTCGTGAAAATCACGTTTTGCGTGAATGTGGTAGGTCGAAATATGGTAATACCATAATTGCACTGACTATCCGCTGATGGATCAGTAAAAGCAACTATAGATTTTATGCCAATTTTACGATCAATCCATTAATTTATGAATAAGTCGAGAGTGACTAAGGCAGATAAGAAGAGTTACCAGCTGACATCGGTGACGTAGCAGACATTTTTCTGAGTGGTGTAATTACAGGCTTTCGACTCATTTCAACTTTGTCTCAAAAAACAGAACTTGATGCAAGCACGCCTGCTAATGAACTTTAATTCTTGTAATTGCAGAGTCGGAGTGAGATCATTGTGCATCGACAATTGTCGCTAGTTCAACGTTACTAATGTAACATGGCGGGTCCGATGACCTCGGAATATATTCGCACATCACAACAATGATATGAATGGAGATGACAATTTAGTTGAATTGTTGGCTAACTCGCAAATAGATTATTTGACGTATTTTTTTTTAAAGTGAAAATGTCTTTAGGCGCTTTGGGCATTTTTTGAGATGGGAAAAAACCATTGAATTCGCGCCACTGTTACCGTAACCGACACCGCTTCAGATGTGTTCGGCTGTCCTCGGGATGTACTCGGTTTTAATGTATATCCCATATGTCAGTGAGTGATGGCAAACTATTCTGTTTGTGTTTTGTTTTCACTTCTGTCGGCACTCCCGGAGTGCCACTGTTTTTTTTTCCAACCTTATTGGGAGTTATAATGTTCGAACCGTTTAGGGTTGAAACACTAGGGTCTAGGATATCCGTAGTAGGTAGGTAGGTAGGGTCCGAGTGCCCACTTGGTTTTTCGAGATATCGCCAAGCGGTTGGTCGACTCTTTACGTGACCAGAGGGCTGGCCTATTGTTTGGCCTTTTGGGCACTTTTCTCACTGACGGCGATGCGGACCAAATTTTTGATGCCCAATGATTCTTTTCCCTTGTTTTGTTTTATATACATGTATTTTAAGTCTGTTAGCTTATTATATTAAACTAAAATAAACCTTAAAGTTTATGAATCTATCTAGCTTGCCTTACTACTGTGGTACTGTAGGTACTGTTGTGTTATCTGTCCTAGCCCTCACCTTCCGGTATTCATCTTGCTGCATTGCCTTTAGTTTTATTTACATGAATCTTTCCTAAACTAGCATTGCAGTCATGGGTACTTTTCTGCGTTGGTGATGCCAAAGATAGTGGAGCTTATCGTGAACCGCTCGCCCCGAGTAAGTGCTACCACCAATCCTATTTCACCCGGTAAGCAGCTTTGCCCTGTCCGGTCAGCATAGCTATTCACAAACACTCGATACGCTTCCGTACCGTATCGGACATCAATCAATGTTATCGTAGGAGTCCTCTTAACGTTGTTCACAAGTCCAAAACACAAACATTTTGTCAGTTTCAATGAAATAGACGACCGCTATTCTTCCGACAGCTGTTTGCTGTCGGGGGGCAAGGTAAGTCAGGTTATCGAAATGTGTCATTTTCGATACGATAGCCTGTCGGATCGTTGTGAATAGCTATGCTGATGGGTTTGGGTGCCGGGTGTAATTACTGGCACATTAGACATTCCAACTTTGAAAATGATGTCATAGACATAACAGTATAAAAGATAGAAAAGTAGGTACCAGGAGTAAACATGAATCTATCGTTAACTAGCTTCTGCCCGCGACTTCGTCTGCGTGAAATTTCTTGTAACCTCGCGTCACCGTCGCCTCGCATCGCCTGCCTGCTTTGTTACTAAGTTTTCGCTTAGCTTTTTTTCTTAGTTTTTTTTTCTCTTTGCTCGTCTTTTAAGGATCCTAGCGTGATGTTAAATAGCCTTCCTTAAGAATTGGGCTATCAAATGCAATAAGATTTTTTCAAATCCGACTCGTATTTCCAGAGATTAGCGCGTTCGAACAACCAAACTCTTTAGCTTTGTTATTAGTCTATGATCTTATAAAACAACATACCACCACCACTACCAACACCACCACCTTTCACCACCACCTCACCACCACCGCATCACCTTTGTACCTATTTTTCTGTTCTGTTTTTTTCTTGTCTGTTTATATATGTGTGTACATAAATGGTAAAATAAATAAATAAACATAATCACACTAATATTATAAAGGCGAAAGTTTGTGAGTGAGTGTGTGTGTGTTTATATGTTTGTTACTTCTTCACGCTCAAACGGCTGAACCAATTTTGAAAAAATGTTGAATGGAGGTAGCTGACACCCTGGATTAACATATAGGCTACTCTTTATCCCGATATTCCCACGGGATCGACATTTACTCGGGTGAAACCGCGGGGCACAGCTAGTTATGTATAATTATGATAAAGTGAAATAGATCATTACAATCTGCTAGATCATTACTCTGCCTATAAGGTGTGGAACATCAAATTTAAGCATTAACAACCTCTAGTTGAATGCAGGAAATTGCTCTAATCGATTTGAGTCAACCATTACTCTTTTTGACGGCACACGTGTGTGACCAGTATAATCGTAGCATTTTGTTTTCTGCAGTTTCTTTTTACCCCAATGGGGAATAAACAAATATTATGTAGTCATGAAGATACTCTAAAAAAATATGCATACACACGCACGAGCGACACGCGACGACAACAGAGGCTTCTGCAACCGTCGACGCGTGTCGGCGACAGCCGCGAACGCGTGTTCACGGCAGCCGTCGACAGTTAATTATTTGTTTTTTATTTAAGTTAGCCTACACTGCTCCATTGCCAAAGAGCCATTGAGCAAAGCCCTCCTTCAAATCCTTCCAGGCATCTATTTCTGAGCCTCGATCCAACCCTTGTGCTACGCGTCTAGGCCGTCTCGCCACCTCGGGCCGGCCTCGGCCGCGCCGTCCGTCCTCAGGTACCCACCGTAAGGAATCTATTGCTGTCACTGTGTATGTGGCAAACGTGACCCGCTCAAGTCCATTTTAGCGTGGCAGCCTTTGTGCCTTTATCTATTAGTATTACGCAACTAAAAATGACACGAATGAGGTCAGAATTAGACAGAGCTACAGACCAGTGGGCCGTATCAATTATAATCTCAAGTCCGAAGCATTAGAAGTGCCACTGATTGCGAACGAACTTACTTTTTCGACGTCATCCATCAGCGGTGTCAAGGTCCACCATTGTTCCCGCCTCCATCGCTTATTTAATTTCTATTGCTTCAAACTTTTTGTTTGTGGTTTCATTCATGACTGCCTATACCTACCACATTTGGCAAAGTCATACTATTGTTGGTTTCTCTCTGTGTTTGTTTTGAATGGTGTGTGTGGATTTGCGAAATGCTTGTGCAAAATTTCGAGTTACCCACTGTATTCATTATTCAAGATTGAGGTAGATCATGAATGTAGAGCCATTGAGCTTACCTAATAAAAGGTGGTTTTAACTATGGACAGTCGACTGCATATTACCGTGACGTCATTTTGCTCAGCGTAGTATGTACGTTGTTGCAATAGAATAGGAGGCTAGCTATACTGGTTTTGTTACCAATAACATGCGGCTACGAGAATATATATATGACTAGCAGCGCCCCGCGGTTTCACCCGCATAAGTGTCGATCCCGTGGGAATGTCGTATCGCGAAATGAGCAATGTGAGATATAAACCAAACGCTTATTTGAAATGACGTTTAGGCATAACGCGACTTAGACACACTGCGTTATAGGAGCGAGGAAAGGATAAAAACTACCCTATGTCCTTTCCCGGGACTCAAACTATATCTGTACCAAATTTCATCTAAATCGGTTCAGTGGTTTAAGCGTAAAGAGGTAACATACCGACAGACAGACACACTTTCGCATTTATTATAATAAGAACGTATTCATGAAGAACACTATACCCCAATTACGTAACACATGTTCTTTCACAATCAGAAGGGTTTTAAGGCAATTCCTAATCCATTACTTCACATATTTGACAAATTTATCTGCTCTACAACGTAAATAACGCAATGAATGTTGTCAAATTGTCAAAAAAAACATTGCAATTGTTAGTCTGTTACACAATTACCTCGCAGTTCATAAAAACAAGTCAAGTTTCTTCCTACACTTGTACAATGAAGGACATTTTCTGAGTGGGCACAATCAATTAAATCGTTTGTGTTATCTTTGAATAGACTATCAGCGTTATCAGCTATAACAGGTTCATTAACTTCTTTGTCCTACCTTTGTCAAAAACGTTACCAAGATTTGCATCACCTATAAGTGTTAATTGTTTACTATCAAACGTAAGATCATTTCTTTTAAACATATTTTCAGACGAAACATCCGCTTCTGAATATAGCAATCGTTAAACTACAATGTGTCATCATCATCTGCCTATCCCTAGGGTCTAACAAGATGCAGCTGAACACCAGTATTTTACATGGCGACTGCCTATCTAACCTCCAAAACCCAGTTACTGGGTAACACGATACCCCTTGGTAAGACTGGTTATCTGACTTTTGGGCTTCTGTCGACCCGTGGCGCCTATCAACCGCCACATACTCAGCCTATAATGAATCCACTGCTGGAACTGGGGCCTCCTCTCTCTGACAGGGAGAGGACCGTAATCTACCATGCGGGCCCAGTGCGGGTTGGCGGATGACACATGTCTTCAAATTTTTGGCTCACGATGTTTTCATTCACCGTTTCGAGAGCAGTGGTGATAAAATACCTTACCCAAAGTAAAGTGCCTGCCTGGGTTCAAACCCACAATCTACAACTTGTAAGTCGCGGCCGTTACCACTGGGCCATCACTGCTCAACCACTACGTTAAGTATTTATCACCTCACACACCAGGTCCAGTTGAAAACCAGCGTCAGCCGCTAGTAGTCTGGCATTTTTGCTGAACTGGACCTTTTTAGCGCAGCCGTGAGGCACACTTTCCTGCTTATTTTTTATTATCTTTTTAATTTTTGTTTTAGATTGTACCTTACACTTTTTATTTCACCTTTTTTTTTCTTGTTTGTTTTAATCTGATGTATTGTGTGTCTTTTGGTCTGTGCTAAATAAATATATTTTTTCTTTCTTTATCATATTTCGCGGTGTAAGAGTCAGATGAACGTATCTACATTTTGTAAATTTTACAGGAAAGCAAAGATACTGTGAAAATTCGGCTCTTTAAACTTTACCAGTTTTTTAATACAGATAAAATACTAGTATGGAATTTTTTTATTTTTTCTATGTATCGTTTTGGCAATTCATAAAGGACTATATTGTGAACCGTTTTATGAAAAAAAACTTTTTTTGATTTTTTTGTAGATACGTTCATCTGGTTCTTATACCGCGATTTAGGCTATCATTTACAATAAGGCTGTCTTGTACTCTTACTCAGAAATCATCAATGGATCCTTATGTCCTTAGTTCTGTTTATCCTCAGTACATAGAACACTCATTATCCTAATTACATTTCTCGTTCAGCAACTTTGTATTTCAATGTATAGGATAATTTATCATTATATTCGCTAGATCATCGCCCACGTTATTTATTATCGTTTCTATAGAAAATTTGGCTTTAATAGGTAGCTTGTTACATTATTGGTATTGTGTTGAATATTTGGCATATGGGAATTTCAATATATTTTGGCTAATGTAGCGTATAAAGGCTTGATACCTAATTTGCTTTTATATAGGGTTCAATAACCTCAAGGCAATATTCACAGAATATTTAAAAACACTGACTTGTTGGTCTAGTGCTAGCAAGCGCTACTGCTGAGCATGAGATGTTGGGTTCGATTCCCGGGTCGGGCAAAGTCATTTTCCTCCAGATTTTTTTCAGTAGCAGCCGAGAGGTTGATGGCAATAGGCTCGCCCCCTATTAAATGGGATTTAAACCTATCTGATCTGGTGAAACGTGACTATATAATAGGGTACACCTCTGCCTAATCCTTAGGGGATTACAAACAAGTAAAGAAAGGAAAGAAAGAAAAATAGGTTTAATTGACATTGATTCACAGAAACACGTAAGTAATTTTTTTTTATTGCTGGATGGGCCAGCTCTTGACCTCGATCACGCCTGCCGGGAAGCGATTAATGAGGTCTATGATGGGATGAGCGTGCCCAGAAGATGCCTCAGACACTGGAACTCCCACGCATCGACGAAATACAGCAGTAAGTAATTAAAGTAAGTGTAAGTATAATTATAACCTGACCAAGATTACTGGACTTTAAAGAGACTGTGACCTCTGAGTTTGTTTCGGCCTTTCTTCTCAAAGTAGTCAGATAGGAAACGCCGACCTCATCTAGTTTTTAAAAATATGATTGACGTGTAATAGTGTTTGTTCAAACCTACTTACAAAAATAAAATCATTTATCATTTAAGTAGAATGTTATGAATTAAAATATAATTAAAACTATCCTTACTCCAACACCCGAATTGCCTAACACAATCAACCTCGATCTGAATCATTTTGAAGGATATTGCTAATCCATTGCTTCATAAATGTTCGAAAATTTTGTCTGCTCAACACGTAAGTAACGCAATGAATGTTGTTGAACTGTCAAAATGTAAGCCATTGCTACTGATAGCGTGTTACGCAATTACCCCGCCGATTCACAAAGAAAGATGCCCGTCCGTAAATAATTATCACCCATCTCTCCACTAGACCAATGCTTACTCTAGGATACATATCCGGTACAGCTCTTTAAATCTTTCCCTATCATACGGGTCTCCCTACCATTACCGCGCCCCCCGGTCTACTCCTTGATATGCAATGATCGGTGTAGCACCATGAAACATGAGGCTACAGGAGCTAGTGCGAATCTTTGGGGTTCATTCGATTAATCGAGTCTAGTCAAACCACGCTGGGGTCGGTGCATTTCATTCATTAATTCAATGAAAACTATCCTTACTCCATTTACCGCTACATCTGTTTAAACAACAATAGAACTTTTCAAACCTTCAACGCAAACAAACATGAAAAAACAAAACCCTAGACAAAGAAACCAATAATTATTAACAGTATACAAATTAAAAGTCGGCGTAAACAAAGTCGTTTCGAACAAAAACGTATATGTCATTTACCAAGAAATAACAAAAGAGTCGAAAATTGTGATAACGGAGCAAGGATTTGTCATTCATTACAATCATTGCATTGTAGAACTCAAGGTCTCCTTGAAATGGTAGGTTCATTACAAGGGCACTCGACAAAAACTATAATAATAGCAGTATTCTGGTCTGGTTAAATTATTTTATTGGTGTTAGAAATGAAAGTAAAATTGCTTTAAAATAATGTCGATTATGATCAAAAGAGGTAGACGGTTATACAATTGGATAAAAGGACCAATTTTTTTTCACTAATTTTAGAATTACTTTCTGCTTTTAAAAATGCAAGAACTAATACATAGTGGTATACATCGACGCACAACCTGAGGGGCAATTCTCGTAATTTTAAGAACGCTCACAGTGGTCTCAGTCTCAATCTGTCAAAAATACCTCTAATTTTCCTACAATTTGACAAGTTTTTGACATTTGTTTGTCGCTGATATGAGATTGCGATTACATTTTCAATGTTTTAAATTGCGAAAATTGGCTTTCTGCAATCATGGATTCCGTAAATAGATTCCAGAAAACAGCAACATTTTAACAATCAGCTGTTTCATAGAAAAGTTCAATACCTACGCGGTCAAAATGTGTGGAATAGCTTTTTTATAATAACCGACTATCAATTTCTACGCTAGGGTGTCTAGAATTATGTGCTGAATTCATGGTTTCAGTATGCGCTTCGATGTCCCTACCAGCCTGTATACTAAATGCATTATGATTATTAATATTTTAATGTTTGAGACGTATGTATGTAAGTATTTTCTCATATTATTTACTTTATTTTATTAAGGGAATTGTTTTTGATTTTGTGTATTTTATTTTCTCTTCTACTCTTACACACGCTGGCTGCAACTCTTTATTTACTCTTCTATCGCAGGTATGCTGGAAGCGAAGGCGGAGGAGGGGTCGAAGAAGACGTCAGTTTGACAGTCATCTCCGACTCCTCCCAGATGGAGGCCAGCAGGCAACGGGTGCGGGGGCACCCTTACCTGTATTGCACAGGCCTCCACCAGTGTCGGACGGGAATGGCCAGGTGTCCCCGGCCATTCCCGTAGCCCCCCAACATGGGGGGCATGCGGGGCCCGCCAGCTAGGCGGGCATGCGCCGGGAGGGTTGTGGAAGTAAAGGCTGAGCCGGTTTCCCATGGCCCTCCCATCACGGCGGTGTGGGTACACCGCTGAGTTTTAGTGGGTTTACTGTCGGTGCCATTCCGACAGGAGTCCCACATACCCTGTCTCGACCCCCGCGAGCGGAAACGCGGAATGCATTTCTTTTTCAAAAAGGTATGCTTCATTTTCAAAAAGGTATGCTGGAAGAGATATCTTTAGAAATAAGCATCACTTTTGTAGGTATTTTTCCGTTAATTTCTTCTTGTCTGTTTATTTATATACATATATCTATCATATACAATACAAATTTTGTAACGTCAATATAACTTTTTTTACTAAATGCATATGAATAACAAAAAAATAAAATATTATAAAACTGTTGTCTGTCTGTCTTTTTGTTTCGGGTAATCTCCAAAACGGCTGAACTGATATTCAAAAAAAAAAATAGGGTCCGCACAAAAAAATTTAAAGCCTACACGCGAAGCCACGGGCAGAAGCTAGTGGGTAAATAAATTAAATATTTGATTATTTTAAAGTAAAGTATTATAATTAAAACTGTAACAATAATAGAGACTGTTCTAAATAAGAATTGCACCATAAAAGAAGATGCCATAAAACAATAAAGTAATGTAAACGAAAGTACACTGGTGCCAAGTAGAAAGTTGCGCATGAGAATATTCCTGTCAACAAAGGAGTTTATGAGACAACAGTCTTCTTTATTACGAGAACTGAGTAACTGCACTGTAAAGTCATTAACTTTGTTACTTTTAACTACAAGATTAATAGAGCCGCTTTTATTAAGGGCTAGTCTCCGCCCGCGAGTTCGTCCACGTTCATTATAGTCTATTCTATTTTTTATCATAGCAAGCAAAGTCGATGTCGACCATTCTGCCAACGTCTAAAGAGAATTAGAAAAGCAAGTGTGCACTGTTGTATAGACGCCAGCACATCAAGCTACTACAACTTTATCGCTTCAACTTTATCGCTAAAGCATAAGGTTCAAAGTTGATTGCGAATATTTGACAGTTTCGGGTAGCTTGATATATAGCTGTAGGTACTTACATTCAAAATTATTTAAGTAGGACAGTAAAAATGGTCGATGACACAATTGGATTTGTGGGGTTAGTATTGGACCGTCCGCGTTAAATTTCTTGTTTTAAAGTACGGCCGTCGTGAGAATGCGTTTCTGAAACCTGTCAGTGCGACAATTCTAGTAGCTAATAAAGGTATGATTCCGATCTCGGCAGCATGCAGCAGTGCAGCCGCAGCACTACTGGTCCCCATATTATATTCTCTATAGGTTTATATGAGATTACATTCCGAGCACGGCAGCAATGCTGCGCGGTATCGCTGCGTCACATTGCTGCTGAGCTCGGAATGTAATCTTATATAAACCTATAGAAAATGTATGGCGACCAGTATTGACGCGGCTGCACTGCTGCGGCAGCACTGCTGCATGCTGCCGAGATCGGAATCATACCTTAAAATTCGCAAAACACATACTCGTTTGTATCAAACTGATGTGTGTCAAGAACGGATTCTCATAGACGGCTGGATTGTAACAGAAATGATATCCTATGACTCTCGGGAATATTATAGCTTCTCATTATTGAAAGAATTTTTAGAATCAGCACCCTAATTGCGTAACACAGTATCAATCATAATCTGAATCATTTCGAAGGATTGCTAATCCATTGATTCATATAAAAATCTTCTTAACAACGTAAATAACGCAATGAATGTTGTTGAACTGTCAAATTGAAAGCTATATTCCTACTGTTAGTGTGTTATGCAACTACCCCGCGGATCAATAGTTCCGAAGATTACCCCTACATACAAACTCACAAATAATAATATACTTAATAATATTAGTATAGATAATATTAGTATAGATGGATGGATGGATGTAATTAATAGCCTAGATTCGGGAAAGTAGAGGTCACTTGCAAAAGACTAGTTGAGAAATATCACTTCATTTACATACCTTTCGATATAACTAGCACAATTTGCTAAAATAATCCGGTTTGGGTAAATTATCTCAATAAAACTGCAGAAGTTGTTTTTTCGAAATAAGAAGTTGGTCTACAGCTACACTAATATGAAACTGGATGCCAAGACCACGTGATCATGCAGATTGACATACTGAGAAAAGTAATAAATATAGAAGTGAATGCTTAAAACCTAAAACACATTATATAACATCATCGCTAGACAGAGGTGCACCTGTAGTACACCCACATTTCGCCAGTTATGTTTAAGTCCCATGTAATAGGGGACGAGCCTATTGCCATCAACCGGGCACAAATCCAGACCAAAACCAAAAATAACCCTTAAAAATTATGATGAAAAGGATCACCTTTTTAGAACCATCTATATCTATAACTCACAGAATAAGCAAGCTGAAGTGGCCATGGGCCGGCCATATTAGCCATAGAACCGATGACCGTTGGGGTAGACGTGTTCTTGAGCGGAGACCGCGAATCGGTAAACGTAAGGTGGGACGCCCTCAGGCTAAGTGGGGCGACGATCTTAGCAGTATTGCTTGTAGCAGCTGGATGAGAGTTGCTGAAAATCGAAGTTAATGGCGTGCAATAGGAGAGGCCTATGTCGAGTAGTGGACTGCTATAGGCTGATGATGATGATGATATCTATATTCTATTCTATACTAATAATAAAGCTAGAGTGTGTTTGTTTGAACGCTTTAATCTCCGGAACCACCAGTTGGGTCTGAAAAAATCTTTTTGCATTTGATAGTTCAATTCTTGAAGAAGGCTATAGGCTATAATTATATAACATCACGTTATGGCCCGCCCCCAAGAGCCAAAAAAAGACAAAAAGAAAAAAGTCGGAAAGAACGCTAAACGAAAACAAAGTAATGCCGTGGTGGGTCGGAGGAGCAATAAATTTCACGAGGACGAAGTCGCGGGCAGGAGCTAGTTATAAATGAACTTTAGATATCAGTATATTTCTTCAAAGACGATCAGGAGGCCTACCACAAGCTCTTAACGCGATCCAATTTAGGACCTAAACTGAACTGTTCTTCTAATTCGTACCATGACGTCAGTTTAACGATTCAGTTTAGGCCGTGCCATCTGCTGACAGCGATTGTCCCAAACTGAGTCGCAAGTTTTGGTTTCATTCATACATGTTTGGTAGCATGACGTCCATAGAGCCGCTCAAGCGATGCAGTTTAGGAACCTAAACTGAAATGTCTTGTTTTTGAATCGTTTTTAATTAGATCATGGTAGGCCACCTGCTATTACACTGAGAGGATTTCAAAGTGTGTAAGGAAGACTTAGCCCAGGTATGTAAAAATAAGATTTATTATGACGAAAATCCTAATAAAAAAATCTTAAAGAGTTCCAAACACCTGTAATCACGGTTGTCATTGTTCTAGTACTCAAACAGGTAACGGGATTAAATCATTGTTTTCAATTTCTGTTAGTTCAAGGAATGTTTTGAAATTCGATTACTGTTTCATTCGATACGGCTAGTTTCCAGATATTGCTGCTGCTTGTAATTTTAAATGTAATTATGTGCTATTAGAAGCATTTACTGAAGTACTGGGACAGGGAGATAAGCTTTTTGAAGGATTAGAAATTTAAAGCCAAAAAGTATATTACAACTGGCCGGCCGTCTTTGAACAAATATCTAAAATTTTTTTGGTGGTAAGGCTGTACCAATCCGATCCAGTTTGTCCCTTGCTGCTCTCCCCCAGAAACGACGCCCTAAACCGAGGTCCGTATTCCACAGAGGGCGCCCTTAACATGTAGTTACTTAGTGTATAAATTTTATGTCCTGGCTGGAGGTCTTAATTTATTAAGGTTATAACACTGTAATTTGAAAACATTGTAAAGGCCTATTGAAGGTGCCAAACTCGTAACCAAATTCTGGGCTGACTCTATATAGATTTCTAACGATACGCTAAAAAGAAGACGGTCTATAAATAAACCTACTCAGCAGTAGGTTATACCAAGCTGAAAAGGATGAGTCCAGCAAAAATATTCATTATAAGGCAACGGACATCTCCACATAACTCTTGATTACATATAATAAATTCGTTAATAAATTCAAAATATTACCCAAGGTCTGGCTTTTACCTTGCCCAGAGGCTAAGCATTGCCTTTACAACGTGGCCATCGCCGCCAGTCTCTTGGGTACATTACCAGTCAACAGCGATACGGATGAAGTTTTCGACGCCATATTTTAGATTGCAATTAGTTTTAGTTGTGTTAGCATGTAAGATTATATAGTTATATTTTTTATTAATTAGGTGTAGGTAAGTTGTTATTTCAGTATATTTCCGTTTTATTCTTAAACTAAATAAATAGTTATAGTTTTGTTGCGAATCAACCTTCAACCTTATACATATAACCTTTTTTCGGCACATTCATATTGTATTCTAAATTCCAGTGATTTTTGCTGTCAAGAGAGACAGATGTGACTTTTTTGGATTTTTGCATGGAATGTAAAATACAACTGTGGTTACATATCATACCAGCGCCTTGCGTCACGATCGAAGTTTAGTTAATAGTTATAGTTTAAATACTATTTCTAACAAAATAATGGACACCAGGTAATATGAGATCCAAATACCATCTCCCACTCTGATGAAAGAAAGAAAGAAAATACGTTTATTTGCAGTGAACATGACGCAAAAAAGAACATAAACACAAAAAATAAAATAAAAAAGGTAGGGGAAAATATGCGTCACATCCACGCAAAACGGCTATCGTTCAGCATTATGCTGCTGATGACGTCAGACTATATAGAAGAGGGATAGGATTAAGAAGATCGAGTTCTTAGAAAATGTGTGAGTCAACACAAGGAAATGCTAAGATGCTGTAATTGTTCTCAATTAATCTTTAAAACACTTGAAGCATATTGATTAGGACGAACCAGGATTTTTTGGAATGCGGGACAAAACTTCGGGACGAACGAAGAATAAATCGATATAAAAATAGGTGATAACTTACATACATGTTTTTAAATGATTAATAAAGTCCTATAAATTAATAAAACTTTAATCCTAATACTTTAAAAGTGAGTTTTCAATTGAAACTAGAGTCGTTGCCTTTACCAATGGGGTGTAGTTCACTTGGTCTTCTCTCTGGGGAGGTTTAAGTTCAAAAGGGAGAGACTGAGGGGTCTAAGCGCAAGATCGTACGGGCGGGTTTTTGCGCGGCGAATTTTTTTTCGCCCTCTAGATTTTCAACGCACCGTTTAGCATCGAGAGTTGAAAATAAAACAGTATTTTTTTTTGACACACTGGGATGCGCTTTGTTGAATTCTTTGGGATACATGAAGTAGCCTCCTCGTGTAGCGCAGTTTGTTCCGCCAGTTACTCAACTGAACCGAGCGCTCGGCGCATCCTGGACAGTCACACCCAACACTTTATTTGACTGGCCAATTCTTCACTTGCGGTGGTAGGGCTTTCGCCCGCCTGGTTTGCGACCACCCTCCCACCGGAGTCTGGCGTCAAGCAGCCTGCTGTGTTTCGTCGATGCGTGGGAGTTCCAATGCCTTAGGCATCTTCTGGGCACGCTCGTTCCATCATAGAACTCATTCATCGCTTTCCATCAGGCGTGATGGAGGTCAAGAGCGGGCCCATTAACCTATGAAAAAAAAATGTCAATGCTCGCACAATACCAAGAGTTGAAAATCCAGTGCACGATAAAATCCCGCCGCAATATTTTAACGTCCATACGAACGTGAGCTAAAACTTATCGCGGACTGTGCAAGCGACGGCCAAAAAAAGTACAAAAATAAAGATGAATATTAATATTTATATTTCGTACCTAAAGTTAAGCAACTGTTTTGTAGACTTTAATATCTGGTGCGGTTTGCAGCATCCTTTCATTAAAATTATTAATTACGATGAAAATAGGTCACAAGCTCAACACAACATGTTAGTGAATATGTGAACTATATTGTTGAATGGAATCAAGAAAAGGTTTTCTCAGCTTTTTGTAATAAAATAGATCGTGTTTTTTCTGATAGTCTGTAGATTATTCTTTCTTTTTACCCGACTGCTCAAGAAGAGTAATGTTTTTGCAATATAAGTGCTCATAGTACACTTACAAAATAAAAAATACGTGGGGCCCGTGGCTAAATAATAACAGCCGCTCAGGTCGATCGATCAGGTTAATTCACGCTTGCCGCAGTTGGTCTGTGGATGGGTGACCATCTTTACAAACCGAGACCCCTTCGTGCCTCGGAAAGCACCTGGCTGGCATTCGTAGCTCTTTGACAGTCGTTACGGGTATTCAGAAGCCCGAAAGTCTGACAACCAGACTGATCAATCGTATTACCCAGTAACTGGGTTGTGGAGGTCAGATAGGCAGTCGCTCCATGTAAAATACTGGTATTCAGCTGCATCCGGTTAGACTGGAAGCCGACCCCAAAATAGTTGGAAAAAAGGCTAGGGGAGATGATGAGTCTACAAAAATATTTTTTAAATATTTAAATATTGTTAAACTCAAAACACACAATAAGTTACTGCCTAATAATTAAGTTGACAACGATTAAAAGTAAACCAAATAATAGAGATACCAGGTATGTACCCATACCTTCACGTATTAGACTTAACTATAGTTTCATGGTTTAAGGGGACTACAGGACCTAAACGCAAAAACGCAAGTTTTAAAATGCCAAAAAATAAGTATATGATCACTACAGTAAACAAAGTCAGAAAAAAATATATGATATTCTTCAGGATATATGTATGCTAGTTAGATAGTGTGTTGAAAATACAATACAACTAATTTGATACGATAGAAAAAAATCATGAAGATACTTCTAAAAACTTTCTTTTTACAATAAAAACCCTACTAATATACATACAATCATTCTGATTTTTTGTCAGATTATTCTACAACATACTAAAGCACTAGTGTAGTTTTTAGTTCAAACAATAGATTTTTGTAAATAGATAATTGCTTCATATTTTGCAATAAATTACCAGCGTTTGTGTCATCGCGCTTCTCTTTCTTTTCTATGCAGTCCAGTGCAGAAAAGAAAGAAAAGCGCGATGACACAACGCTGGTAATTTATTGCAAAATATGAAGCAATATCGATTTAAAAAAAATCTAGTGTTTGGACAAAAAAAATAAAACACTATAGTTTTAGTATGTTGCTTGTAGAATAATCTGACAAAAAATCATAATGATTGTATATATATTAGTATGATTTTTGTTGTAAAAAAAAAGTTTTTAGAGGTATCTTCATGATTTTTTTCTATCAAACCAAATATGTTGTATTATGTTTTCAACACACTATCTTCCTAGCATTTATCCTGAAGAATATCATATGTTTTTTTTTATTTTTTTTACTTTAATTGTTTCTAAAACTTGTGTTTTTTGCGTTTAGGTCCTGTAAGCCCCTTAATAACTTTTTTTATTAGAAGAACCAACAGTAATTACAAAGGACCAAATACAAAGTTAAAATCAGTGCAATAATTGCAATGAGCTGGACTCCTTTAATAAAGATTGGTCCTTGGCAGTTCTGGACAGAGAGAAGTGGAAAGAGAGTAGGGAAGCCTTTGCCCAGCTGTGGGACATAAATGGCTAATTTTTTTTTTTATTGCTTAACACACTATCAATCATAATCTGAATAATTTTGAAGGATATTGCTAATTCATTGCTTCATATGTTCTAAAAAATTGTCTACTCGACAACGTAAATACTGCAATGAATGTTTTTGAACTGTCAAAATAAAAGCCATTGTTACTGATAATGTGTTACGCAATTACCTCGCTGGTCCTTTTGCAATAATGTATCTATCAATGGTTAAAATAATAATAATATGAAACATCGACCATTGGAGGATATAGTTCAAAGTAAATTTTGTGTCCCTATTACATCACCACATGTGTACCTATCTGTAATATGTTTTGTTTTATGCAGTTTTCCTCATAAACATGTTAGCTAGGTTATCGAGTCACCTCGTGTATCAGTCTCGATTATCGCATTCCTACTTATCTTGAAGATTCAAGATGGCGGACGCTAACGTCAAATCAAACAGTCTTGCTAAAGGTTTCTTGGTAAATTGTATTAAAAAGGCGAAATTAGTTTCAAGCGTCCATTCCCGTTGTCCCCATTACCTAGTTGACTTAATACTTTTATGTTCAAACAAAGGATTTATATGTTTTGTTTCCATATTGATATTTAAATCACTTATTCAAATATGGTTCTAAAAAATTTATCGAGTTTTCAAATTTCAATCTAAATCTTGAAACCAAAATTAAACATTTAAATTGACAGTTTGCTTTGTATACTACCTTGACAAAAATTTACTACGTAGATCTAACCGGTTGAATGCCGTAATTACAGACACAATTAAAAAGCCATTGTGTCTCGCGTGGATCCACGTTTAAGCAAACGAAGGGTTAAGCTATTCCTACTATATTTTTTTAATTTAGAAGTACATATAGGTATTTGCACAAGCATTTTATGAAGTTGACATTTTTATATTTATCCATGTTAAGTATATCATGTAGATATTGTGAACATTATCAATATCTACTAATTTTATAAAGAGATAAAGTTTGTTAGTTTGGATGTAGGAGGTGATCTCAGAAACTGCTCATCCGATTTTGAAAATTCTTTCACTGACAGGAAGCTACGTTATTGCTGAATGTCATAGGTATATTTTATACTACCTTTAATTAACTACCAGGCGGGCGGAATCGCGGGCAGAAGCAGATTTAAACTAATATTATAAGGAGAAAACATTTGACTTTTTGTATGTTTGTTTGTTACACTTTCACGCTAAAACGGCTGATCGGATTTGGATGAAATTCAGCATATGAGTAAACTGTGACCTGAGTTTAGACATAGGCTACTTTTCATTCTGGATCGCAAACGAATTCGTGGGCAACAGCTAGTAATCAAGTAATCATCTTTGGCAGTAAAAAAAAGAAGCTAAGTGATTCTCGTCCATTGTTTTATGATCCATCATTATTATTTTCGAAAACATGTTTATTACTGGCTTCAACGTAAATAGTATGTACGCGGTAAAACAATTATTTGATGTTAAATGACATTGTGTCACATAGTATTTCCATAGTCATCATTAGTTTAACAACATGGGGGTAATTACGACAGCACATTTATGACTATATGTTTTTTCAATTACGTTATTTTGTTTCTTATATGTTATTATTTTGGATTTAATTCAATTCAGTTGTTGACAAGTTATTCATCTTTATACAGGGTCCCATTAAAATAGATGGACTGTTTGCAATTTGCAGGTCAGTGTCAGGTTGTATATTGATCAAATATCGATTCGCGACTATAACAGGTACGTATTTAAATAATTACAAGCATTAATACATCTTTCTAAGTTAGATTTGTACCATAAGCACTCAGTACGTCTGACAAAAGATATCCAAGCAAAAAAAAGTGATATTATTTTGACCTAAAATAATAAATTTCCGGCACATTAAGTGTATTTTCGTTAGCTGATTATTTTTCTTATTAGTATCTAAAGCGTTTTTCTTATATTATATATTTTGTTACCATCGTCCTTATTTTGGTGGTCTGAATGATTTCTAAAAGTTTGTCCATCTATTTTAATGGGACTATAGTGATAACGGTGACCAACCGTTGTTTTTTGTGTTTTTGTTTAGTGTCTGTAGTTACTAACATAGTCGTAAATTTTACTAACAATCTTGTTTGAGTCTTGGTTACTCCAATAAAGAAAAGTTCTATTCTTAATTTAAGTCTTAATTCACAAAAAAATAAAGTGAAATTCTCACGTTCGTTCAAGAGTTTCTTCAACTACTTTGCTTGTTATTATTATTTCTAAGTTTCCAAGTAAAGTTCTTGGAAACTTTACTACTGTAGCTAATCCGTAACTTGATTGTTGCTATTTAGTTTAGTAGCATAGTCTGTAGAATCCTGTTGATTCCGTATTTAAGTTGAATTTATTATGGCTAATTAATCGATTCACACGAATTAACTCATCCGAAACGGGCGAATCGTCACATATTTTTCTATAGGCGACTCGCACGAAGTTAATTTATTTGTGTGCGAATCGACAACACCAGAAATATCAAGTTCAAATTAATAATATCAAGTAAAAATTCATGTTGTGAAAAAAGTACACATTTTATATTTAACACTTATCGCTTCTGTTCGCTTCATCATCTGCCTTGCCTTTTCCCAACTATGTTGGGGTCGGCTTCCAATCTAACCGGATGCAGTTGAATACGAGTATTTTACTCAGGTGTATTCAGCTGCATCCTTGCTTCATCCTTACTTTGTCCTTTTTTCTATACTTTTCAGACCTCATTACCTACTGAATCCATTGTAATATACATGTATACTAGTTGTGCTTACAGTGAGAGTTCTGACTGTAGATTCCAATGCTACTACAAAAATTGATAATGATGCTACTGTATAGCAGACTTCGAAAGGTAAAGAAATAAAATGTCCAAAGTAATTTGTAACTTAAACGATGACTTTTAATACACTTTTCTCCTATATTACATTCGTTTTGTACAAAAACAACGTATCGATGAAGTATACAACGTATTTTATTTTTTAATTCGACCTCATACGACCATCACATATCGTACACTAAAACAATTAAACACTAATAATTATAATATCAAAAATTACGTATAGACGAGATCTTTATACATTGGGAGACTAAATTGGACATATTATTATAAGAACAACATTCACATCATAATTTTGATTCAAGAAGTTGATACAAAGTTTTTGAGTTTAGAAAAATTGGAAGCCACCTTTGATATTTATCCTATAATTGGGCCAAAGAAACATGAAGAAATATTCGTTATTGCGGAAGCCTTAAACGGGTAAGCCATTGTTCGAGAAACTTGTCCCAAAACCAAAGTTTCTTCATTATAAACTAGAATTGGAGTAGAGACGCAGTCTCGCTACACAATATTTCAAATTTCTTATCGCACATTTAGTAATCAGCTGCGTATTATATCACACTGACTTTGATAAGATAAAATCCTCGGCTTCTCAGTAGTATTTGTTATTATTTTGTTATTTTCCACCAATATTATGTCAGGAATCTTTGAAATTTAGAAACGATTTGGCAAATTACAGTTTAATGTCTCTCTAATTCGATATTTATCACAAAGTACTAGCTATTCGTATCAATAAGAACATATATAGGAAGAGATAAAACGAAGAGTATTAATAATATCAGCTGGATCCAGTATTTGTACAATGTTTTTCTATGAATCTCAACTCAGCCACAAGATAAATGTTTAGTATAGATCACTGTCATCTGTTTGTTGCGTCATACCGGCAAAATGTATTAACATCATTGGTTCAATCTCTGAACACTTCTCAACAAACGATTTCTTTATTCAACTCAACTTTTTGCATATCTATAGGTACTTCAATAGTTCGATTTTTTCAAAGAAACAAGGATATCAGTTGAGATATTTAAATGTTAAATAATTCTGTTTATAGGAAGTGCTAATGCCATTAATGTTAATAGTTATTTCATTTTGGCTATAACTTTTTTGAACAATGCTACAGATTAATTTATATTGGCCATTTATGGATCAATCAACTACACTATAAAAATGCCAGTAAATATGGCCGCCATTAGAAGGAACATTCGTAAATGTATTATTTGCGGTCTTTGTAAAAGTTATGCTATAAACAAATCTTCAGTTAAAACTCATACATTTTTCATATCTCTGGAAGAGTTTTTATAAAGTAAAGCAATTCTCATCTCCCAAATCACGCTTCCATCACAAAATTAAATATAAAAAACCTAACTTTTAACAATTTGGATAGTTTCCTAACTTCTCGCACAAGATCGAATTAAAAATATTGATAAATTTGAAGAATGGCTAAATATCTACCTAACTAATGGAGCAAATTATTTTGATAAACCAGACCTTTTTATTAAAAATTACAAAACTTCAGACATTAACATAGTTGGAGAGTTGCGTCACGCTCAAGTAATAACAAACTTTAATTAAGACAATCAAGGAAAACAGAGAACATACAATAAGGCCTGGCTCAACATTGCGACTAGGTATTGGGGCAACTTTCCTCGAGAAACTTAACCAAAACTTGTCTTTTAACTAACACAAACTGAAACTGACACAATAGATAACACAACTGGTAGAAAAACAGAAACATACATTAGAAAGCAGCCCCATATCCTAAATAATAATTCGATAGTTTTAATATCTTAAAATTGGTTAATTCTTTTATTCACTGTCCAGAGTATACCTACAACCTTGGCGCTCCTTCACTTCAACATGGCCGTCGCACTCACACACGCGCGTACAGACACTACCTAGTGTGTGTGTGGTCACCGCACATGCCACAGACCGAGGTTAAGTACACTAAGCCGAGGCAACTTCACGATGTGGTCCAAGCCTTGCGGAGTGATACACGTACAACCGTACAAGTCTATCGCTTTCAGATTGTGCAGGCCGTCCCCGAGCGCGCGTAGGCCTCTATCAGTGACCCTTGTGCACTGTCCTATATTTAGCGTTTCTAGCTGTGATAGCCTGGCGACCCGCTCCAGGCCTTCGTCGGTGAGGCGGCGGCAGGCGCTCAGAGACAGCGACCGGAGCCCCGACAGGCCCAGCGTCGCGTGTGACAGCGCCTCGTCACCCACTTTGTCGCAGAACGATACGTCCAGAGCTCTCAGTCTACCGCTCTCTGCCAGGTGGGCCACCCCCGCGTCCGATATCCCATCGCAAGCTCTCAAATTAATATCCTCTAGATAGGGCAGTCGCGCCAGATGCCTCAAACCTGCATCTGTGACTGCGACGCAGAACGAAAGATTTATAGATTTAAGTTTAGGAAGACCTGTAGCTGTGTGCTTCAACGCTTCGTCTGTCAACCTTTGGCAGTCTTGTAGTCCCAAATGCTCCAACTCTGGTGTGCCTCGCGCCTCGACGCCGCCACACAGATGCGCTATCCCTGCATCGTTCACATGCCAGCATGATCGCAAGTTCAAATGACGCAGTTTCCTGAGTCCCCAGGCGATAAGCAACAGACCCGTATCTGTTATGTTGCAACAGCCGCCCAGTTCTAACTCTTCCAAGTTTTTAAGTGATTGCGCTATCCTGCCGAGTGACGAGTCTGTCACTTGTTTGCATAGTGATAGGTCTAGTCGCCGTAAAGCTGGTAATTCAGCTGCGAACGCGCTCGCCAGAGCTGCATCCGTCACACTGTAACATCCGCTGAGAGATAACGACTCTAGTCCCGGTAGTGCGGCGACAGCATCCCTCAGTCCCCTTCGTAGGGACAGCACTTGTAGTTTCCGTACTCCTCTCCTGGCTAGCGACGCGAATAGCACCGGCGCGGGTCTCCTGAGATGCAGCGCAGCTTCCACTCCGCGCCACACGGATCGTCGATCAGCTGCGTCCCGCCAAGAGCGGCAAACTTGCGCCGCGCGGCCTCTGTCCCGAACTGGCAGTCTTTCAAATATGAGAGCTAACAGTTCCGGGTACAACCTCGTGATGTGTGTTCCTTGAGGCTCCGGCGGTATCTCGGGCACGTGAGGCACGGGCAAGTGCGGCCGGTGTAGTCTATAAGGCGCACTGCGTAGTTTTCTTCTATTCGTACTGGGCTCCCTAAGTTCCGTAAGTCCGAGCCGATCGTCCCGCCAGGACATCACTTCCTCCGTCCACGCACTCATAGCGGCGTCACTGCACACTATAACATGTCACGATGCATCGGACCGGTTTTCGGTGAAACTCGTATAGTGGGGAGCGCGCGCGGCGTACGTCCGTGCCGCGTGGTGTATCCTCGTGTACTGGCGCTCGTCGGAGAGTGCCACCCCCCCGCGGCGCCCCGCGGCCGCCCGAGCGCGGCTATTGGTCGCGGTCGCCGGCACGTGACGCGCGTCGTATCGATTCGGAGGCTCTGCGGCGGCATTTTTAAGTTGGCGGGCCGAGAGCCCGCCTTCGCCCCGCGCGGCCCCCGACGCCCGCGCGATATACCAAGCAGCCGCACAGATAGGTAATGCGTTTGCATTATGCCTAATTACCTAAAGAAAATTTTTGGTTCTTCTTTAAAAAAATTGCTGATGATCCCAGTCGAAAGATTTATTTGGAATGTTCCTAAATGCGAACATGAGCTATCAGAAACGATATTAATTGATTGATTTTTTATTTGACATTACCCATTCTTAGAATTCCTTTTCGGCCTCGCACCGGTCTTTTTTTATTTTGTTAATTCGAAAAATAATATATTAATTTTGTTAGTTTTAAGTGTTTATTTTTTTTCGTTGTTAGTTTCTGTGCGTGTCCGAAAATAAAATAATTTTCTTTCTTTCTTTCTTGGCACTGATTATGGGCAACCCGGTGGGACATCCATTGACAACAGTGAAACAGTTAATTGGGAATTACTGTTTTTCTCGAGGAGTCTTATAAATTATAGGCACAATATTTAAGCAGCTCAAACCATGCAATCTTTGACCCCAGTGATAAGGCGGCAAAACAACTCGGCGCGACGTATATTTTCGTTCGCGGTGCACTTGCCGACGACTTGCGACCACTTTACAAAGATCTCTGTCAACTGGCGCGACGTTCCTTATCCCCATACACTTAAGAAGACCTCCATGTTGTGACACAGGCCAGGATAAGTTGGTTTTTTGATAACACCAGCCAACTATTACAAGGGCGACCGGTTGCGAGCGTTCCAAATATGAATTTCGAATTGAAACGTGTTCCAGAATGGAACGCGAGCGAGTTGGCGAGCGGGCCGAGCCGTTTAGAAAATTAACGGGCCTATGTGGTCCTTCTTTCAAATGAAGAATTGGTCCTTTAGAACTTACGTGATTGGTCCTATAGAAACCTTTGCGATTTCATAATAATTTGCCCGACGACTTGTACTACTTCAATAATTTAATAGATTTCTAATAAAAATTCTGTCAAATAGAAACTGTTAGTAATTGCTCAGAAGTATTAAAATTGTAGTTAATATTTCCCCGTTATGATGCAAGCAGATCAATCATAAAGTGGATCGTGAGAAAAGGTTTTCATAGTTCAAGAGAACGGTTCACTTCGAACCGGAAATTCGAGTGTCCCTTATAAACTACTGTTATTTATTTATTTTATAACATCTTCTAACTTTGCTAAAGTTATTATTACTATCAATCGATTTTAAAGTTTTGTAGAAACTTACATATGTAAGTATATTGAATGATGTAATGGACTATTTCAATTCCACATGAATTGAAAAAGTATATAAGTAGTGATACCTACTTTCTGAGTTTATCTTGGGCACTGACATCGGAGAAGGAAAACATCGTGAGGAAGCCTCGACTTAACTATACAGGGTGTGTCGTAAATAGTGATCCACCGTTAAGGATTCGATATACCAGTAAACATAATTAAGTATTACAATTTTAACCATCTTAGTACTACATAAATCGCTCCTGCATGATTATGCTGAAAATTAGGGTTAAAATAGAGAAGAGCTAACTTTTTCTTCAAAAGCTCTAAATTCAAACTAGCAGCGCCCCGCGGTTTCACCCGCATAAGTGTCGATCCCGTGGAAATATCCTATGTCCTTTCCCGTGACTCAAACTACCTCTATACCAAACTTCATCTAAATCGGTTCAGCGGTTTAAGCGTGAAGAGGGAACAGACAGACAGACACACTTTCGCATTTATAATATTAATATGGATTAGTCTGGATAATCCAATTACAGGCACTTTTGAATTGACAACGGGTCGGTCAGTCAGAAAGATGAAGCTAGTTGCCCATTTCAAAGCGTAGTACGTACCTTTGGAGAAGAACGGGCGTCATCAATATTATCCTCCATCCCTTTATGCCAATTTATTAAGGGTTGGGGCAGCATTCCTTCTTCTTTCATTCATCTCCATTTAACCATAAAATGTTCATGTAAATTAATGCGGAGCATAGCAATAAAATTGCTAGACTGACATCCGTTTATAGAAAAAGAAGTAAGTATATTAATGACAAGCACTACTAAAAACATTCTTATTTTTTATACTTCCTTTGTGTCATCGATGTAACATGCAATTTTCTTATTGTCGACGACAATAAGTGGGGTTAATACTAGACCATGGCATATAGCCTGCAGGCACAAAATGCAATGACACCGGACGGTGGATGACGCCCCCGCTAAACACTGTAATGAGTTAACGGGCTCTAGAGTTTTTCTTTTGCCACTTTTTACCCGACTACGGCGAAGCAAAAAGGAGAGTTATGATTTTGCCCGGTATGTATGTATTGTATGTTCATCTGTTCCCTCATAACTTCTAAACTGCTTGTCATGATTGGACAATTGAAAAATCGTTGGAAGCTTCCTGATAGTCCTCTGGTTATAGGCTATGTGACGTCACATTAAATTAAATATGGCGCCCTCTAGCGGACATAAAGTCATGATCTAAAAAAAAATTTTTTAGTCATGCCGTGTTGGGTATCAAATGAAAGGGATTAATTTGCACATTTCAAAAATATAAATATTACTGAAATAAGCCCCAAAATAATTAAATAAAAAATAATTTCAAAAACTAAAACCCGACTACTGAAAAGGATGAAACAAGAAAGTACCTTCCCGTGGTCGCATGCTACCATAGCTTATAATAATATATGTTAGTAGGTACAGAAGCGCGATGAGACAACGCTGGTAATTTATTGCAAAATATGAAACAATTATCTATTTACGAGAAATCTATTGTTTGAACTAAAACATTATTAATATGTTGCTAGTCGAATTACCTGACAAAAAAATAATAAAGATTGTATTTATATTAGAGTCCGCGTATCACTGGTCAGTTTCCCTCAGTCGTCAGTTTATTTAATTCGCCAGTTTCGTTGATTAGCCAGTTTCACTGATTCGTCAGTTTTCTCGATTAAACAGTTGTGTTTACTCGACAGTTTCCAGTGTTTGCCAGTTTTCGTCGATTCGTCAGTTTTATTCAATTCGTCAGCCAAAGTACAGTCGGTAGAAAACTGCACATACGACTGCTAATTTATATATAACAAGCAGTGCCCCGCGGTTTCACCCGTATCAGTGTCGATCCCGTGGGAATATCGGGATAAAAAGTATCCTATGTGTTATTCAAGCTATATTACTGTAAAGATTCATCAAAATCCGTTTGGTAGTTTTTGCGTGAAAGAGTAACAAACATCCATCCATCCTCACAAACTTTCGCCTTTATAATATTAGTGTGATAGTAGGATTAAGATCTATTTGATAACTTTTAGCCATATTTATGGAATATTATACAAACTCATTGTTTATTCAACATTTAAAAACCTTTTCCCTTGAGTGTACCAAACTGACGAATCGACGAAAACTGGCAAACACTGGAAACAACTGTCTAATCGGGAAAACTGACGAATCAGTGAAACTGGCTAATCAATGAAACTGGCGAATTAAATAAACTGACGACTGAGGGAAACTGACCAGTTTCGAAGTAAGGAATCGTTAACTGGTCATAATGAATTAGGGCCATGATGACCAATACCTACTTGTAACAGTATGAACGTAACTGTTATCAAAGACTGGATTTTTTTTTAATGATTCTTCTAATATTTTTGTCTCCTCCATTACCAAATAGGTAGGTACCTACTACGAGTCTACGATAGGAAAGCGATATGATCCACTATGGAAATTTGAAACAAAAACAGTATATTTTTTTAAGAAATCTTTTAAAAATTGTGTTTTTTCGAGATATCGCCAAGCGGTTAGTCGACTCTTCACGTGACCAGAGGGCTGGCCTATTTCTTGGCCAAAGAATTAGCATTGCCATACAACGTGGCAATGCTGCCAGCCTTTTGGGCACTGTTCCTGTTGACAGCGATGCGGACGAATTCTTTGATGCCCTATGATTATTTTACTTATTTTTTTATATAAATGTACATATTATTATAGTTTATATGTTATCTTAAATATACTTACATATCATTACTACTTCACCTAAAAAGAAATAAAATGTTTTCAATAAGATATAACATATTATTTCGTCGTCACCGGCGAATCTTACCTCGCGGATTTGAGGTTCTTTTTTTAGCAAACAGGATGCTCGGAGCAATTTTTTTGCGATCACTTTTTACCGCCTACCTGAGAGTACCCATAGGCCATATGGTTCAGATCTCGAGTTTTATAATAAAACTAACATGCAGATATGAAATATCATGTGAAGCTTGTCAGACGGAGCAAGTTGTAAAAAAAATTACTAATAACACGCTTAGTTTTTACTTGGTTATTAACAGGAACTGTTAAACTTTAAACCGTAGGATTTATCCTAACTATGGACTATGTATAAGTAGCAAACTACATACTTACTTAACTCATAGTCTACGTTTAATTTTCTCTTTTTTTCGTGGATTTTTATTTATTCTGTACAATTTTGCAGTACCTACTTACATATATATTATTACATATTATTACATCCTAGATCATTTAAATAGCATCCTCATGGCTATTTTCTGCTGTCTCCGTCTGAGGAAAATGGTTTAATTCGGACCCTAACACCACGTTGTTGTTCCTGCTACCATGAGTCGGCAATTTACCTCTGTTTTTTAAGTCAATAAGTTCTCTATAGTCCGGAGTAGGTTTCTAATCCGAATGACTGTTCATTACTGATTAGTGCAGACATAATCAGTAGTGAAGTCATAATTTTTTTTGCGAAAATACAGAACCACATTTGGTGATCAACATAAATAACGAAAATCAAGCAAAAAACAAAGTTAAATTCAAGTTCGAAAAATATAGCCCTTCCCTTACCCAGTGTTACTCTGTCACCGCCATCTAGTAGTGAGTAGACATCAAGTCACATCTTATAAAAGCAGCTCCATCTAGTAGCGAGTAGTAAAGTTAATATTACTAACTGAACACATTCTCACCTCTAAATAGTTAACAATTAACATACAAGATGGCACTCTTTTTAACTCCATAGTTGACCGACAGATGGCGATGTAAACTTCGAGCTTTTTCTTTCTCGCGAATCGGTCCCTCAATTTTGAGGTGACCGAATTCTCACTGTAAAGATAGGTAGGTAGTTGATAAATCTAGTCTGTGACTGACTTGATGGAAAACTACGTTCAACAGTATAGGACAGCACTTCCAGATGTTCCGTCATCTGGTTTGATCATCGTTTTGGGCTGCGTCTTCTTATTAATCTTTCGCCATCTGTTTTGCTTGTCATATCAGGCAATATTGGTGTTTCAGAAAATATCAATACCTAAGACAAATTAATTAATAAGAGTGTAAAAGTTAACAAGACGAGTGCCTAATTGTTTTCTAAGTGGTGCATATAAAAATAATGTTTATTTTAAGATGCGTTATGGCCGGCGTGCGTCGGCTAAGTATTATTATTTGATAACAGCATCCAAAGAGGCTCAAGTGAACGCGTACCGGTGTACAAATGTTGAGTGCCACAGGGAGGGATTTAGAATCTCTCAGTATGGTATTAATATAGATGGGTATACTATAAAAGTAGGTAACGGAAGACCAAAAAAACGATAGATGAATAATAATTAGGTATGATGATGATGATAGTGATGATGAAGACAAGTAATGGACAGAAAGGGGGTACTGAGATGACGACATAGCTCGGAGATAGTATCGAAGAAGGCATGCCGCGACAAACACAAATAATTGGGATTAGGGTAAGACGATGATGATTAATAGGAAGTGAACCGGCTTGCAACGGTCTTTTTCTCAAAAAACACTCAAAGATGTCTGTAAAACAAATATGTAACAGATTACAAAGGACATAATATTGTCAAAGGTCTCTCTCTACAGTCACTGGGTATTATTGCAGTTAGTTACTAAATCTATATCATAGATATATGAATGAAGTTGTTTTTTACATTTCTATGATTTATACATATAGATTATACATTAAACTCGCTTTTCGCGTGTGTGCCGTGTGTGCGTGTGACTGTTATCGATTCCAATAACAACACTGTCAAATTATTATTTCCTAGCTGTGCCCTAATATGACTCGCCAGACCGAGCCAAATCTTTAACGCTGTCGACCGAATACACACTTGAAATACTCGGTGGTATTTAAACCTAAATTGTGTACAATATTATAAAACTAACATGAATAAAGAAATCTCGATTTCTTGTCAAGTCGTTAAATCATGCGACGCAGGGATAGGTCGCTTGTAAATACTAAGTGCATGAAGTGCATCTCTGAACAACCGTAAGTCGCCATAAGTACTTGATAGTAAGTAAATATTAAACAGAATAAAACGATTAGAGTTTATAGCAAATACTCTCGAAGCAACAGACTCAATCGACTCGCTCTAGCGAGATAGGCGTTTGTATGACAGTGTTAGAACGGTGCAAGATGTATGTAGTTGGTGCATTAACGTTATGGAAGAACCATAATTTTCTTGCCTTATCCCAGTTTATTTGGCGTCAGCACAACCCATAGAAATATCTTCTCATCATCATAATTTTCAGCCGAAAGACGTCCACTGCTGGACATAAGGTAGGCCTCTCCCAAGCACCTCCACATTGACCGGTTTTGTGCTTCTGACCTCCTGCAACGAGCTCCTGCGGCCTTCACAAGGTCATCGGTCCACCTTGTTCGAGGCCTTCCAACGATACGTCTGTCTACGTCGTCTACGTCTGAAATATCTCCTAATATATCTAAACTTATATCTGTGCCACAACCAGTCTTCTTCATCCATACTTCTTCTCTATTAGTCGTCATCTCAGTAGTCAACCCCTTCCTAGCCATATTATATTTCACACAGTCCTTCCATCGTTTATTTGGTCTTCCCCTACTCTTATAGCCATTCACATTCATTGAAAATCTTTCCTCACGACATTTTCCTATGCAGTAGCGCATTTAATTTCAGTCTATTGTTTGCCCCGGTTGCCTTGTCTATATATGTATTTTTGGTTCCATTTAGATTCCATCATCATCATCATCATCTGCCTAGCCTTTTCCCAACTATGTTGGGGTCGGCTTCCAGTCTTACCGGATGCAGCTGAATACCAGTATTTTACATGGAGCGACTGCCTATCTGACCTCCACAACCCAGTTACTGGGTAATACGATACCCCTTGGTAAGACTGGTTGTCAGACTTTCGGGCTTCTGACTACCCGTAACGACTGTCAAAGATCCACGAATGACAGCCGGGACCAACGGCTAAACGTGCTTTCCGAGGCACGGAGGGACCCATTTAGATTATAATGCTGAATAAAAAAACCCCTATCCCGTGACGCCCCACGGGCAAAGTCCTTCCAGGAACTCTTTTCCCGCGCCACCTCGAACGAATCCTCGCGGTAACTACGCATCCAGGTCGACTCGCCACCTTTTTCTGGCTGAAATAATGAGTCCTAATATTATCAAGTTGCATTTTTTTGTTGGGATTCATAAACATACCCAAAATGTATAGTCTCTCTCTTTCTATCTTCTCAGGTACCTTATTTTGGAAGTACCAATCTAAGTGAGCTAATTGATACGTAAGTACAGACGCCAGCACATCAAGCTACTACAATCGGTCAAATTTCTTTAATATATTTTCAACTTTATCGCTAAAGCATTAGGTTCAAAGTTGATTGGGAAAATTTGACAGTTTCGGGTAGTTTGATGTGCTGGCGTCTGTACGTCCTCGGCACCCACCTGCATAAACCTGGCTAATTTTCAGCATGGCATTAGTTAGAGCTAGGTATTTTCTTGGGGCTCTCATTTTTAATTCTTTGTCTCTTCTTGGCACGAACAGACGAGTAAGATTATTTTCTTTGTGTCTCTCTTCAACTTTCCTCTACATTCACCAAGTCAGCAGTTTTATTGAATGCTGTTAGAATTTAGAGTGTAGTTAGGTTTATTTAGCTTCATCATATTATTTTGTCATTTGATTTGATATACTCGTAACTGCGTCAATTCAGCTATGCTCCTTAACTCCTATCAAACTTTTTCTTATTAACATTGAACGCTAAGATTTATGCGACCAGTGTGCAGTGATGCTGCTACAGCTGAACACAGCAATAACTCCACGTCACAGATTGACAGTGGCGCACATTTGCATAGATATCGCGTGTATTTAGAACATTAACACAACTTCGTTAGAGCGATCTCCTCGGTTTTATGCGCGCCTGGTACATCCGATTAGAACTGCGCTTGGAACGTTAGAATGTTTTCATTTGTTTTCTATTAGAAGTATTTTTCTAACAATTGAAAGCAATTATTATTCGTTTATTAATTTTCTTACTTATCTATTAAATACATTTTTAAATATTATAGATAAAAAATATTTAAAAATATAAAAGTAGGTAGTAGTCGGAGATGGCGGGATGAGCTGGACTCCTTCAACAAGAACTGGTCCGTAGCAGCTTTGAACAGAGAAAAGTGGAAGGAGAGTAGGGAGGCCTTTGCCCTGCAGTGGGACATCACAGGCTAATAATAATAATAGTAGTCCGCCGGTGTCGGGAGCAGGGTCCAAGCTAACGGTGGTTAGGGCTCCAGAGACAGGAACCTCCTCACAATGCGAGCTATATCGAGGAGTCAGAAGGCAGTAGGTACCTTCTGAATCAGACCCATGATCCAACCGCCCAATAATAATTATTATTGTTGTTAATTATAATAACGTAGATATAGAAAATCTGATAAATGATATTAAAATAGTAGATTCAGTTATTGTTGCCTTAGAAGCCCCTAGAGTCTAGGGCTTAGTCCATTAGATGCAAGTATATTTATTTCAGTCGGCAATTGCAATCAATTATTGATTGAGTTTCTATGTCAATTTCACGTTCGTCATCTAGCTTTATTGCAGCCAGCGATTCCATATATCGCTTGTTATAACCATGTTAAAATACCTATTAGCATACAGTTACGAACTTAAACCTAATAGAAAAATATACCTAGATAATTTAGGTACAGAGGCCAGTACATCAAGCTACCCCAATCTGTCAAATTTTCCCAATTGAATATAAACCTTATTATTTTGTATTTAACTTGAAAATCTATCAAAGAAATTTGACAGGTTGGGGTAGCTTGATGTGTTGGCCTCTGTACAAAAATGATTACAAAAATTATAACAGAAAATCTTCAAACGAAGCATCGCGATTCACCATTTATGTTAGTCCAATTAAAATCCAAAGCTACCTACCCCAAACTGCACCATTCTTGTGAAGTTCTCCACCCGGGCCCCTGGTGAAACAGCAGGACTATAATCTTTGCACGCCTTAAAGGCAGAATGTCCAAGGACTCTAACATCTGATTTGTAATACCTACATTATTTGCAAATATGTAAATATATTCTATTTTGAAATTAACTGTGTTTGTCTGTCTGTAACCTTTTCACGTGTTAACTGCTGATCGGATTTAGATGGATTTTGGCACACAGATAGACTATGACCACGGTTAGAACATACATACTTTTTACAACAAAACATATTACCGGAGTATCAATTACGTTCCCGTGGGGCCGTCCGACCGTCGACCGAACGTCCGACGTCCAAAATAAATAAACAATACCTAGTTCTGTTTTAAGGGGTGATGATACGCATTGAGATGAAGAACATTTCACTAATGGGGGTTTTACACTAGGTCGATTTTCGCCGTGCGATATCGTGTCAATAAATTCGCAAGTGACTAGTTCATTTTGCATCAAAGTTTCGACCGCCATGCGGCATTATAGCGGTCGATTTTAGTAACCCGCCACATGCGACCTGTCGCCGCACGACAAAAGTCGAAACCTACTCAACTTTGGAACTAGTGATTTTAGTCACCTGCGGCCTAGCAGAATTACCATTTAGACTGCCACAGGCTTTAGTCATCTATGTAAGACCCACATAAGGATGACGAAAATCGTCAACGAATTAAATATCCTCGTTAAACCAATGGAATGCTTGAATACTCATTCCTCAATCATGAATGCTATTAAAGTATAGCTTTAGTCGTTGCCAACACTGCATCACAGTTATCGTAGCTCATTACAGACAAGCTACAGCTGCACAGATTTATTATTTAGCTGCAAACCTTACGGAAACCTCATCATTATTCTTAGGGAGTAATTCAACTGAGTACCGTTGGTTGTATTATGTAGTACCTAATAACTAATTCTAATTGTAATACCCGGAGGTTTACTGACCGACTTCTTAGGAAGAAAATATAGTTTTAATACTGGTCAAGTTACATAATTTAACGCCCCAAATTTCGCCGAAAGGATAGACAGAGAAAGAAAGAAAGAAAATAGATTAATTTAGAATAGAATAGAACAGAAATACTCATTATTATATACACCATAAATATTACAGATATATATGTATATATTTTACAAGAGGTGATACAATGGTCGGTCTTATCGCTAAAAGCTATCTTTTAAAGACTTTTTGAGTGTTACTAGTTGAAGTTTATAAAGATACCGATGGATGTTCTCGAATAAAATTTAATTTTATAAATAGAAAACAAACAGCTCATTTATTAAATTAAAATTCAGTCGACAACATCCATCGGTTTCATACTAAACTTCAACTATATCCGACGATCCTGCGGACTTATCTCTCTTTTGTTGACTGTACATCAGATAAAAACGAATAAAAGAAGAAACAAAGGTGAAATAGTAAACCTTCATTTCTCCAGTAATTAGTGAGTCCTTGAAAGAGGACACCCCCTGTTAAAGGCTCATCTTCATATTGCCATTAACATAAATCCAAACTCTTGGCTGTTTCTAAGAAAATCTCAGTTGAAAAACCCAATAACACTTTGTACGACCTGGGTATCGAACCGAGGACTCCTACGTTCTGCAATCTCGTTTGCGACCACTAGACCAATAAGACCAATAAAGATAGATTTTCAAAAATGAACGTCAAATGATAACACTCCCACGCACACATTTCATGGCATTTGATCAACCCCCTGATTCAGAATCTCAACATAACTCATTTTGCGTTCGTTCAATTTGAGACCTTGACATTTTGACAATTCGTAATTTTATGGGTGTTAAATGGAAATTGACGACATATAGAATCCTTCTTCCGTTCGTCATCGTTAAGTTCTGAATAAGGGCAGAGAAGATTTTTGGATAGAATTTGATCTATAATGAAATCTGTTTTCATAATAAAGCCAGTTTGAACGCATTTAAGTTGATGAAAATGATTTAAAACTTCGTTGAAAAAAAAGAAAAAAAAATGTTTATTCATATAAATAATTTTAAACAATTTAAAAAACAGACACAGATTTAATTTTTTAGCTATTCTACAGAGGTACTTATGTATTTTATTTTTAAAGGCGGTTATTGTGATACCACTGTTTATATCGACTGGCAGGTTATTAAAAATAGTTGGGACTAAAAAAATTCTACACCTTCGACCATAATAATTATTATTTATTTATTTATTTAATACTTTAAGCGCAAATGTACAGAGGCGGACTTAATGCCATAGGCATTTTCTACCAGTCAACCTTCGGGTGATGCAGAGACAAACAGTGGCACTACAAATCTTCTCATATTATTGTTCCTTTGAGATCTTGTGCGTATAATATTGTTTTTAAATTCATTGCTGCAACACTGTTCTAAGGCTACTGACACCACTACCCTGTCATGAACCGGCAGCATTTTACATTCCAAAAATAAGTCTTCGTAATTTTACAACAGTTTTTTTGTGTTTTTATCTACTAATTGTTTCATGAATCTGATTTGCATTTTTTTTTTATTTTATCCAAATATGTTTTAAATGTGTTACCATAGCACGCCACCCCATGACGCTATGATGATGATGATTTATTATCTATGATTGAAAACTACAGGGTTATTGGAAAAACATCAACAACCTCTTAAGAGGTCATTGTACTCATCATTATGAACAACTAATTTTTACTATGGGACTAAACCTGAAATTGCGAAAAAAAATCAGCTGTTCAAATCATTTTGACGAGTTATGCGAACATAAATGTAGGGAACAGCAGATTTTTTTTCGCGATTTCAGGTTTGGCCCCATAGTAAAAGTTGTTCATAATTATGAGTGCAATGACCTCTTAAGAGGTTGTTAGTGTATTTCCAATAACCCTGTATAATCAATTAAAATATTTAAAGAAATGTTTTTCCTAAGTTACTTACCTATTGTTAATATATATGTATTTCAACTTTTTAGCTTAGTTGTTAATTTTATTGTGCACGCTATGGTCTCCTATACGTAAAGGTGTGCATCTACTTAATACCTAGCGTTATCCTTATGTGTCATGTATTGTGTACAGACGCCAGCACATCAAGCTACCCGAAACTGTAAAATTTTCCCAATCAACTTTGAACCTTATGCTTCAGCGATAAAGATTTTAAACTTTCTATTAAATCTATTAAAGAAACACAGATTGTAGTAGCCTGATATGCTTGCGTCTGTACATATTTTCTTGGAGATCCTAAACCAATAAATAAATAAGACGATCATCCAAAACTCCAAAATATTAAAATTAGGAACATAATAGATATCTACCTCTATTTAAACTCTACTCTTTTAGCAGGAAAGTCTTAAAAGCCATGAAAAGGGACTCTTCAGGCTTTTAATATTGTTCAAGTATTTACTTTCATACTTATTTTTAACACTACGCCCTCCATGTTCTACTGGTTGCAAGCACGACTGCTCAGCGTGCGGTCTTGGGGTTCGTACCCCTGGTTGGACTTGTCTTATTGTGCTTTCCATTGGGAAATTTTCAGTAGCAGCCCGGAATCTTGATACTAATCCAGATGCCCGGCTAATGGCTTCAAACTCAAACTTAATCCTCAACCCCCCCCCTCCCTTCACCCTCTTGATATTATATACTAGCTCCTGCCTGCGACTTCGTCGTGAAATTTCTTGTTCCCCCGACCAACCCCGTCGCATCGCATTGCCTGCTCGCGCTATAACTTCGTTATCGCTTAGCGTTCCCTGTTACTTTTTCTTTTTGCTCGACTCCTAAGGGCCATAGCGTGATATTATAGCCTATAGCCTTCCTCAAGAATTGGGCTATCAAATGCAAACAGATTTTTTTTTAATTCCACCGGAAGTTCCAGATATTAACGCACTAAAACAAAAAAAAAAAACTTCAGCTTTATTGTTAGTATAGATTTGGGACTTAAGACTCCCAAAAAGAGGAGGTACCGAACACCCCTGCCCGTCCCCTCAGGATATACAGTCGTGATGTTATATTACGATTGAATATTTTAATAGAGGTCCCTAACCTCATCCACTTAACGATATCTACCCAATACAATGCTTTATGAAAAGTTTCATAGATTAAATCAATCCACGGAATACCAAAGGTTACCAAGATAATCTCCGCAAGTGAACGCTCGCCTTTATCGCTAAGTTAAGTCAAGTTACTTACTCAAGTTGAGGCTGTACGGCCGGCCAGTCAGCCTTCGTCGTCCGCGCAACCCGCACGCCCGTACTTAACGTAACTTAATTCCAACTTTAATCGTAACTTAATTCGAAGATAACATAAACAATAACGAACAAACCGTGTCTAAGTTGACAGTGATTTATAAGTGTTACGTTTGTTTAACTTAAGTGACAGTTAAGTTGAGTTTGCGGGTTAAGTTAGCGAGTGCAAACTTTTTGTTTTGAATTTTTTTCTTTGATATGGTAGTGGAATGTTTAATTTTAAGTGTAGTGCTCATATCTGTATCAGTTATGTGTGAGGTTTTTGTTGTGTAACTTAATTTACTTTGTGATTGCAAACCCTATTGTGTGGAGTTGTTCTGTCGTAAAACTACAGTTAACCTATTAGATAATGGTATTGGGCAAATATGGGGCAATTTAAAACACAAACACTGCTCTAATTTTAATTGGAAAACCGCAATGTAGAAAAAAATATGAACATCCAAATTGCGAACCTTCTCCTTTTTTGATCTCGCTTAAAAACAATATTTTCGAACTGCACTATAAAATCAAAACTAATCGAAGTTAGTACATGCGCATTTATCGCATTGGGTTATCCTGTAACGGTAGTAGTCAGTAGAAAAATAAATAACTTGAAAACACTAAACAAACTTAAAAATAACAAACTTAACTTACCTATATTTTAATCAATTATATTTTCGTGTAAAAATTCACATTGTAACAATAATATATCAAATAGTAATAGTAATCTATCAAATCTAAGTAAGTAATCAAAATCTACCTAAGTATAAAATAAGAAACATACTTCATTTCTTTAACCAAATTCATTCGTTAAACCAAATATTTGTAATATGTTATCTAGAAAATTACAACTAAAACTAAATTACTAGAAAGAAAATAAAAATAAAAACATTACACGAATAACTTAACATGAACTTAACGTTACAAGTTGCGTTTAAGTTAAACTAGTTCACAATGATTGATTTCGCTATAGTACGTTATTAAGTGGCGTTAATTACACTTCGCTGTAATGGCATTACTCTAAAATCAAGTTTTACGATCAAAATATTAGCGGTCATAATCATTACGTTTTGCTGTTCAATACTAGCATTATTAGCAGTACAGATAGATAAAGCAGCGGTGATAACGGTCCTGACTTACGAGTTGTAAGGTCGTGGGTTTGAACCCAGGCAGGCGCTTTAATTTTACACACTGCTCTCAAAACGGTGAAGGAAAACACCGTAAGGAAACTGGCATGTCCTAGAACAAGAAACTCGAAGACATGTGACATCTAAGATCTAACAAACTGCACTGGGCCCGCGTGGCAGATTATTAGCCTACCCCCTCTCGAGGTCTGTGTCCCAGTAGTGGGAACATTATAGAATGATTGTATGTATGGCCAAAATCAACGTGTTATCATAATTCTATCAATACAATACGAGCCACTTTTAAAGAGTTTCTTTATTCGGAGCTAGTTGCAGCATCAGGTCATCTCCACCAAAATAAAGTACATATTGTGATTGAAATGGTAGAATAGGTATACAAATACATAATAGACCCTCCTCTATGGAAGTAGCTATCACAGGTAAAATTAACTTACGAATCTATTTATATGCCCAGTTTGGCAATGGGAAATACTACCACTGGTAAGCAAAACGATTCGTTTTTGTTTATAGGAACCGTGCATTAGTGTGTCCCGAAATTAACCCGCAGCCGTTATGACGAAATCGAGGGTATAGAGAATCCCATATACAAAAATATATAGCTATACGTGTAAAAAATATTATTTTCAAAACAAATAGTGTAGAGTTATCTCAACAACTCTCTCCCTTGAATTTGTATGTATATATATTATATTATAATTATATATTATAGTCATTAGTATGTATGTGTATATAACCTATATATGTATTTGTGTACATAGTTTTAATAGTTTTTTTTATCATTGTTCCTCTCAACCAAAGCACCTGCCATCTAATCTCTTCACCACCCTTGGTTGACTGGTAGAGAATGCCTAGCGAAAAGTTTAAATAAATAAAAACCAAAACATAGTCCTGTCAATTCCTGTCTTTGCTGTCGCACAGTCATAATTTATCAATCTCTAATTTCTCTTGATAGCAGCAAAACCATGAGAAATGTCTGCGAGTGCAAAGGTCTTGGCATTATTGTAGAAATATATGATTTGTTACTAAGTTACTAGCTGTACCAGCGACGTCGATCGCGGGCATGTCGGAAAAATATATTGGGTTTCATGAGTTTTTTTTTTGCGCGGAACGTAATTTTTTTTATAAAATAAAAGTACCCTAAGTTACTTCTTATAACATCAGCTACATGCCAGTGAAAGTCCTGACATAATTGGTCCAGCTGTTTAGGAGATTAACCGAAATAAACAAAGAAAAATTTAAAAAAAAATTGTTACAAATATGTACCAAATGCGAAAGTTTGTCTGTCTGTCTGTTACCTCTTCACGCTTAAACCGCTGAACCAATTTAGAAGAAATTTGGTATAGAGATAGTTTGAGTCCCGGGAAAGGATTATGATACTTTTTATCCTGACATTCCCACGGGATCGAGACTTATGCGGGTGAAACCGCGGGGCGCAGCTAGTACTTTCATATGAATTTAGTAAAACGCTGTTATTTTGACATTAGCAAATTCAATTTTATTTATTTATATGTATATATTTATGTTTATGAGTATAGATATTTATGACTATAGATAACTTACCTACTCGAATTTCCATTTCAAATAATTATAAACCTGTAGTTATGTTTTTGGATTCATATTTCGTTCCACTACAGCAATCACAAAGAATCCAATTTCAACATTTCAATACACATTGACAAAATGAACAAGAAATATAACACACACGAATTTTTCGTAAATAATAATTATGTATGGATTAAATTCTTCAACGTATAATCTCGGAACCCAAAAGTCGGTTGTCACGCCGCCCCTAATAATTTGAATTTCGAACACAATACAATAGTCAAAAGCGTAACTAATTTCTTTATGGAAGACGAATGATTCGGAAAGCATTTTGATGTCAGCGACACGACTACGACACGATATTTATTTATTTACTTCCAGGCATTCTTTTCCAGTGTCACCTCGATTCAACCCATGCGGAAGGTCTAGGTCGTTATTTCCCCAATTATGTTTAAGTCTCCTAAACAAGCGCGATCTTATTATACCGGACTGCCACTGAGAAACTCATAATGGAAAAACTCAATAACACTTTGCCCAACCCAGGAAACAAACTCAGGTACCCACGCTTAGAGGTCTCGCTTGTGATCACTAGACCGTCGAGGTTTTTAACATCAGTGTTTGAAATACAGATATAGATAAACTTTGATAACGCAAGTATCACGATCTGTATGAAAACCAAGCGTGCCATTTTTTGAATACCTACTATGACGTTACAAGCACTATTTAGTGATGGGAACATCAAATAGCCCATCCATCTCGCCCCACCCCTGGGGCCTAGCGCCAGCGCTCACGCTCACCCAGGCAGCAGTACACAGGACTGAGCGCGAAAGTGGCGGCTTACGATTTTTGTACGTAAGCTGGTGCGATTTTCGGCATGCGAAGTAGTTGCTCTTGCGGTATCTATATCTGTGGTTTGAAAGCACTTATGTATAACCCCTTGCCAATTATTACTTCATTCAAATTCAAAACAGATCAATTCTAGGTCCTCCTAACCAAGAAATATACTAATACTTTATTATAAGCCTACTTTCATACCTAAGCAGATTTTCCGCTTCAAACTTCATGAGTAACATCTTAATAAAAACCAATTATGATGTAAAATAAAAAAGCAAATTGTATCGAAATCGATATCGGAAATCGGTAGTCATTTTAATGACATGTGATGCGAAGGAATGAGAAAAACTGTCGCGAGGAAAGATTTGAGTATAAATGTGGATGGCTATAGAGTAGGGGAAGACCAAAGAAATGATGGATGGACTGTGTGAAAGATGATATTAAGGCTAGAAAAGAGGGTCGTTACCGAGATGACGATTAATAGAGAAGTATGGAAGAAAAAGGGATAAGAGCAGGAGAATGACGATTATGTAAATTAAATTCTTATTTAAAAGTCATGAAATGTAAATGTCTTGCGAAACGATTCAATACTTTTGGTTACAAACAATGTTGTTTTGGTTCTTTTTAAAAACAAAACACCAAGGAATGTTTCTTTTGGGCAACATTTCCTATGATCATCATTTTCCTCTAACAAGCAGCAAGAATCTTCTCTTCGTCCTTAGTTACATCTCTAGCGGCCGTCATTTCTCATCTTTCACACAAGTCATCTAGCATTTCGTGGCCTCCCCCTTCTCTCATTACTACTAGCTTCTGCCCGCGACTTCAACCGCATGAAATTTCACATAAAATAATTTTTAATATCCTATGACACTCGCCAATATTGCAGCTTGACATTAATGACAGAATTTTCGGAATGGTATCAGTAGTTCCGATGATTACCCCTACATAAAAACTCAAAATTTTACCTCTTTATACATATATACATTCACACCTTCTTACCATAGGGTAGGTAGAAACTACAGAAGCCCACCTGCTATGATCCTATATACAGAATGATTTTTTTATGAAACTGCAATCGCGAAAAATGTAGGGAGCAGCTGATTTTATTTCGCGATTTCAGGTTTGGTCCTTTAATAAAAAATGTTTGTACGGTTATTCTAACGTGCCAACCCTAGTGGGGCAGAATCCAACAAGATTTTAAAGCAGTGGAATCTGCCCCACTACTTCGATTTAGTGGGGCAGATTCCACTGCAAAATTTTAGGCATTCCACCTTGCCCCACCAGTGGGGCGGCTGGTGGGGCAAAGTGGAATAATCCGTTCGTAATGATGAGTACAATGACCCCTTAAGAGGTAGTTGGTGTTTTTCCAATAACCCTGTATAGATATCTGCTAGTATCATCACCAATACTTCTCTCCACTGACTGTCTTTTGTTTCAACCATGTATACAGCATCATAATCGCGTGACACACGATCAATCTCAATCTGAATAATTTCTCTCTTCTTCTGTTAGTTCTGTTAGTGTGTTAAATGATAAATGATTTATTTTCTGCAAGTGGATTTGTACGAACACTTTTACACGCCAATCATATTTTTTTTAAGCTAGATGAGATCGGCGTTTCCTATCTGACTACCCTGAGAAGAAAGGCCGAAACAAACTCAGGTCTCAGAAGTCACAGTCTCTTTTAAAGTCCAGACAAAATCTTGGTCAGATCATGTGAAGACCATGTAGATTGGTGTCTGAAATGGTCTTTTGAGGAAAGAACGACACAGATTGAGCGGACCTGTCCAGTCATTGCATTCATTTGTCAAAAATCGTGCAGCTCAGAGGAGCTCAATGATTCGACGAACAATACCAAAGAAAGGACATTTGGGTAGGCCGCGTAAATTACTCAAACTGCCAGATCATGATTAAAACTAACTAAAAAGGAAAAAAGAAATGACCCACATAGTCCTCAAAACTTGTTACGCTATCACCCCGCTGAGCATATACTCGAACATACATTTTGTATTCTTTAATGAACTCTCCAATTCACATTGCACGCCCTACGAACAGCACCTTGCTCTCCCTTGAACTAATAAATATCATCCGATCTTAACTCTTATCTTATCTGCTCCGCAGCTTTCTATAAATTATCAGTATCTAATGCACATATTATGTAGCCCCACTTAATATAAGCGTTCACTTAGTTAATATTGAACTATAGTCCGCGCGGAACTAGTTGGCCGCTGAGATGGTGACAGGGGTGAGGCGGCGGCTGCGGTTCGCAACGCACGTACTGAATAATGCGCCCCCGCCCCTCCATCCCACCGCTCACATACCTAAGGCACGGCCAACTAGTTCCGCGCGGACTATAGCTACGACTCGTAGTCCGGAGCTAGTAAGTTACTATCATTTATGTAGATTTCGTTGATTATTTTTCCTTGAATGGCTTTTAATTGGAACCGGTGAAGAAGAATCGCCTTTCTATTTAGAATTGTCTACAATGAGCATTTCACTGCCTTTATTATTTATTCATTTTTTCTTTTTGGCAAAACGGATCATTCAATTAACGATTAATCGTATTTTTATCATAATTAAAGACACCATCTCAACAGCGTCATAATCATAATATCATTAATTTCTTATAAAAGGCACTTTTGAACGTCAAAATTTATACGAAAATACAATTTAATCTAGATATTCCAAATGGTAGTTTTTTATAGAGAAGAAATGACAAGAAACTCACAGTTAGATACTCTTTTAAAATGTTTTATAATATTTTGTGTGTGACCATAGCAACACAATCTTTTAACCAAACTAGAATGAGCTGCAATTGCTTCCATGAGCTACGATAAAAAATAGAGCGGTGGATCCTGGGCAATCAGCCACGCCACCAGCCTCAACAGGCTCATGTTGTGGTAAAAGATTAGTCAGTCAACACTGACTAATCTTTTACCACAACATGAGCGAGACAAGGAAAAGATTAGTAAAATGCCTGCGACTTCGTCCGCGTGAAATTTCACCCTCCTCCCAATTAACCTATTAGGGGTGGAATTTTGAAAAAACTTTTCTTAATGGATACCTACTCTTCACAAAGAACACACCCTCCGAATTTCATGTCTCTAGGACCAGCGGTTTAGGCTGTGCGTTGATATATCAGTCAGTCAGGACTTTGAATTTTATATATATAGACCATCAGCCCGCAGTGGGCCCGCGTGGAGTGGCCCACTCCCTCTTACAGAGAGGAGGCCTGTGTCCCAGCAGTGGGAACATTATAAGCTGATTATGCTTAAGTTCAGTCATGCCGGGCGCCGTCAGTAGGGACTGGTCATCTCTTTGCTGCCATGGCTTATTTTAATTTAATAGGTATTTGAATTGCTTTTTTTTCTCGTCTTTTCATTATGGACACTTTTAACGTTCTGCGTCGTTCTCACATGCATAATTGTTAACATGAATGATGTAACCAACACTTTGTAACCATATTATTTTGATTTAAAGGCCCTACGGTTTTAAGGTACCTACGCTTTGGAATGGGCAACTAGCTTCATCTTTCTGACTGATCGACCCATTGACAATTCAAAAGTGCCTGTAATTGCTTTAATTGAAATAAATGCTTTTAGTCTGAGTTCACTTGTTAGCACGTAAAGATAAATTCTTGCGAGCTAATTTTCGACAACTTCCTAGTCTATCAGGTTGAAACTATATTGTACAGACGCCAGCACATCAAGCTACTACAATCTGTTTTTCTTGAATAGATTTTCAACTTTATCGTTAAGCACAAGGTTCAAAGTTGATTGGGAAAATTTTATCATTTTAAGTTTTATATATATTACACAACTCTTATACCTAAAATATTTATGATGCATCTAAGGTAGGTATTAGTCAGCTAAAGATAACGTCAAATCCTTAATTGCTAACCAATCATCCGATTATGATAATTTTCCTCATACAGCATAAACAATCAACGTGTTTTTTGTGGTATTAAGTACCTATATCCGATTAAAAAATACTTACAAAGAAGTCCAATTAGTGATGTAGGCATTAATTTAGCTTGTTAGAGGGCAATGACATTCAGATGTTCTAGAGTTTGGAGACCAAAGGTCAGTGGCATTTTACATAATTAATATGTACAGTCAGTTATAGCAATTAGCTTTTATATTTTATTTATTTGAGGAAAGTAAATAAAATATAAAAGAATTGTAAAATTCTCATCATCATCAGCCCATAGCATTGCACTGCTGGACATAGGCCTCTGCTATTGCACGCCATTCAACTCGATATTCGGCAACTCTCATCCAGCTGCTACCAGCCATCCTGCGAAGATCGTAAAATTCTATCGATTCGCATTCTAAAAAATCTCAACCATTTATGCAAAGGTGGGTCAGCTAATTGCTATAACTGACTGTACATCGCGAATAAATTAGATAATCCATACGACTTACTTATTAAATATTATAAATGCTAAAGTATATTTGTCTGTCCGTCTGCTGAATTTTCACGCCTAAACCTCTGAACCGATAGTTATGAAATTTGACAGTTAGGTGGCCTGGGACCTGGAGAGGGCATAGGCCACTTTATAATCTAGAAAGTTGTATAAAAAAATTATTACAATAATTACTTTCTATCCAACTTACAAGTTTCACCTAACTTTCACAGAATCTAAATCTGAAAACGAGTTCACCGGTCTATTCTGTGAAATCTCACCGTGAAAACTTAGGTGAAGTGAGCTTTAAATAAGCGGTCCATTCCACCTGCGGTGCTATTCTGTGAAAATCTCACTGTGAAAACTGTCAATGGTGTCAATCCCTAGCATCAGTTGGAATGAATCAGTTGGTTTTTACAGAATAGACCGGCTGATCCCTAGAGGATTGACACTATTGATTGCTCAGTTCACCTAACTTCTCACGGTGGCGATATAACAGAATCGACCGGCAGTTTTTGAAAAGCTAAGTGAAAACATAGAAGTCATTTAGGTATATAGTGGTTTTCGAAAAACATTGGGGGTAGGTATCAGTTATAGATCGCAAATCCCAACCTACAAAGTGACTCAGAGTTAATTATTTTTTTAATCCAGAAAGCTTTCCCTTAGTCAAATAAAGTCCTAATACCATTATCCATAACATACTGAGTTTAAACGACAGTGCTATCTTCATCACACTGATCATCTTATAAACGCCATCTGGTTGCATTTTTTGAAGTAAATAAGTAAATTGTTCATGACTAATTTTGTTTACTTGTTTTGTCTTTTTCATCCGTGGAGCTTTATTGCAGTCAGCTTAGCTAACTTTCTTTTTAGTGCTCATATACACGAGCGACACGCGCGTCATCGGTAGACGCAACTGCAGCTACCGACACGCACACGCCGCTACATCTGCTGTTGACGCGTGCCCCTCTTTTGTATGAGCACTTACGGTCAATTTTCATACTAGCGCAGAGTCGAAGCGCATCGAAGCGTTAATCTGATAGTTAACATAGCAAATTCACCCTTATCTCCACAACGTAATGCAAGCGCATCAAACAGCGTTGGTCGCGCTCAGACGCGCGAATTCCGTCGAATGCGTTCGAATTCGCGCGTCTTCTTTTTATCTTAGAAGAAATATGTGCATTATGTTGTGGAGATAAGGGTGAATTTGCTATGGATTAACGCTTCGATGCGCTTCGATTCTGCGCTAGTATGAATTGACCCTTAGGCACTTAGCCTTATCAAGGTTCAAGCAATCTACACATCTTTTCTTTGGTCTGTCTCTGAGGGCCAAGCACGAACGCGCGGAATACTTACCGTAACATAGATACACATAGGATAGGTTCGAATGATTTTCAAATTGAAAAGACTCGTTTAGAACAACACATATAAACTATAATAATATGTACATTTATATAAAAAAATAAGTAAAATAATCATAGAGTATTATATTATCTGTGTCATAGGGCATCAAAGAATTCGTCCGCATCGCTGTCAACAGGAACAGTGCCCAAAAGGCTGGCAGCATTGCCACGTTGTATGGCAATGCTAATTCTTTGGCCAAGAAATAGGCCAGCCCTCTGGTCACGTGAAGAGTCGACTAACCGCTTGGCGATATCTCGAAAAACCAAGTGGGCACTCGGACCCCATGGCATGATGTTTGCATAGTTATAAGACTATTCATATCTATATATAAACGGTGAAGGAAAACATCGTGAGGAAACCGGCATGTCCTAGAACCAAACATTCGAAGACATGTGACATCTACCAACCCGCACTGGGCCTGCGTGGTAGATTACAGCCCACTCCCTCTCACATAGAGGAGGCCTTTGTCCCAGCAGTGGGAACGTTATAGGCTAATCAGCCTATAACGTTCCCACTGCTAATAATCATAATCATGCTTATGCATATCTATGGGTGATATTAATTTATTGTGCTTGTCGCAAAAATTTAAATGATTTAGAATACCTAGTTGTGTTTTCGATAAAAAAATCGTTCGAATATGTACTTGGGCCTTATAGCCTCCCTCCCCTCCCTCCGGTCCCTTATAGCCTGTAAAATTCAGTCATTAAACTTCATTTTGCAGTCGTATTATGTAATTCACTAGTACGTAGAAATGTCTTTATAACTACCTGGGTAGACAGGAAACCTTCCAATATTAAACAAGGTTCCTACATCAGTCTCATGTCCTACAGAGTCTATTTTCAACGACAAACAGACGAGTTTTGCTCTATCTAATCTTCCAATGTCCACCCACTAGAACCATACTATCTATTCAATATACTTAGTCAGTACAAATCTAGATTTATATCTAGGTTGATTTCCATAGCACTCTACATGTCCTTACTAGGGATTAGTTTTTCAACTTTCGCGAGAAATGTGCTCTTCGGAATCTGTAGATCTATCTATGCATGGCTATCTACCCTTTCAGCCGTTAAAGGCATGATTACTATTCAAACCACAATGTGTATAAAAGCAAAAAATAAAACTTTTTTTTTACCCGACTAGGATGAAGATAAACGAAAGAGTCTACAGACCAGCCGTCGAGAGAATGCGTTCCTGACACTTGGCAGTGCGACAATTCTTCTAGTGGCCAATAAAGATCAAATTCGCACAACACGTATTGGTTTGTATGAAACTGACAGGTGTCAAGAACGCATTCTCTCGTCGGCCGCGCTGTAAAGGATGATTTCCACCAAACGGCTCGCATCGCATCGGATCGGAATAGATTTTACAATATTTCAACGATATTAAATCGTGTACACAGTATTTAAAGTCTATATTTCCAAGCCGCGCACAGCAGTTTGACAGCGGGCGACGTCTACCGCGACATGCGATCGTAGCCGAAAATATGCTGCGACGCGCGAGCGGCTCCGTTCACCTGTCGTCGTATCCGATCGAATCCTTTCGGCTGTCATCCAAATTTTTATTATCCTCTTCTGTGTTTTATGATTATTTTCTTCTTCTAATGCAATAGTTAACCATATTACGATAACTTCAACCATTTTCAAAAATTAGAACACGTCAACACGGTAGGAATGAAACTATTTGACATGCGAATCCCGCACCCCCGGCCATAGGTAGAGGTGGAACACCGCGGTGGTTTTAGCCGGTAAGAGTCCGGCATGCCCCTCTGTCCCCCCCACGATGGAGGAAGTCCATGAGGATTTCCACCGCGCAAAAAAAAAAAAAATAGGCGCAGAAACGGATACGTTCGCAAGCGACGATACGGAGCCGATCGAATGCGTCGACATGCTGCCGGACACGATTGACTGTCGCCGCAACCGTTCGTATCCTTCCCAATCCGATGCGATGCGAGCCGTTTAATATGTCATTGCGTTGTTTCATGATAAGTGTTTATTATTTTCATTCTTTCTGTAAGACCATTCTTCTACTTAATTTTATAGGATTCCAATGCAATAAACTCCTGCATACTTCCATTCATCACATAAGACTGAATTTCAAAGAACGAACAATAAATGTATATCAAGTGACAGTTCAATAATGTGACGGCGGCCATCTTTATTACAATATGGCGTCGCTTGGTGTGTTCCGATTTCTGGTGCTGTTAGCTGCACTGGTGTGGATCCTGGCTGAGGAGAAGAACGAGACGCGGAGACCATACCCCTGGACTAACGGCAGCTGGTTGTGAGTATATTTTTTTTTGTTTTCTGATCGTGAAACCATTGTGGACATAATTTGACTTACTTTTACATTAATGGTTCTGACTATGGAAATTTGAGAAGGGAATGATGAGCAGCATTCTCGTCAAACTTTATAGAGACTTCGTTTACCAATTCATCTGCCAAGCGTGTTTGTTTGACATTGAACCTATGCACCTTACCACCACCACGCATCTACTTATTGCGGGAAAAAAGTTTTTTTGAAAACCGGCTGTGTGTACGAACACTTGCCAGGAAGCATTCTAGGCAAAAAGTCAAAAGATATAGGGTGGAGGGCAACGCCCAAACTGAGTCTAAAACTCAAAATTATACAAACACATAGTTTTATAACTTGTATGTTTACTTTGTATTTTACAGTTTTATACTAAGATATAGATAAGTCGTCGTCGAAAAGGGTGGCACATTATTCAGTTTAGTTTACGGAAAATAGGTGCCGAAGGTTTTTTTGTAAAAGGGCTTTCACAGTCTGAGAAATTCTTTGCCCTTGAGCGAAAACCTCCGCGCCTGAACATAATGTTATGGTCGAAAATTAAAATTACGCCGATCACGTTCTTGTCGTAGACACTTTTAGTGTTCTTAGCCTAGGACCACCTACGATCCTTTTTACTATTTTCGTGTCTATTCTATCTACTATCTCGCCTGCCTCTCACTCTCTCTTTCCCACAATCTTCAGTTCGTTACTATTCTACATATACATAAACTGACGCTTTCTTCACATGGGTACCCTTTTTTTTTGTATGGGTAGCCTTTTTTTTTTTTTTTGTGGATGGGAAATCATCTAATGACTCCTCCCGCTCTGGGTGGAGCGGAAGGGAGTGTCAGACTCTTACTGACTAAAACCCACCCGTGTTCCTTCCTTAAGCCCTTTATGTTCCGGGGCAGCGGTAACCCTTTCGGACGATCCCGCTACCCCGGTGGATGGGTAGCCTCATGTGACGAAAGCGTCAGTAGGTATGGCCAAAACTATAGAATGCCACCTACTACGATCCTTACATACTCCTTTTACCGTTTACGTTCATACATCTGAGGGACAATTCTCGTCATTTTAAGAACGTTCACAGTTTGATCTTAGTTTCAATCTGTCAAAAATACCTCTACCTAATTTCCTAAATTTTTTACAAGTTTTGGACATTTTTTTGTCGCCGAGATGAGACAGCGACTAGATTTTGAACGTTTTAAATTACGAGAATTGGCCTTCTGCAAGGTCATAAACGTACGCCGGTTGCGGGTACTACGCACCTGACCTTTCTAAAAAAATCACCAATAAGGCCACTAGGTATATGTATTTCTAGGGCGTCCATTCTTCATGTATTTCTAGAAGCGGTGAATGCTTATGCGAATCTCGCACCCCCGGCCATAGGTAGAGGTGGAACACCGCGGTGGTTTTAGCCGGTAAGAGTCCGGCATGCCCCTCTGTCCCCCCCACGATGGAGGAAGTCCATAAGGATTTCCACCGCGCAACAAAAAAAAAGGGCGTCCATTCTTGTTCCTATAAAGTCATTCACAAACGCTCCGTTAAAAAAAAATTAGATATGACTATTCACTCCATATAGCCCATCTATGTAGGTATGTATGTTTTATAGCAAGTCTAGACGTGTCTCAGGTGGCGTTAAAGCTACAATAAACCCCGTTTTATATGACGCTGTGGCGAATTCAGATTGGATATACGAGCAAGCTCTTTGAAATGAGAGTTATTTTGAGGATTAGGTACAGGTGTGAAAGAGTTCGGATATTATTCAAGTTTAGTTCGAGGACATCGTTAATATTGTCATAATTTTAATAATGCCACATGAGAGCATAGTTTTTCAGCGTTACCATGGTGGTGGTGCTCGAAATCGAAGGTATTTAATAAACAAATGAAGTCATACTTTCTCACTGTCACCAGTAATGTTACACAGTTCTTGTTGGATTTGATATAAAAACTATGTAATTTTCAAAATGCCCCAAAAATAAGAGATAGGCTTGTACATGACATACGTTGGATAAATGCATGGTGCGCTTGCATTGGTAATTGCTCACATCGAGCGTTGCACAAACCTGCCTTTAGCAAAGGCCAATATTATTGTAACTAGTATTTGTTACCAGTGTCACAGGTATAAAACCTGAACTCCAATTCTCGTAATTTAAAACGTTCCAAATCTAGTCGCTGACATTTATTTGTCGCCGAGATGAGACTGCGACTATATTTCTGTCTGTTTTGTCTCATCTCGGCGACAAACAAATGTCAAAAATGTAGGGAAATTAGAGGTATTTTTGAGACTGGGATCAGACTGTGAACGTTCTTAAAATTACGAGAATTGCCCCTCTGTTATCTGTTAAATATAACAAGCAGTAATACGGTAGTAAGCTAGGGGGGGGGGGGGGGAGGCAAGGGTGGGCAATGCCCACTCTAGAATCTTCTTTGCGCACTCTAGAAAAATCGATAGAATTGAAGAGGTACTAACTGTTTAACGGCTTCTCCTTCTAGGAGCACTACGTTGTCCGTCAGTCTGTCTGTCAGTCAAGACCCTTTTTCTCAAGAACGCGTGGAGGTATAAAGTTGAAATTAATATCAAATACGTAAGGAATTCTAAAAAAAACATGATTTTGATGAAATTATTTATTACTAAGCGTCGTATAAGATCTCGTCTCTCATTAAATGACTGGTTTGTTCACTTGGAAGGCTGCTACCCTAAACAAAATCTCTAGTTACGCCAATGTAATACCTCAAAGTCAGAACCGACTACTGCTTATACTTATGCTTAGCCTTCATCATCTCACTGCTAGGCAACTGCCATCTCATGACTTTTAACGATTTCGGTCTAGGGCTAAATGTGAGCTATTATATATTAGTTTTGTTTAGTTCGTCCCTCCATCTTCTAAAAAAACAACTAAGCACCTAGATAAAAGAACTAGACTAGTCGTTATGTTAACATTAGGATAATCAACACAGTAAATCAATCCTTCTTTATAACGATAACCATTTAATTAATTAACACAGACGATAATGTGAGTTGAGTTCGGCGACGCCTGGGGTATCCTTCCTAACTCCGTATATCCAGAACTCGTAGCTCAGAGATGTCAGCTGGCTGCTTATAAACGACAGCGTTATTGTGTCCTGAAACAACAACCACTTAAGTATTAGAAGAACTTATTGCAAAAGAAGTTGCTTGGGTAAATAGGTACTAATACCATTTCAGTACGAAAGCGACATTGCAGTGTTATAATTTGAAGGTGAAATTACAGGCACAAGAATCATGTCCATTGGCGATCGTTTTGGTATTATTGGATTAAAGTTTTGACGATGGTAACCAATGTTCATCAGATAGACTATCGTTTACATTAAAAAACAACCAGTGAAAAAGAAATTATTGAAACGCCTGCAGAAAAACGACACGCAACATTTGTGCTTGCAAATTGTACTAGTTAATTTTCAGTCAGGCGCTAGTTATAAATCGCACAGAAATTGCATTATGATCTCATAGCGTTTCAAAAAGATTAAAAATGCTTTTTAAAACAATCTTTCTGAAACTGGTGATTCTGGTGATGTGACCTTCAATGATTTAGCTCAAATTCAGGAGCATTATTATTTTAATCATAAGGTCGTGTTTACAGATTTTCATATTTCATAGATTCTACTCACCAGCAGGACTCCTCCATCAGTAATATACCCCTCACTGGTAGGTCCGTCTATGTACAGGATCACCTTGAAGCCCGTTATGATGTTATCTTCGTCTTCTGTAAAAGTTTCCTGAAACAGGCCGATAAGGGATACAGTCAACTGCATGCAAAAACCACTATTAGGCACTGCAATGAAATAAAATTGCTTTTAACGTCAAATTATAACCATCTGCCTGCGGTTAAGTGTACATGGTGATGTGTGAGCTGGGGGTCTAATCTCTATGTCCGTTAACGAAGATACAGGTCCGTCCGAAAGTAGGTTTACCGTCAAAATAAGTGACACTTAAAAAAATTCGGTCAGAAAACACATCGGTAGCAGGGACAACTGTCAAAATAGTTTTGTCATTCATTCTTACACTCGGACTTTTAATTAGCTGCAGTAAAATGACAGCTTATGTTTGGTATATATTACCACTTTTTAACGTTTAAATAGTGTGACAAAAGAATCGGTTCATTTAATTAATACCTATTCAGTTCAAAATTCATCAATGTAAAATTGATTTTATAAGACAGGATAATATTAAGTATTAGAGAATTATATTGATAAAGAAATCTATATTAATAAAAAAAATTACAAGGCTTAATTTTGTCATCACTTTAGTGATCGGATTGGGTTTATAAAACGCATTTATTCTAATCACAAACATTTATTTAAAAAACTTATATTTACTTATAGAAATTATTTCTTAGATCGTTATATCAGGATATAGAACAAAATGAAACAAAATTATCTATATCATTTTTATCCGATCATTACAAAGAATATTCGATTGTTTACGATTAAATCAAAATTGGTCTATTTCAAATATGTAAATTAAAAAGATGTTTCATTGCGTTTTAATCTATCACTAGCAGAGATAGTGTGACAACATTTTTTAATGAACATACAGTAAGTAGTGTCATTTTACTGCATCTAATTAAAAGTCCGACCGAGTCCGAGGGGTCCGTGGCTAAATAATAACAGCCGCACAGGTCGATCGATCAGGTTAAGCTACGCTTGCCGCGGTTGGTCTGTGGATGGGTGACCATCTTTACATACTGAGACCCCTCCGTGCCTCGGAAAGCACGTTAAGCCGTTGGTCCCTGCTGTCATTCGTGGATCTTTGACAGTCGTTACGGGTAGTCAGAAGCCCGAAAGTCTGACAACCAGTCTTACCAAGGGGTATCGTATTACCCAGTAACTGGGTTGTGGAGTTCAGATAGGCAGTCGCTCCATGTAAAATACTGGTATTCAGCTGCATCCGGTTAGACTGGAAGCCGACCCCAACATAGTTGGGAAAAGGCAGGCAGATGATGCAGATGATGAATTAAAAGTCCGACCATAGCTCGGGCCCCAAAGTGATCTCATGTCCGTAAGTGATACGGAGTAGGTAAATCTAGGACTGTATAGGTATGCAAGCTATAAAATTTCCCCTGGAATAAATATCAGTTTTTAACCGACAAAAAAACGGAGGAGGTTATCAAGTCGACGCGAATACCTATATATATTTTTTTTTAAATAGAACTATCACAAGATCTATATTTTTAGATAATCGGTATAATCCAGTAAAATACTAGTAGGTATTGTAATTAATTAGGTAAGGTAAGCCGAAGATTAATAATCTTCGGCTTTTTTTACCAACCCGCACTGGTCCCGCTTGGTGGATTATGGCCCACTCCCTCTGATAAAGAGAAGGCCTGTGTTCCAGCAGTGGGAACCTTAACTGATTATGCTTATAAACATATTTTTTTACATAATAAATTAGTGTTGTGAATTTGCGTCGCTTTTAGCTCTAGTTTGGTTTCGCGACCAAATTCACAAAATAAGGTTTTTATAAACACTTACACCATTGAAGTTGAGCTCAAAATAGTCGGAGGCCTAAAAAGAGAAAAAGAATATTTTATCAAATCGTGCAAGTTGTGAAAATGTACAGGTTGGCTAATGATGCCTATGGCCTATATTATCTGTGCTATGGCCCACTTAATGGAAACTGCTACTATTCATAAACTACTGTCTTTCAAAATTAACGAGGTTTCCAAAACTTTGATAACCTCTGACAAAAATCACAAATATTTAATACTAGCTGCGCCCCGCGGTTTCACCCGCATAAGTATCGATCCCGTGGGAATATCGGGATAAAAAGTAGCCTATATGTTAATCCAGGGTGTCAGCTACCTCCAAAGAAAATTTTATCAAAATTGGTCCAGCCGTTTGTGCGTGAAGACGTAACAAACAAATAAACACACACACAAACTTTCGCCTTTATAATACTGGTGTGATGCTTTTTATATCATCGGCCCCTTCAAACCTGAACATAGATATTGCCAGTGCTGCTGCAAAAGTTTACGTGGTATTCACAGCGAGGCTCACGGGAGAAACCTCGTTAACAGTCCCCCTAGGGTTGAATGTGCCCAACAGTCGTCTTTTAAGAGAACCAGCGGGGTAATTGCGTGTGACACACTATCAGTAGCAATGGGTTTCATTTTGACAGTTCAACAACATTCATTGCGTTATTTACGTTGTTGAGCAGACATATTTTTCGAACACATGGAGCAATGGATTAGCAATACACTTCAAAATGATTCCAATTGAGAGTAATAGTGTGTTACGCAATTAGGGTGCTGGGCGGTTTAAGTGAGGTAACAATCCCTCACTATTCGATCTTATCCCCGAAAAACCATTACCCTTTCAAAGTATCCCCCGAAAACCAAAACAAATGGTCTCTCGCATACTTCTCCAGACAAGCCGTTTTAGAAACAATTCTCTCAAAGAGTGCTCTTTCTTATAATGTATGTACTTACACCATAAAAAATCCAGATACCTACTAAATGTAGAAATTTTACATAGGGTGATACAATGGGCGGTCTTATCGCTAGAAGCGATGTTTTGATTAAAGGTTTGCCCTGCCAAACTAATAAACAACATCGAGAAGAATATACAGGGTTACTGGAAAAACATCAACAACTTCTTTAGAGGTTATTGTAGGTACTCATAATTATGAACAACTTTTAGTATGGGACCAAACCTGAAATCGCGAAAAAAAAAACAGCTCTTCCCTACATTTTGACGAGTTATACGAACATAAATGTAGGGAACAGCTGATTTTTTTTCGTGATTTCAGGTTTGGTGCCATAGTAAAAGTTGGTCATAATGATGAGTGCAATGACCTCTTAAGAGGTTGTTAATGTTTTTCCAATAACCCTGTATTAGCGTAGATAAATATAATGAAAATAGTCCTTACTCTGTCCTCCGGCGGATATCGCAGCGTGAGGTTCACATCTTGCAGGGGAAATGTCCAGCCCTTCGTCCCGTACACTATCAAATGACTGCCTGTGGAAATGAGGAATATATCATCAGATTTAGTCTTAACATGCATACTATTAGGTACCTCACTTTCTTTACTAATATCAGTTAATAAAAGCGAAAGTAAATCTGCCAGTCGGTCGCCGTTTTTCACGCCTAAACGGCTAAACAGATTTAAATGAAATTGCACATACCATAGACCATGATCTGGGTTAGGACATAGGATATTTTTTATCCCAGTAGTACCACGGGAGCATGGTATACTTTCTGTTTCCAGCATTCAAGCTTGAAAAGCCGCACAATATGTCTCTAATAAAGGATCGCGCTTCTTGTAAATATCGTAACGCTTGGACATGACCTAAAGCGCGGGCTTTGTCGGACTGCATAGAAAAGAAAGAGAAGCGCGATGACACAACGCTGGTAATTTGTTGCAAAATATGAAGCAATTACTTATTTATTTACAAAAAACCTATTGTTTGGACTTAAAAATTAAAATACTAGAGTTTTAGATGGTGCTTGTAGAATAATCTGACAAAACATCATAATGATTGTATGTATATTAAGTAGGTACGGTTTTTATTGTAAAAAGAAAGTTTTTAGAGGTATCTTCATGAGTTTTTCTATCATATCAAATTAGTTTTATTATGTTTACAATACACTATCTACCTAGCATATATCCTGAAGAATATCATATATTTTTCTGAGTTTGTTTACTGTAGTCGATCATATTATTATACTTTTATTGTTTCTAAAACTTGCGTTTTTTGCGTTTAGGTCCTGTAAGCCCCTTCTTTACCATATATGCAGAACCTATCTGCTTTCCTTCAAACTCAAGAATCAACCCATTTCGTAAGGTTGAAAACATTTTATAATTGGCGCTAAAAAATAACAATCATAATAATAGCATCAATATACCGGGGGTCATCCTTGGGTGCAACCGGGGGTTATCCTTGGGTGCACTTGCATAGTGCATACAGGGATAATCGTCGGTTGGTGACACATTTCATTAAAATTTCCTAAGGGGCCTCTGCGAGTTGGCTTCGGCCCCTCGTACGCCTTCCAAAGGACCGGGACCCCATAGTCCCGAGATATGTAAAATCATAAAAAAGCATCAATATTGCAACTGATTACTAGTGAAAAATGGTCTGAGTAGTAAACATCGTTTAAAATCTGGATATTATCAATAATAGTCAACCCCGCTGAGGTAGCTATGCAATGATCGAGCCAGCTTGTGGTGCCATGCGCATCACTTAAATATGTAAAGGAAATAATAGTAGGTGTGTTAGATTATCGACATTATCAAGAGTTTTATTTTTTGAGAATTTTCCTCACGACATTTTCCTCATTCCTCCGTATCACAATTACACATACGTTTACATACATAGTCATAATTATCCATGACAAAATCCACCACTAACCTTCAATAATAGTGTCCAATGAACAACAATACTTGTTGACAGTTTGATACACTGTCGAGTCGACTCGCCTTCCTTCATCATTATTGCTGTTACCAAAGAACTTCACTTCATTGACAGCATTATACTTTTCGATTTCCGGCTTAATAACCCGAACTAATTCACTTTCCACAATAACCACACAGAAAACGAAAACACATGATATTAATATTCCAATATACCCATGCATAACGCAGACACAGAAACGTCGTGCGAACCCGAACGGTGTGCATATCGTCCGCGCATTTAATGTAAGATTAATTAACTCTGATTAGGACTGTAATTAAAATATTATTTAGTGATAAGAGTCGATATTTTGGTGATAAATAATGACGATCACTTTTTTTATCACCAAAATACTGCTGTTATCGGGTCCTGTCGCAGTTAACTCGTGGCTGTGGCGATTATGTAGGTACTTATTGTAAATCGAGTGTATCTAAATGATTAGATAGCTGGATTCGATCCTCGTACGCAGATGTTGACTGCTATAATAGATAGTGTTCTGTACAACAGTATGAGTGAATGAGAAAGCGTATAGTGGATAAGACAAAGTTTAAAACAGAAGACGAAGTAGCAGGGGATCAAGGAGGGGTGGAGGGGGGGGGGCTCAGAGGATCAGACCGGAATAAATCGTGATAACGTTAACAGGCAGGAAGTCACAATGACAAAACTGCTAACATCATGCCATGTATGCCCCAAAGGAATAAGGCAGAGGTGTCCTGTGGGTACATAACAGCCACACTTCGCATGTTACGTCTAAGTTCCAGTAACAATAGCCATTAACAAGATTGTTATGAACCTACCACGAATCCAATCTTCGAGATTGCTGCACTGAACTTCCTAATATAACCAAATAACACTTGCTCCAAATCAGGGATCGGACCCAAGATCTCATGCTCACTAGATCAACTCCGCAATATCAAGAGTTAGGCTTATTATCAAAAGGTACAGTCAACCGCGCAGTCTTGCACTACGATAACCACTTAAACCATTCTTACTGCTACGAGATAACGGCGCCCTCCATGTTAAATTGATGTCAGATGTGACGTTTATAGTACAATCAAAATCAATCACAACAACAACTGACAAAAAAAAAACAAAAACTAATCAACCTCTCACCATACCAAAAGTCCAATAAAAACTTCAAATATCCGAAGTTTATGACGCACGATTAACGAACTCGTACATTATGAGGATCTACATAAGTGAATAATTAATAGAACCTTCTCGAACCGGTTGTGTCGACAAAAACGGTTCCGATCACCCTTTTGATCTCTCAGAACCCTCATTAGGGCTACTTAAACATTATTATAGGCCATTATAATCACGCCTCGTTCAAAGATGTGGTAACTTATGGACTATAGACTATGCTCTATGGATTTATGGGAGGTGATAATGCGTACTTTATGGTCGTTGCGACGTTTTATAATGTTTTGTTTTATCTGTGTTATAAATTAAAGATGTGTGAAGAGGTTTTCGTGATTGGGTTAAGACAATAGTTTTATTACCTGATGACTTTAATTTTAAGTTTTTGTGTGAGAGCAATGTTTGTTTCAAACCCATATCAACATCACTTAACCAAAAAGCATCAACAAATTACATAAAACATTTCAATACCGGTACAGCTTAGATTAGAAAACCACAACGCGTTAGCACATTAACACTCCTTTATAAAGAAACCACGCATCACAAACCAGCAGAGTAATCCAAGATGGCTGCCAAACTGCTTCTTTGTACTGCACTTCTGTCAATTTTTGCGACCCTAGTACACGCCCGTGCTCGTGGCAGCTTCAAAATAGGAAATACTTTTGGATCCCATCTAATATACCATGAAACCCATCACAAATACCCAATACCATTTATGGTAAGAGATGAAGATTTCACGGTAAATGGAGTCGACAATGAAATTATAGAATCTGTGATTGTGAATGATTTGCAAAGTACAGGTATCAGCTATATTAAAAGTGGCGGGATCGGACAGCATAATGTGACCATACATTTGGAAAGTACACGGGGAAATGGGTACAAGTTTCTAGTTGAAGTATATGCTATTTGATTTGGTTGTGTTTAAATAAATTGTTGATTGAAATGATGTAATTGTTTTATTGTAGTTACTTAACTTGCGCTAGAGAGAAGGTGTTTGTATGAATCTAGCATCTGTTCACATAGACGGATTGTGTACGAGGGCGTAAACAATCCGTCTCACAGCAACTAAAAACGAGTTGGCGAGCAACGAGCAGCGAGTGCGCGAAGGTGACGAGCGATGACTCGCTGGTATGCGTATGTACAGACACCAGCACATCAAGCTACTACAATCTGTCAGAGTTCTTTAATAGATTTTCAACTTTATCGCCAAAGTATAAGATTCAAAGTTGATTGGGAAAATTTGACAGTTTCGGGTAGCTTGATGTGCTGGCGTCTGTACCAAGCGTGAGTGTCTCAGCGAGTGTAGTACCTGTCAAGCGAGCGAGTACGCTCTTAGATAGCTCTTATCATTGCGACAAACGAGTACTCGCCGGCGGTGCGAACAGTCGGCTACATATTATAATGTATTGTATCTCTTTTACGTACACGGGACCTACAATTTTTTGTACGTTTCTTGAGCGAGAAAATATTTGATAGCTAGTAGAATCTTTAAACAGATAGAAGTGGAAAGAGAGTTGGGGGCCTTTGCCCTACAGTGGGACATCACAGACTTTTAATAATAATAATAAGGGCCTCTGCGAGTTGGCTTCGGCCCGGCCCCTCGTATGAAGGTCCGGGACCCTAGGGTCCCGAGATATGTCAAAGACACTTTCAATAAATAATAATAGTCGCTTCCTGGTTGGCTTAGTTTGTTATCTCCTACTAGAATGATTTCAACAAATGAGGTGTCGTTTGATTTTTTTCTTGCTTAAAATCCTAGGCGCTTTTGGCTGTCTGGTCTGATCGATTCTCAATTAAGTGTTACCAGCGTTCCTTTGTAGGTCGTCCACTAATAGTCTGACTACACTTCTACATCTATCTTCCACCAATCAGTTCTCTGTTTATCGCTCCACCCGAGCCCGAAACAAAGTTTTGCTAAGTGTAATGGGACCTCTAATTAAGATTTACCTACTCAAACTCAAAGCATTTATTTCAATTAAACCATTTACAGGCACTTTTGAATTGTCAAGAAGTCGGTCAGTCAGAAAATATGAAGCTAGTTGCCCATTCCAATACTTCAAATACTTCTTGTATTTAGCCAAAACAACAGAATCGTAATACGAATTTCCAATAACCAATTATATTTATCAGGATCACCGACTGAATCAAATTAACAATCAATTGATTATTACCAGCGATATTGAACGTTAATTAATATCACATTCCTTAATTACAATTATTTATATATTTTATGTAGCACAAGTAGTTAGGTCCATTGTCTGTTCGTTTGGACTATTAATAGTTTAACGAGGGCCATATCAGTCACCGTACCTCTTGTACTTTGTGACCACAATTAATATGGGATTTGATGACATTAAATTACTCTAGAGAGCAGTGGTGGCCCAATGGTATCGGTCGCGACTTACAAGTTGTAGCTTGTAGGTTCGAACCCAGACAGGCGCTTTACTTTGTGTAAATTATTTCATCACCACTGCTCTCAAAACGGTGAAGGAAAACATCGTGAGGAAACCGGCATGTACTAGAACCAAAAACTCGAAGACATGTGATATATCTACCAACCCGCACTGGGCCCGCGTGGTGGATTACGGCCTACTCCCGCTCACAGAGAGGAGGCCTGTGTCCCACCAGTGGGAACATTATAGGCTGATTATGTAAATTACTCGCAGTCCACTACTGGACGTAAGTTTCTACCAAATTGTACCATAACACCAGGTTTTCTGCATTCTGATCGTCGCTTCGCAGTCTCCACTGAAGGACGTCTGCTCCAACGGCCATCGGTCCTTCGACAGACATGGTCAGCTTATTGCCACTTGACTAAAATCTAACTATGGAAAATATCAATGCATTTAAAATTCCACCACGTATTCTCTATCGTGACCTAACCCGGGACTATTTAACTCAACTTCAGTACCCAACCCTGCTGACTGTTAAACTTACTTACTTTGGTTACCATACTTAAGTTCCTACATTCTAAGCAAATAATACCTACACTAATCTTCCTTTACAAGTATTATTATGAAGTAGATACAGCCAAAGATGTATTAAAAGGCACATTTCGATCCGACTCATATCCAATGACTCCTCAAGAACTAACTATATCACTTAAACAACGTCCATAATATAGCCAGTAATATTACAAACCCTTTCTTTGTGGTCTCTGTGATCGTGGTAAAACAAGTAACAAATAAAACTATAACAAACAACGTCTTCACCAAATCATTTATTAACACACAGTCACATTAAATCGCGTACACTTCAACTAGAAACTTGTATCCATGTCCCCGCTTACCTTCCAAATGTATTTTAACATCGTGCTGCCCAATACCGCCTTCTTTCATATAGCTCAAGCCATTACCTTCCAAATCACTCACAATCACAGCATGTATAATTTCGTTGTTGGCTGCTTTCACGCTGAAATCTTCGTCTCTTTTGATTAATGGTATCGGAAACTTATGGTGAATTTCATGGTAAATGAGATGGGCTCCATACGTGGTGCCTATGGAGAAGCTGCCTTCTCCGCGACCACTGGCTTGTACTAGGATCGCAGAGATTGACAGAAGTGCAGTAAAGAGAAGCGGTTTGGCGGCCATCTTGGATCGGTGTGTTGGTTGAAGAGGTCTTTGCTTGCTTTTTATAGGAGTGTCAATGTGTTAACGTTTTGTGGTTTTGATTTTGATAACTAATAGTCTTGTATAATTTGGAATGATTTTGGCAATTTGTGAATTCTGGTTATGGCAGTGCTATGCCAGTGAGGTCTGAAGGACAATTTTCGTAATTAAAAACGTTCAAAATCTAGTTGCAATCTCATCTCAGCGACAATCAATGTAAAAAATGAAGGGAAATTAGAAGTATCAGAAGTAAAGATCAGACTGTGAACGTTTTTAAAATTACGAGAATTACCCCTTTGATGCCTTAGCATAATCAGCCTATACTTAATGTTCGCACTGCTGGGACACAGGGTTCTCTGTGGGAGGGAGTGGGTCATACGCCACCACACGGGCCAAGTGCGGGTTGGTCTGATGCCTTATATGGATAAATAATTCATAATTTTTGGCTCACAACCTGTGATGGTTCCGCAAATGGAGAATTAAAATGAGGAGTATGTAAGATGAAGGAAGTTTGAAAGTGGCGCCGGTGACTCTGACTGAGAAGTTACGTGGAAATCGGTTGTCACAACGGAGGCTTGTGATTCGGAGGAATAAGGGATGTGTTTTGACTTCCTGATAAAAGTATGAATGTGGCTAATGGCTATCAGAATAGAGGAAGACCAAAGAAGCGACTAATTTATTGTATGAAAGATGATACAGCTAGGAAGCAAATGACAGTGAATATTGCGACGACAGCTGAAAGATATGTACAAACGCCAACACATCAAGCTACTACAATCTGTCAAATTTCTTGATCGCTAAAGCATAAGGTTCTAAGTTGATTGGGAAAATTTGACAGTTTTGGGTACCTTGATGTGCTGGCGTCTGTACTTATCAAAGAAAATTAAATGGCTTCACCGACATTATAAACTACAGAATCAAAATCACCGACATATTTTTTTTGAATGTTCCAAGAATTAACACCATCAACAAACGAATATCATCATAATATTATTCTAGAGTTCACAAAACAAACTTGCAATAATTAAGCTAATTAAAATCTTCAAACGTGTAAAATTGTTATCAAACATTTGCACAGTCCGTCCTATTGATATAACTGAGAATCCATTTCGCTAATTAGTTTGTAGGAATTAATCTTTAATACAATGCACATAAGGGCTATAGTCGAAAGACTTGTTAGGTCATTTTGTAGACTGTATGATGGCCTCTCAAGTATTTGACCCCTATTGTTGGAACTGTTAACAATGATACTCCAATATTGATATTTGTTGGTGGAAGTTCTATGAAGCTATGAAGACTTCACAAACACGGTTTACTTACCGAGAAGTCCATGGAGTTTCATGCTACTCCACTTCTATTAGCATTTAGGCAACGTTACAGGAGTCGTGGTAAAACTTGTTTTCGTAAAAAAAAAGTCTGTAAAAGTTGAAATTTTGACCTTCAAAATCTCCGTAACCAGAAGGTTCCCAAGTATAATCCAAAAAAAAACACAAAAATTATCACAATGACGAGGAGTGGCTCTCGGCTTCGTTAAGTGTATTTTTACACCCGTTATATATAGATCTAAAACTATTAGTTATCAAAACCACAATGCATTAATACATTAACAATTCTATATAAAGCAAGCAAAAACCTCTTCCACCAACACACCGATCCAAGATGGCCGTCAAACTGCTTCTCTTCGCTGCACTTCTGTCATTCGCTGCGATCGTCGTAAACGTGTATAGGTACGTGGCAGCTCCTTCATAGGAACCACATATGGAGCCCATCTCATTTACCACGAGATTCACCATAAGATCCCGATACCATTAATCAAAAGAGACGAAGATTTCACCATGAAAGCGGCCGACAACGAAATTATACAATCGATTGTGAGTGATTTGGGAGGTAATGGCTTTGGGATATTATATTATATGAAAGAATTGTGTAAAAATAAATGATTGGTCGAAGACGTTTTTATTGTTTTAGTTCATCATCATCATTTCAGCCGAAAGACGTCCACTGCTGGACATAGTCCTCCCCCAAGCACCGCCACTTCGACCGGTTCTGTGCTTCCCGCATCCAGCGGATTCCTGCAGCCTTCACAAGGTCATCGGTTTGATAAATCTTTTATGGCTGCCATTTCAAACACTTGTAAAGAAACTAGTTAAAGAGACGTAGGAAGGTGTGGCAAATGGTGTCATTATGACTCGTATGTGCCGACCAGCGCAGCGCAGCGGGGCAATTGAGGGCACATTATCAATCGAAATCGGTTTCATTTTGACAATTCAACAACATTCATTGCGTTATTTACGTGTTGAGCAGCCAAATTTTTCGAACTTATGAAGCAATGGATTAGCAATTTGATTCAAAATGATTCAGTGTTACGCAATTGGGTGCTGACCATAATTTGATTAATATTTGACTGTCTCTTACAACATATACTTGTAAATAAAGGGTGGTGTACTATTTTCTTAGAATGTACTTATAATTCCTCGTATCTCGTATCGTTTCGTTGATAAATCAGTTTCGATGATGGAACAGTTTTGTGGATTAGACAGTTGCGGTAACTGAACAGTTAAATAAAACTGCCAGTTTCTTGATTCCACAACTCTATTCAATTCGTCAGCCAAAGTAAGTAAAAAGACTAATCAGGTTGGGTAGCGAGGTTACCTGGGTGCGCCGAACGTGCTAAGGTCACGATAGAGAATACACGGCATTTTAAATGCATTGATATTTTCCATAGTTAGGTTTTAGTCTAGGCGAGTTCAAGTGGCAATGAGCTGACCAAGTCTGTCGAAGGACCGATGACCGTTGGAGCGGACGAGGCCTTGAGTAGGGACAACAACGTTACGGCATTGTATAAATATATAAAGCCTGGAAAGCCTGGTGTTAAGGCATCACTTGGGAGAAGCCTACATCTAGCAGTATAGACTCAATCAACCGTCGATTGAGTCATGGGTACAGCTAATAATTTAATATCAACAAGTCCCATATGAATTGTGGTTACAAATTCTGTGACTGATATGGTCCTCATTAAATTGTTAACAGTCCATATCAACAAACAAAAGACCTACCTACTTCATCATCATCATCTGCCTAGCCTTTCCCAACTATGTTGGGGTCGGCTTCCAGTCTTACCGGATGCAGCTGAATACCAGTATTTTACATGGAGCGACTGCCTATCTGACCTCCACAACCCAGTTACTGGGTAGGTAATACGATACCCCTTGGTAAGACTGGTTGTCAGACTTTCGGGCTTCTGACTACCCATAACGACTGTCAAAGATCCACGAATGACAGCCGGGACCAACGGCTTAACGTGCTTTCCGAGGCACGGAGGGGTCTCGGTATGTAAAGATGGTCACCCATCCACAGACCAACCGCGGCAAGCGAAAAAAAGACCTACCTACTTGTGCTACGTAAAATATTTAATTGTAATTAAGGAATACGATATTAATTGATGGTTAATTGGATTCCGTTGGCGATCCTGATCATTATAATTCGTTATTGGAAATTCGTGTTACGATTCCATTGTTTTGTCTTTAGGTCTGTGGTGGTATTTCAGAGGGGCAATTCTCGTAATTTTAAGAACGTTCACAGTTCTGTCTCAATCTGTCAAAAATATAACAGATTCTTTTTTTCGCGATTTCAGGTTTGGTCCCATAGTAAAAGTTGTTTGTTATCATGAGTACAATCACGTGTTTAAGTATCGGTCACTAATTACCAGTCACCCTATACAGGGTGTAATCTTCGGAACTACTTACCAGTCGGATTTGAAATTCTTTTTGCATTTGATAGCCCAATTCTTAAGGAAGGTTATAGGCTATCTAACATCACGCTACGACCCTTAGGCGCCGAGTAAAAGGGGAAAAGTCAGAAAGAACACTAAGCGAAAACTAAGTAGAAGCACGAGCGAGCGATGGGATCCGACGCGATGGATCGGGGGCCGAAATTTCATGCGGACGAAGTCGCGGGCATAAGCTAGTACTTAATACAATGTTCACAATATTTTCCTTAACAAATATGGAGATAACACGAATTCTTAGTACTTATTAAACAAATAAATGTAGGTACTGAAGAGACTATTTACTCACGGACTTACGACTTATCAAAATATTGTCACAGAATTCTCCGGGATTACCCAAAAAGATAGGTCTTATTTCAAGTCAATAAGGTTTATATTTGAATGGTTGTCGATTAGGTGTCCAGTGATATATTCTGACCCCGCAGCCTTGTGGACGATCGTTCGCTCGTGTGTTTTAAACAATATTAAGATGGGGTTACATGGGATCGGAAAGTTGAGTTGAGAACAATGATTGTTTTAAATAATGTTTTGTTTATGGCTGTTGAAATAGGTCTTGTGTAGACAGATGTATTTGGTTATGATTTATTTTAAAAAGTTAAAGAAAAAAAAATTGAGCGTACTAAAACTAAGTTAATGCTCATTTCACAGAGACCAGCAAACGACTTCCCTGTGTCCACTTTACAGACTTTAACAACCCCCGCCCGAACATCCCAAAACCATGAACACTAATTAATTAAGAGTGTCCGTGGAATTTTTTGCCCGTTCTTCCCCATAGGTACCTGCGTGAATAGGCAACTAGCTTCATTTTTCTGACTGACCGACCCCTTGACAATTCAAAACTAAATAATTGTTTTATTTGAAATAAATGCTTGGTTTAAGTTAAAAATTAAAAAAATAACTTATCCTCCCAACATTATCAACATCAGTCATGTAAACACAGTCTTAAATAAACGAACAATTGACCTCTGCACTAAATATCACTCAGTAGCGATTTGCTCACGAGTCGACACGTACTTACAAAGAACCATGTATAAAATCTTGTTATTATGTGCTGTCATATCGACAGCTCACAGCAGAAGTGTCATCGTTGGCCAAACGTGGGAACAGAATGGCGTAAGGAAAGTTTATGAGACAACCATTGATGCAAACGCAATACCGTTCTTCAAGAGAGAGAAATTCGCCACCTTCGAGTACCCTGTTGGAGACTCGAAGATCAAAGGAATTGCTATCAAGGACATGGATAATGGATTAGCAGAACCATCGATTACTATGGGAGGACTAGGATTTAACTTCGTCAACCTGAAACTGAAGAGTGAAAGAGGATCTGGTTTTAACTTCCACATTGAAATCTACGCGTGATTTTTTCATAACAGTTTTCGCGATTTTTTTGTTATACTAATTAATAAGTTTAATATTTTGCTGATTATGGACATTTTAAAACAGTGTTTGTGTGTAAAAATGTGGTACTGCAAGTAGCTGTCGTAAATGTTTTATAATATTATGATAAGTTACAGATTGTACGTAATGAATGTGTACAAATAATTACAGATTTCCACAAAACAAGAAATGTTTCTTTAAATATACCTACTAGCGGTCCCCTCAGACGTTGTCTTGCCCGAACTCAGCGTCACCTACCGGGTCCAATTGTGAATCTAAACCATCCACGGACCTACTCAAACACACACAAACGATCACATCAAAATCAGTCTAGCCGTTTAGGAGCAGTCCACTGACAGACATGACTTACAGAAGATGACCATGATCTCTTTAATCATCATTTAGTAACAACACTAATATTGCCAACACCAATAAGTAATAATTTCCAAAAACAACAAAATTAAGGTAAATCTGCCACTAAACTCCATGTAAACGCATTCTAACCCCGGTGAGCTAAATTACTCACCAGTTGACCTTTCCCTCTTGCATATCAATCCGTCTCATTCACACATTGGCATAAAACAATCACAGTAGAACCATACGACTCACTGAGTACACTCGATCAAAATGTTTAAAGAAATAATTTTAGTCTGTGCTGTAATAACCTTAGTTCAATCGAACAGTGTATTTGTAGGCCATATTTACGACCAAACAGGTTTGGTCCGCAAGGTCTACGATAAAATGGTCGAGTCTACGGCCATACCATTGATCAAGAGGGAACAAGAGGTCTTTTTCGAGTATCCAGCAGGAGATCAGAAGATAAAAGGGATAGCTATCAAGGATTTGGCTGATTCGAAGGCGGAAGCTTCGATTACCCGTGGTGGACTGGGCTTCGGATTTGTTAATATAAAGCTTAAGAGCGAAAGAGGTTCCGGACTTAAGTATTTAATAGAAATCTTTGCGTAAATGTGTGTGTTGTGTCTTTAAAGTTTCAATACTCATAGTTAATTATAGTGAGTTTTTTCAAAAAATTCGGAAGTGTAACAACGTGTCTCGTTCTGTCTGAAATTAAATATAATTGTGTTTATGTGTTTGGTTTTATTTGCAAGTGACCTAAGGGTTAATTACGCAAGGGCGCGTTTTTACCGCGGCGATTTTTTTTCGCGCACTGGATTCTTAATGCTGGGCTCAACACCGAGAGTTGAAAATCCAGTGCACGATAAAATCCCGCCGCGATATTTTTAAGTTCGTGCGAACGTGGGCTAACACTTATATATCATTGGCTAACACACATAAAATTAAAATTGATCGCAATGAATTTCATTTTGACAGTTCGACCTTTCTATTCTTTTTTTTTTAATTATGGCAAGCAAAGCCGATGTCGACTATTCTGCCAATGTCAAAAGTGAATTGGGTTCATTGTGGTATTTACGTTGTAGAGCAGACGAATTTTTTCAAACGTATGAAGCAATGGATTAGCAATATCCTTCAAAACTCTCAGATTGTGATTGAAACTGCACATGGGTGCAATGACGATATGTCAAAACATCGAGGTTTCTATGCTACATAATAGTTAAATATGAATTCCGAATAAATGCTCTAGACGATGGTGAATACCGCATCAAAATCCATTGTGTATTTTAGATGTTGGTGGTCACACAGACAGACACGTAAAGCTACTTTGTTTTTTATTATGTACTTATATAGATTTTGTCACGGTCCTCGATTCTCTAATCGACCTTGATATGTCTGTGTTTTTTATCGGAAGTAGAATATTATACACTTTTATTTACGACTAGCTGCGCCACCCGGTTTCGCCCGTATAAGTCTCGATCCCGTGGGAATATCGGTATAAAATGTACCCTATGTCCTAATACAGGTCATGGTCTACCCATGTGTCAAATTTCATCCAAATCTGTTTTGCCGTTTTTGCGTGAAAGCGTAACAAAGAAACATACAAAAAATCAAATCACATCTCTTTAAATACATATTAGTTTAGAATATACATCAGTAATTGTATTTATGTATTTTACAAATATCTGCTTCAGTTTCAATATCAGCTAGCAATAGAACTGTAAAATTGCTAATTTACGTAGATATCAAATAATACTGGGAAAAGGCTAGGCAGATGAATTTCTTTTACTTACATGGGTTCTAAAATATTTTGTACAGAGGCCAGCACATCAAGCTACCCCAATCTGTCAAATTTCTTTGATAGATTTTCAACTTTACTACAAAGGAATAAGGTTCATATTCAATTGGGAAAATTTGACAGATTGGGGTAGCTTGATGTGCTGGCGTCTGTACGTTTCTTGAGCGAGGAAATCGTTGATAACTAGTTGCTTCCTTGTCGGCAGTGGGATAGTAATGCGTAACGCACTAACAGTGGGAATGGCTTTCATTTTGGCAGTTCAACAGCATTCACTGCGTCACTAACGTTGTTGTGCGGACAAATTTCTCGAATACATGAAGCAATGGATTACCAATATCCTTCAAAATGATACAGATTAACTGCGCAGTGGTCCCGAGATGTTAACAGGCACCAACTGCGAGACTTATTATACTTGTACAGACGTCAGCACATCAAGCTACTACAATCTGTCAAATTTCATTAATAGATTTTCAACTTTGTCACTAAAGCATAAGGTTCAAAGTTGATTGGGAAAATTTTACAGTTTCGGGTAGGTTGATGTGCTGGCGTCTGTACATAATCTTTTGTATGTCATTCAAGCAATGACAATGTTACAGTTCCTAGGTAACGATAAAAACTCGTTAATTGATCAACTAAACCGTAAAATTGTCCATAAAGTGGAAAATATCGATTCTCAGAAGGAAACTGTGACTGGTGCATAACAAAAATAACAAAGGACGATTTAACATTAAGATTTTTACAGTTACTAGCGTATAAATAAATGAAACGTGACTATTAAGGCTACGTTCACATAGAGCGAATTGCGCACGCTACACTCATGATCTGTCATAGTGTCATCAAACGCGTTTACGTCAGATCATTTTGGCAGATCCATTGACACCTATAGTCGTACACATATATTATGGAAAGTACTAGCAGCGCCCCGCAGTTTCACCCGCAAAAGTTCACCGATTCCGTCGGAATATCGGTATAAAAAGTACTACTATGTGTTATTAATATTATCATGTATATGCTATATTACTGTAAAGTTTCATCAAAATCCGTTCAGTAGTTTTTGCGTGAAAGAGTAACAAACATCCATCCATCTATCCATCCATCCATTCTCACAGACTTTCGCGTTTACAATATTAGTAATATAGGATATTCCAAATCTAAGTTCCTTGTTAAATCTTCTGCAGTCACTTCTGAAAAAGGAAGGGGCATTGTGTTACCCAGTAACTGGATTGTGGAGGTCAGATAGGCAGTCGCTCCATGTAAATCACTTGTATTCAGCTGCATCCGGTTAGACTGTAAGCTTACCCCAACATAGTTGGGAAAATATTAGACAGGCAGCTCTCAATTTGTTGGGGCGGTCGCAGTAGGTCCTTTTCTTCCACACAATATCTCTATCATCTTATTCCTAATCTACATCTCTATCTATCAGTGTGGAAAACGCCTTATCGAGCTATTGTGTTATATCCTAGTATCACTAAAATAAATCCACAACATGTCCAACCATAGAGATGTTTACTCATTAACACATAACTGCAAATTGGCCAATACTGAAGAAGGCACAAGGTATGATCTCATTGAAGAACCCATATACTTCTGTCTATATAAACCTTAGCAAATAACTCCAAACGTTTCATTTGCCGATATCAGTCTAACAGTCAACAGTCAAAATGTATTCCAAAGTGATATTTTCTGTACTAGTGATGTACCTAAGTATTGCAGAATCGAACGATATTCGGCTTGGGTACGCGTCGCCTAGATCAAAGAAGATATATGGCGAAATTAAGGAAGCTGATCCTGCCTTATGGAGAAGAACTGACGACATCGTCATCAACGCCCCACACAACGAAATTATCGATGCTGTGTACATCACTGATTTGAGAGAATACAAGGATGGGGAGGCGTATATCGAAAGTGGTGGGATTGGTCAGAAGAGTGTGACAGTTGCAGTGAAGAGCCCCTCTATTTTACGCGGATACAAATTCGAAATAGAGGTGTTTGCGAACAACCCTAATGAGGGATTTTTCAGTAAAGGGGCCCAGTATCTTGGTGATACGCAATATGCGAGAAAGTTTTAAGTGATTTCACAGAGTGTACAATTGTGATTATTTATTGATTAAATTGGTCGTTTTCTTCTTGTGTGTTTCTTTTTGTAATTATTTGATTAACCATGGTTGAGATTTCTGTAAACTATTTCGTTGCTTTGTAGATTTTAGTTAGCTTTGGTAAGTAAGTACTTTCTCTGATATCTACAGTCCGGCCGTCAAGAAACACGCATACTCTCGTCGGTCGCACTGCAGCTGCACGTACAGACGCCAGCACATCAAGCTACCTACCCGAAACTGTCAAATTTTCCCAATCAACTTCGAACCTTATGCTTTAGCGTTAAAGTTGAAAATCTATTAAATAAATTTGACAGATTGTAGTAGCTTGATGTGCAGGCGTCTGAACATTTACTAGATTATGGTTACTTACAGTTTTAACTATTTTCTTCTTCTTTTAAATATTTGTCCAATGTCTTTTATTTTGACAATAAGACAACATTCATTGCGTTATACACAATGTAGAGCAGACGAATATGTCAAACATATGAAACAACGGATTAGGAATTTCCTTTAATATCCTTCGGATTGCGAAAGGTGTACGCAATTGAGGTGTTGGTCAGTTCTTTAGTTGGCCTCGTTTAAAATCTGAAGGGTTCATCTTCATCATCATCTGCCTAGCCTTTTCCCAAATATGTTGGGGTCGGCTTCCAGTCTCACCGGATGCAGCTGAATACAAATATTTTACATGAAGCGACTGCCTATCTGACCTCCACAACCCAGTTACTGGGTAATACGATACCCCTTGGTAAGACTGGTTGTCAGACTTTCGGGCTTCTGGCGACCCGTAACGACTGCCAAAGATCCACGAATGACAGCCGGGACCAACGGCTTAACGTGCTTTCCGAGGCACTTCTGAAATGCCTCTAGGAAACGATATACACAGATTACTATACAAACTTTACTTTGTTTATGTACTTACTTATATTTATTTTAGCATAATTTGTACATATTTACATGTTCCAAAAACGATTTATCATGATGAGACTAAAACTGTTTTGAGTAACGGAAATTACGTCAGTTGCATCAATCAAGAAGATAACTTTCAGACAAAACATATTTTCTCAGAAATACTTACAACATAATAACTGAAAAGGGAAAACACATAACATTATGAAATGAAATGATGAGAAAATATCAATTAAAGGCACCCGCAGACAGGCACGACGCGTCGTCGGCGCGACGCAACTCCGCTTGAACAATTTCTATGAAGTTTTCATAGATATTGTTCCACCAGAGTCACGTTGTAACGGTTAACGCGGCTTATTGCAGTCCACTGTTAGACATAGGCTTCTACCAAGTTGCATCCCAACACCTGGGTTCCCCACCTTCCGCACGTCAGTATCAACCACTTTTTTAAGATCGTTGGACCTTCCAGCTAATTGGTGATCCACGCTACGTTTGCCGAGTGCTCAGGTGCGGTTCGTCCAAGTGCGGTTGAAATCAGTGCTCTGAGTGGAATACCTCGATCCTTCAGCCAACTGCCAAGGATCATAAAAACAATTGAACATCTCACATTCTAATGTACGGAAGTATCAACAAAACAAATGAACGAAAATGCCTTATTTGAAGAAATGACAACATCTAGTGAACAATGTTGACCGCAGCTAAAGACCTCGACCAACCTGGACCTTTATCCCAAGTTTTGCTAATAGGTACAACACCTGAGATCAGCCTTCTACATGACCTAGTCCCCTTTTAAAAGTCGTCGGTCCATCCGGCTTAGCTGAATTACCCACTCTGCGTTTGCCGATTGCAATCCTTCAGGCAAGGATTCGTCTGCTCCGATGGCCATCAGTCCTTTAACAAACCTGGACAGTCAACTGCCACATCAGCTCGGTAACTCAGCAAGCTATGTCGCTAGCTCCAATCTCTTTCTTGGAGACTTGCATGAGTAAAGTACAAAAACGGTTTCAATATTATTATGAAATTTAATAGCCCATTTATGGCTAGTCACACATAAGATGACAAACCCTGTAATTTACACGAGTACACGACTCAACGGTTACCTCACCTCCTTACTATAATAGCTGCAGTAAACTAAACTAATCATCATAAGAACAATTGAAGATCACATATTATGCTGTAAGGAAGTGTCAACAAAACAAATGAAAGGGAACGCGTCTTTTGAAGGGATGACGTCATCTTGACCACAGCTAAAGACGTCGAGAAACCCAATGGAAAGCTAGACATAGGCCTATATCTCACGTTTTGCTAGTAGGTACAACAGGTAGCTAGGCCTTCTTCATCCAGTCTTACCTAACAACTCAGCCAATCGCAGTCTATAGGCCTCTCCCATGCTGCGCCACAACACCCTCTCCTCCGCCTTCCGTATTCAGTATGTCCCAGCCACCTTTTTTAAGTCGTTCGGTCCATCTAGCTGGGAGGCGTCCAAAGAGGTTAAAGTCGTTCGGTCCATCTAGCTGGGAGGCGTCCAAAGAGGTTAAAATCGTTCGTTTCATCTAGCTGGGGGGCGTCCAGAGGTTATATTCTTTTTGGGGGCGTCCCACACCACGCTTACCAATTTTTAAAGGTCTCTATTATGATATTCAATTACCAACAACATAACCCATTTATAGCTAGTCATATACTTTAGATGACAAATCCTGTGATTTACACCGCTCACTGGTTACCTCACCACCTTACTTCATATGCAGGGTCAAAATAAATTTGCTAGCGAAACTCGATAGATGTGATGGTTTCGATATGTAAACAGGATAAAACAAAAAAAGATTAGATGTATCCTATTGTGGGATCAACAACCGCTCTGGTAGTGTACTTATACTCCATAGGTTTAGTAGTTAAATAAAGGTAAACAAAAAAACCACGTGACTTAGTTAACCGACTAAACGTAATAACAGTCTATTCAGTTGTCATGCTACATCACAGTTGTACTCTTAAATTTAGCAACTTTTTTAATGAATTATAACATTGCTAAATTGAAGAGTACAACTGTGACGTAGCATGACAAGTGAATAGACTGGTATTATGTTTAGTCGGTTAACTAAGTCACGTGGTTTTTTTGTTTACCTTTATTTAACTACCTAAGCCTATGGCGTATAAGTACTTGAAGTATGAATTGAGAAAATGAGTTTTATTTTTGGTTAAACGTGTTTTGATATCAATATCCACCACGTCTGTAAAGGTCGCTGACCTCAAAGAAAATTGTGGTCAAATTTTTCTTTTTTTCGTTTATTATGTTTAGATATCGAGACCCATCCCGTCTGCGGAGTTTCGCGACCTAATTTAATTTGACCCTGTAGTAGTTGCAGTACTTTAACATCACACATTATAATGTAAGGAAGTGTCAACAAAACAAATGAGATGAGACAGAACGCCTTGTTTGAAGAGATGACGTCATCAAGTGAACAATCTTGACTGCAGCTCAAGACCTCGACAGTCGGTGTATTGTTTCTTCATTTTCCTGGAATTAATCATGAAAGTAAAGTCCCTTGTATTCAAACTAAAGGAAATAGCATAAATATAATTCCGTGTATTCCCCGAGAGAGGTTATGCAGAGGTGACCTATGTATAAATATATAGTACTTACACCCATATTGAGCCTAATGTCATCAAAAGGGCACAAATCCTGACTTCTTGTCCGAAAGGGTTACCGCTGCCCCGGAACATAAAGGGCTAAGGAAGGAACACGGGTGGGTTTTAGTCAGTAAGAGTCTGACACTCCCTTCCGCTCCACCCAGAGCTGGAGGGGTCATTTGATGATTTCTCATCCATAAAAAAAGGGCTGCGAAAAAACCAATAACACTTTTTCCGACAAAAGAATCGGATCTCATGCTTAGCAATCGTGGCAGTAGCGATTGTGACCCTAGATCGACGAGGAAATTTGAAGCAGGAAATGTTTGCGTATTCTTATGATAAAACCACTGTGAAGGAAAACGTGAGGAAACCGGGAGGCCTTAGAACCAAAATACACAAACACCGTAAGGATATTGGGAGGCCCAAGAATCAAGAACTCAAAGACATGTGTTATCCACCAACCCGCTCTAGGCAGTCTAACAGTACCTAGCAATGGCTTTCATTTTCACAGTTCAACAACATTCATTGCGGTATTTACGTTGTTGAGCAGAATTTTTTTTGGAACATATGAAGCAATGGATTAGCAATATGTTTCATGATCATTCGATTGCAATTAAATGTGTACTACGCAACGCAATTAGGGTGCTGAGTCACAGCAGTGTGAACATTATAGGCTGACTAGCTTCTGCCCGCGACTTCGTCCGCGTGAAATTTCACCCTCCCCCATTCACCCCTTTTTTTTTTTTTTTTTTGTGGATGGGAAATCATCTAATGACTCCTCCCGCTCTGGGTGGAGCGGAAGGGAGTGTCAGACTCTTACTGACTAAAACCCACCCGTGTTCCTTCCTTAGCCCTTTATGTTCCGGGGCAGCGGTAACCCTTTCGGACGATCCCGCTACCCCCCATTCACCCCTTAGGGGTGGAATTTCGAAAAACCCTTTCTTAGTGGATAACTACTCTTCACAAAGAACACACCCTTCAAATTTCATGTCTCTAGGACCACAGCGGTTTAGGCTGTGGCTGTGCGTTGTGTTGTTGTTGACAGTAAAAAAAAACAAAAAAAAAACAAAAAGTATCATCACTACAACAGTGCTTTTATGACAGTGGGTACCATGATTTATCAGTATTGGCACTTTTTTCAATATCTTTTAAGGCTCAAAAAATTTTTTTCCTAACATTAGAACCTTACTGTAAACACTCAAATTGTCATAACTTTTAAGGAGATCATGTTAGGGCTCTCGCACAAACATATTTTTACTACAAATAACTCCAACTATCGCCCTGTTTCGTTTGATCCACGATTTTTGCCCACCCTGTATATAAACCGACCATACGTCCCGTTTTGAACGGGAGTGTCCCTTTTCTCAGGCACCTATCCCTTTGTCCCCAAACAAAGCTTCAGGACGCAAAATAGTCCCGTTTTCCGAAACCGCGCTAAAATTTAAAATTACGTTGCTCGTCAGACATAAGCGGCCTGCATGGGAATATATTCAAAAAGCACTGGATGTACCGATTAAAAACCAATATATTGACTGTAATAAAGATACAGAAGTAAGTATTTGACGAATTTACATTAATTTCAAGCTTCGTCACTTCCCAAAATATAACCGAATGGAATAATTTAAAAGTTTCCGCAGAAACTCGTTGGTTGGAAGTATACAAACACTTTCGCACCAACAATGTTCAACATAAAAAAAAAAACGAGTGTGCTTATGACCACACGACTGAAGTGAAACTTCTTCTTAGATATACGGAACGTATTTGGCTATGAGAGGAAGAGAGAAAGAAAATGTGCGTGCGCACTGCTGTCTCTTGCTTATATCCCCCACTCAACTCCCGTTCGCCTCGCCCGATCACACTTTTCGTCACGCGTTCGCCAGCTTACTCCCCAAATCAAGCGTGCGTAAAGAAGTTTCACTTCAAAAAATTGTATTTGGTTTATTACCCATGTCCCGTTTCCAGTTATTAAATAAATGATCAGTTTATACATATACCCACCTTGATCTCATGTTACGCAGCAGAACACGCCTAAATTGTGTACTTACAGCCATTTGCACAATTCATTCACTCGTTTACACTCTGAGTTGTCAATTCACTAATTTTGTTTGCTAACATTATTAGTATTGAACGTGTTTAAATATTACGAGAATGTAGTAGAAACTTCTTATCACTGTTTATTGACCTTATAGCTTAGGCTTAGGCTGCATTAGACTCTGCCATTGTTGTTTTCTGTTCCGAAATCGTTTGGTATAAGGAAATTGGTTTTACTTCCAAGGCAAGATACATTATACTTATCAAATTACTAGCTCACCCAGCAAACTTCGTACCACCTCAGAATCAATAAGAATCTTCATTATAAAAATCGTGGATTTTTCCCATATTTTTATAGTTATTCTGCTATTCGGGGCGGAGACATATCCAACAAATCAAAGATCCTATAAATTGGTCAAGCTGTTCTTTAGTTATAAATGGTGTAACTAACCCAACTTTCAAAAAACTTCATCTCTCGGCTTTGTGGAATCAGCCAAAAGATTATCTTGATTTCCTAATTATCATCTTCCTGCCCTTGTTCCATGTTACTCGGGGTCGGCGCAACAAGTTTTCTTCTTCCATTCTCCCCTGTTAACCGTCACGCTATCATTCACTCCCTTCTCTTTCATATCATTTCACACAAAATCCATCCATCTTTCTCTTTATTTTTCATTATTTTCTATTTTCAATTCCTCGTGTTACTAATCAAACAGTGACGCTAAAACTCAGTACCTACATTTAATTATGGATAACATGACGTAAATATTGTAAGTTAGGAAGTCCCGCTACCAACGTCGTTAACTGACTAACCTTTTCACCTCGGAATGAGATATTCTCGAATACAAAACAAGAGTCTTGAGATACATACATGGGATTATCTACATGGGTCTATTTTAGGATATTAATAAACTGTAATTACAATGTAACTATATACACTAGATACTAAAATAAAAGACTAACTAACCTACTATACAAATAAATAAAAAAACAAAGGACACAGGCGTCGAAGTACTCTTCCGCATCGCTGTCATCCGTAAACGTGCCCAGAAGACTGGAAGCATTGCCACGTTGAATGGCAATATGCTAATTCTATGACCAAAGAACGACCCAGCCCTCTGGTCACGTGAAGTATCGACCAGTTGGCGCGAAATTTCCTTAAAAAAGAGACGCGTGACGAAATTAAATACACAAGCTTTGTATTTAATTTCGTCACCAATCAAACACTCACACCACTCTCAAAACGGTGAAGAAGCAGTGAGCGGTGATGGTTCGGCGAATATTAGAATGAATAGATAGATAGATAGATAGATAAACCGTTTATTTAGTGCAACAAAGGACACAATACAGGCATTAAAAAAAAAAACAACAAAAAAGGTGAGAGAAAAAAAAGAAAAACAAAGATTAAAAAAATAAATTGACCCATAGACACCTCGCATGACATTAAATGAATTGAATTGAATGAATGAATGATATATTTATTTGCAAGAATATAGGTAACATAAAGTTCGTAACTAATTATATCGTAAATATTTAGATTTTACATTCTGGATAGCATGCATTTAGTAACAATAATATAAAATACTAATAATAATTTCATAATTTAAATTTTGATTACATGCAATTAATAAAATTAAATACAATTGTTCATTTCAAATAGTAATTTATAATAAAATAATAATGTCAGGATGTGTGTGTCCTACAACTTGTAAGTCGGGCCGATATCAAAGGAAAGGTAAAACAATTAGTTAATAATATCTAATAATATAAAATTTCCCGGTACAACGGAAACTCTTGTTTTCGCATAAACATGTTTGTTAGTCCGTGACATTGAGCAAACCCGTGTCTTATGACTTGTCTAGCGTGATGGATACACTGACTCTTTCAGGCCGTTTGTTTAGAAGTCCGGTGTATGCTAGAGAGAAGCAAGAACTTTCAGGCAGGAAATGAAATTGAACACGTCACCTAGAATCATCATCGTTTCCCTGCCCTTGTCCCAATTTATTTGGGACTAGCTGCGCCCCGCGGTTTTACCCGCATAAGTTTCGATCCCGTGGGAATATCGGGATAAAAACTATCCTATGTCCTTTCCCGGGACTCAAACTATCTCTATACCAAATTTCATCTAAATCCGTTCAGTGGTTTAGGCGTGAAAAGGTAACATACAGACAGACAGGAGTTACTTTCGAATTTATAATATTAGTATTAGTACGAGTATATTAGTATGGATACTTCTCTATTAGTCGTCATCTAGAATGGAATGGAAATATCATGTAGTCTTTTGTATCATGTATATTAACATTAATTTATACGTAAATACGAAATAATAGCAAGAAGTAGATATATCAGTCGACCTGTATGTACAGACGACAGCACATCAAGCTACCTGAAACTGTCAAATTTTCCCAATCAACCTTGAACCTAATGCTTTAGCGATAAAGTTGAAAATCTATTAAAGAAATTTGACAGATTGTAGTAGCTTCATGTGCTGGCGTCTGTACAATGTTATTTAAATGCAGGGCAAAAGTCTCTTCTCATTTTAAAAAAGAACAAATTAAGTGAGATCGCCCCTCTGGTCTGATTTCAGATAATGTAGTCCAAGGATTCCAAGGTCACTTACTTAAAAAGTACATAAATTATGAAGAAGAAAAAATAAACGTTAAAAGTTGCTAATTTGATTATTATAATAATATCCAATTTAGTAATAACTGTCGAGTGTGTAATTAGTGGCGATACTTAGGAGAGAACTATGTCCAGCAGTGGACGTCTTCCGGCTGAAATGATGAAGTAATAATTTGTTACAAAACCAACCTTTACTTACTTGCCTCCATCTCACATAACGCCATCTAGATCTATATAAAACATCTCCAGCTAATTATCACTTCAGTGCTAAACGAACGAACAAAATGAGAACTTCAAGTATTGCCATCCTACTCTGCCTTGTGGCCGCTGCCACCTGCCAGAGCCACGACCTGGTGCTTGGACAGGCAAGCTTCGGTGACGCAATTGTTTACAAAACGGACGAGGTCAAATACGGCTTCCCATTCTTCGTACGATCGACCATCATAGCGTTTCCTGAGCCAGGACATAACAACTACGCGGTAATCAAAGCTATTTATGTCAAGGATAACGAACGCGACGGCTCGGGAGGATGGCCCAGTATCTCGGCTGGTGGAGTTGGTCAGAGGTTCGTGAAGCTAAAGCTGAAATCCCAGAAGGGCTGTGGCCTGAACTTCACTATTACGATCTACGGAAGATACGTGTAATTGAAACCGTTTCTGGAGGAGTCACTGGAGGGACTTTGAACGTCCAGTGATGCATAAGGAATTGTTACGTCAATGTAGTTTTTGAGATGTCCACTACGTATATTCTTTTTTTAAAGATTAAGTGCACCATCTTGAACCGTCAAATAATGGAAATTCAACAATGTGCCGTGATGTTTGTGTAATAGTGATATATTTATCGCTAGAATGCAGCTGTAAAATAATTCCAACGAAATTAAAATCCTATGACCAAAACAAATGCACATATAGAACAATGATGGAAAATCTATAATTTGACGTTAAATAATTTACTAGTCGATAAATATAATACGCGGGATTGAAGGCAGAGATGAATGAATAATGTTCTTATTTATTTAGCCATATTTTATTTTTATTACTGATCAGTATAATATAATTCATGTTATGTAATGATTATTTTATTTTGTTAAGTTATTAAAGTGCACCTTAATAATAGAGATATGTCTTTTATTTTCACTAGTTTTTTAGTAAATGATAAATGATTTTATTTCTGTAAGTAGGTCATTTTTTTACGAGTTTGCGAACACAGACAAGCTCATAACCTCGTGTACATTATTTCACCCCTCTGTGCCTCGGAAAGCACGTTAAGCCGTTGGTCCCGGCTGTCATTCGTGGATCTTTGACAGTCGTTACGGGTAGTCAGAAACCTGAAAGTCTGACAACCAGTCTTACCAAGGGGTATCCTATTACCAAATAACTGGGTTGTGGAGGTCAGACAGGCAGTCGCTCCATGCTGGTAATCAGCTGCATCCGGTTAGACTGGAAGCCGACCCCAGCATAATTGGGAAAAATCTTGAATTCATTCATTCACTGTCAGGCAACCCATAGCCCAAAGCGCTGGGTCTAGACTCTAGAAGCATGAAATTTTGCACAAGTGTTCCTTATGCACTACAGAGTGGCAGGAACATCGAAACGCAACCTGTTACCATGGATTCAGTCCATGATTCTGAACACCCCGCGTTGAAATTTTCCGTCCGATATTCAAAAAAAAACTGCTGTTCCATATATTTTGACCGCGTAGGCACTTTTATATGAAACAACTCAGCCTATTACAGTCCACTGCTGGATATAGGCCTCTCCCAGGCTGCGCCACAACACCATGTCCTCCGCCTTCCGCATCCAGTCCGTCCTAGCCACTTTCTTTAGGTCGTCCGTCCATCTAGCTGGGGGCGTCCCACACTACGCTTGCTGATACGCGGTCTCCACTCCAGGACTCGTCCGCTTCACCGGCCATCGGTCCTTCGACAGACATGGCCAGCCCACTGCCACTTCAGTTTGCTTCCTCTGCAAGCCATGTCGGTAACTCCGGTTCTTTTTTTCAAAACATTATTATTTATAAAACACACTTTGGAAAACAGGTAAACTCACAGAAGGAGTAATTTTTCTTCATCATTCAGCCAGCAACTCTCATCCAGCTGCTACCAGCCACCTTGCGAAGACCGTCGCTCCATCTATCCTGAGGGCGTCCTACCTTACGTTTATAGATTCCCGATCTCAGCTCAAAAACACGTTTACCCCAACGGTCATCGGTTTTACGACTAACAGCAGCCCATTACCACTTCAGCTTGCTTATTCTGTGAGCTATGTCGACAACTTTGGTTCTCTGCCGAAACACCTACCAACTTTCCCTTTACATTACAGGCTCATTTTCAGGCAGAGACATTCATGTTGATTAGTACCTACTACCTAATAATAATAATAAAGGCATCTGGTTTCTCACTGGTTGTGTAAAATGACCATCACCATAAAATTTACCTGAAACTTGCCATAATATTCATCAAGAAACCCGATCATTTATTGTTATTATGATTTTCTTTGTAAGATCAACAACGAAGATAAAAACAAAATGAATGTCGTTCCTTGGTTCTCTTAGCTTATGTTCATAGTTTCGTCACAGTTTCGTTATTGGTGTACCTGAAGCGAATTCCCGTTTAAAATCTTGCGCAATGTCATCTCAGCGACAATCAATGTCAAAAATGTAGGAAAATTAGAGGTTGAGACTGAGATCAGACTGTGAACATTCTTAAAATTACGAGAATTGCCCCTCTGGTAGATCGCATAATGAGTTTTCTCTCTCAATCTTTATCTCTCTCTTTCTCTCAATATGGTCCATCCCATTGATGTATTTACATGAACTCCTCTTCTTTTAAAGAGAAGGTATAAGCAATCGAGTTTTCATCACCAGCACAGATTACTCGCTCACCAGTCACCACATTTGCTCATCGCATTTTTGCGCTACTGTGTTTTTATGCAAGAACAGCTCCTGGGAGGACTTAACTGTGACAGTAGTAGCCTTACTTAGGTACCGGCAGGCGCGGATAGAGGAGCGGATACTCTAAGGGCTCCCGCGCATTAAGGCAGCCTGGCTGCGGCAGTCAGTCGAACAATGACGCTTCGTGGCTGCTTAGTGCGCGGGCTCCCATACACCGTCATAATATGATCGACTGGCTGCCGCAGCCAGGCTGCCTAGTGCTTGGGAGCCCTAAGTTAAACCTAAACATAGTTTTATAAATAACACGTATTTTTACTTTGTATAGCAATAAAGGTTGTAGTCATCCTCGAAAAGAGTGCACATCCTCGAGTTTAGGGGTTTAAGGTATTTTTTTAAAGGCTTTCAAGGATTAAAAAATCTACCCCCTTCCTCAGAGAGAAACATGTGCCCTCGCCTTGAGTGAAAACAAACCTCGGTACCGGAATAAAATAATTGTGTTCCGATAGTCAGTAATTCGTTAATTGTTTACTAGCACCGTAGTACGTTTCCTGGTTCATGTGGTCCTTGCTTAATCCCAACATACTTCCATTGCAAGTAGGATATTATTTATTTAAAACTCATTTGGTATTTGTTAATTAAACGAAGTCATAATGCAGACTGACGTGTTAGTTATCTTGACAGCTGTCAAGTAGTCTGTTAAGATTACCCCATATTTGTACACATGCCCTTAGACTAGTGTGTGCTTTGTTTGTTTACAAAAACAGTTCTTGCAACATTTGGTGTAAGTACTGGAACTTTCGATGCAAGGATGCAGTCCAAGGAAAAAACACCGGTTATGTGCGAGTCGGACTCGCGCACAGAGGGTGCCGTACAAATTTGTGGGTACGTAACTAAAACTTTACGGCATTTGGAATGACCTTCTTGTCAAATTTCATTATTCTAGGTCAACAGGAAGTACCCTATAGGTTTTGATTCCGGAACATAAACGCCCGTATCTTTTGATTGCGTTGATTTGCAAGTTTGATTTTTTCACTGCTTCAAGGAATTGCAGCTTTGAGTACTTGGTATTAATTTCAACTTGGTAACTCCACGCGTTCCTGAGAAAAAGGGTCTTGACTGATGGACAGTCGAACAACGAAGTGATCTTATAAGGGTTCCATATTTCCTTTTGAGGTACGGAACCCTAAAAATACCTTATTCTTTTCGTAAGAACCCTTAGATGTAGTTAGGGGTTTCTATAATAAAGCATAATCAGCCTTTTTTTTTTTGGATGGGAAATCATCTAATGGCTCCTCCCGCTCTGGGTGGAGCGGAAGGGAGTGTCAGACTCTTACTGACTAAAACCCACCCGTGTTCCTTCCTTAGCCCTTTATGTTCCGGGGCAGCGGTAACCCTTTCGGACGATCCCGCTACCCCGGAGCATAATCAGCCTTAGATAGTGTTCCCACTGCTGGGACACAGTCTTCTCTTCGAGAGGGAGTGGGCTATAAACTACCACGCGGGCTCAGTGCAGGTTGGTAGGCTGACAATCATCACTTTTTGATCGTCATTACATAAGACAGTCTCCCGAAACGCCCGCCCTTCACCACGTCCTAGTGCTTTAGCTGGGAAGAAGTGGCGCAACTCCCCAGCAACATAGTTGTCTGTTCAGTTAGAAGACCACTTCAATGCGTTGAACTCAAGACTTTACGTTCAACCCACTGGATCTTTAGCGTTAAATGTTTACGCTAATCAACATAGGTACCACGTAACAGTAGAACATTGATGAATCACCTAATAACAATAGTTGCATAGTAGATAACAATATCCTTAAATATAAGAAAATATGTGACGTCAGTTTGCATTGAGATAAGAATTCACATCGTCGTGTTTTCCTGTTATTATGTTCAGTCCACAAAATAGACAAGTATCCAGGATCGTCGGATATAGTTAAAGTTTAGTAAGAAACCTATGGATGGTGTCGACTAATATTTAATTTGATAAATGAGCTGTTTGATTTCTATTAATAAAATAACATTTTATTCGAGAACATCTATCGGTTTCTTACTAAACTTCAACTATATCCGACGATCCTGCATACTTATCTCTTTTGTTGACTGTACATCGAAGATCACGACTTTCCATCATAGGTAGGTACTACCAAAGTGTGAATGTGTGAATATCATGCGTGATATAAATACATTATGATTTCAGTTGTGTTAAGGTGATAATAAACTAAATCGCAAAATATATGAACATGATTTAAAAGTGTTTTATCGACAAAAATAGCTAATATTGCGTTATAACTGTCGAGGTAGACCACGGCGAAGGTGGTGTAACGATCTGACAAGGTTTGCGGGACCAACATGGCCAGAGATCGCACAAGACATCCGAGGTTTAGAAGGAAAATGGGACGCCTTTGCCCAGCAGTGGGACACAATATAGGCTCACGAAAAAAAAACAGTGGCACTCCGGGAGTGCCGACAGAAGTGAAAACAAAACACAAACAGAATACTTTGCCATCACTCACTGACATATCTGATATACATTAAAACCGAGTACATCCCGATGACAGCTGAGCAGATACGAAGCGGTGCCGGTTACGGTAACAGTGGCGCGAATTTAATTGTTTTTTCCCATCTCAAAAAATGCCCAACGCGCCTAAAGAAGTTTTCACTTCAAAATATATATTGCGTTAACTTGATATCTTTTACTACCAGTCTATTTAATTATGGTCCCACTTCAGAGCAAAGGCGTCCACTCATACAGAGAAGGCACGTGCTAAAACGGGTTGGCAATTTCAGACTTAGGTATATTACTATAGCTTGTGCCCGCAACTTCGTCTGGGTGAAATTTCTTGCTCCCCAAAGTCCCCGACCCATCCCGTCGCATTGCATCGCCTCGCCTGCCCGCGCTGTTACTTAGTTTTCGCTTAGCGTTCTCTCTGAGTTTTTTTCGTTTTGCTTGGCTCCGAAGGGTCCTAGATGCCAATAACCTTGAGCATTGGACGAGTGCGGGGGTGATGTAGACGCAGTCTTTAATCGGACTCGTATTGAGTCACACTGACATATAGGACAAAGAAAAGAATACCTAAATTACTTCAAAAACAATAACAATTAATCAATAATATTTAATTAAAGGCCATTAGTAGACTACACTACTACAGATACCGCCGAGGCCAAATTACAGGCCATAAATAATTATAATGATCATCTTTCAATAGTGGAGGGCAGGGCCCTGGGCCACCTATCTTTATTCTGGTATCTATGATAAATTTGTTTTTCGTGTCTGTGTGTGAACCACGTTGTTCTTCTAAATTTGTGAACGGATTTTGAGGCATCATTGAAAGAACTGGCAATTTTTAAATTATATATTTTTAAATAAATTTATGACTGGTAATTTGACGTATTCCTTCCAGGGCGTGACAGCGTGACCAATTTGCAACAATTAAGCACCCCAATAATACCTAGGCGAAAATTTATGGCATCCGAGAAAACCCTTTTATTTTTGAAAATTCCCCAGAATTCATCACTCAATATCACATTTCTCTAAACTCTCAAATTGAATGGCCTTCATTGCTGCTCCATTGGATACCTAATACTTTAATAAACCTTTCGATATAACCAAATTATCTAAAACATCAAACATTTAAAAGTTACAGGAAGAAGTTTATGAACCATTTTCATAAATCATCTACTATACATGAACTTTCACACAAGTAATCTGAAAATATTACTATGACATTAAGCATATAAATTACGGGAAGATATCTTCATTTAATCAGCTATATAACGAGGTACAAAAATTTTATAAATATTTAAATGTGTCGGTGAAACAGTCGATAATCTGGCAATTTTCAAATTCTTGAAATATTTAAAAATTATGTGATAATCGAATTAATTAACTGGTTTATGTTATCCCTTTACACCTGATCCCTAGGGGCTGTTCATTTATTACGTAAGACGATTTGAGGGGGGAGGGGGTCCAAACAAGTCTTATTTTTTTCTTACATGGGGGTGGGACGGGTCTAGATTATTCTTACGTAAGATCACAAAAGCAAGCAAAACTTATAACTTTAAAAAAAAATTGCCAATTTTTCTTTGCAATTTTGGTAGATACTGATCTTACGTAAGATTCAAAGGGGGAGAGGGCTCATTCAAGACTTATTTTTTCTTACGTAGAGAGGAGGTCCGAAATTATGAACAGCTCCCTGTAAGCCAGATCGTGTCGACCAGGTGGCAAGCTGCGAAGCCACTTTCGAGTGGTTAGTATACTCGTAGTCGATGATCTAATCACTGATCACTTGTCGGTTGGTTCGCGTGTCATTAAGCTGCTGTGAACGCACAAAATTTCTGTTCGCGGTAGTACGCAATGTAAAGCACGCAATACATTGTGCTTATGAGTGCTTGCAACTGTACAGGGGTGTTGGGGGCATTTAAAGTTGTTTTATAACATTAAAAATTTGTTTTCGTAAAAAGAGTCAACAAAAGTTGCATTTTTGACCTTCAATTCTTCAATATTTCCGTAACCAGAAGGTTTTCAGGTATGGTCCATTACAAAAAAATTATTACAATGACGGGGAGTGCAAGTAACTCTCGGCTTCATTAAGTGTATTTCTACACCCGTTATTCACAAGAAATCTGGATATTTTGTCAAGTCGTAAAAACCGTGTGAAGCAGGGGTGTGGGTGGGTGTCTTTGCTAGTGACAAATAATACAACAACCACATTTTCTTCTTACAGCAACATGGGCCTTCTAGAATTCGAGAAATGGTCGAACCAGCCAGACCTTTTCACCGAGAAGTCTCGAGTGTGTGCCAAACTGCATGGTTTGACGCCAGGCCAGCGGCGGGTGTGCCGACGACATAAGGATCACATGCCGGTCGTCAGCTCCGGAGTGAAGCAGGGGATTACTGAGTGCCAGCACCAGTTCCAAGGAAGAAGGTGGAACTGTACTGTGACGGGGGATGAGACTGTGTTTGGGCCTTTGACATTGATTGGTGAGTTTTTAAAAAGGATGATACCGTATTTAACGAGAAGGTAGGGTAAAGATCAGCTAGTATAAAAATAAAGTAAAGAATTAAAGGAGGTCTCCATACAAGAAATATGTTTGTTTTCCTAAATTATTTATTTAAAATAAATGTAGTGCTCTCAAAAATGGTGAAGAAAGACATCGAGAGGAAACCGGCATGACCTAGAACCAAAATTCGAAGACATGTGACATCGACTAACACGCACTGGGCCCGCGTGGTGGATTACGGCCCACTCCCTCTCACAGAGAGGAGACCTGTGTCCCAGCAGCGGGAAAATTATAGGCTGACGATGGGTTATGGGATGTAGTGTTTTAAATATTGTACGGTGGACTCACACTTGTCCGATTTTTCTCATTTATATTTTCTCTTTTATAAAGAAACATTTTCAAATACATTCCCAGTGAAATAACTTTCCAAGGCCAGGCCGAGACCAGTCTATGTATCAAGATAAACACAGATATAAATTCCCTTTTATTCAGAACAAACGAAATTGACATAGGACGTAATAAAAATATCGTAAAGACAATTTTGAGGCTCCGACCCGTCGTCGGCGCGAACGAATATTGTTCTAGTCAATGTTATATAAAGTTAGTATGCGGTTGTATGTTTAGTTAGGTATATGTATGTATATACAACGTGATTTTTTATATCCCATAACTCTAGGGGGTACTCATCATTATGAACAATTTTTACTATGGGACATAACCTAAAATCACGAAAAAAAAAATCAGCTGTTCCCTACATTTTGACGAGTTATGCGAACATAAATGAAAATAAGGAACAGCTGATAACACAGCTACTACAAAGTAGCTTGATGTGCTGGCGTCTGTACCAAAGTTAACTTAGGTGTTTGGTGGATCTTTTGTGTTTAAACGGAGATTAACAGACATCTTCTGGGCACGCTCGTAACCATCTTAGACCTCATCCATCGCTTTCCATCAGGCAAGATCAAAGTCAAGAGCAGACCCATTTGGCAGTACAAAATAACATAGGCAGAAATATGAAATGCTTTCGCCACTAGCCAAGCGCAACACGTCATACTCGTAGCTACAGATGTATTGTTAACATTACCCGAACCTATAAGATTTTCTCCTACCAAAAATCGCTCTTCGCGCCTAAATATGGTTCATTTAAAAAATACAAAAAAAATATTTGAATAATTTAGGCTAACTTGCCATTTTCATGGTATTTCTATACAGCGAGGTAATCGCGTTACACACTAACAGTAGCGATAGCTTTCATTTTGACAGTTCAACAACATTCATTGCGTTATTTACGTTGTTGAGCAGACAAATTTTTCAAACCTATGAAGTGAATGTATTAGCTTAGCAATATCCTTAAAAACTCTCGGATTGTGATTGAAACTGAGTTACGCAAGGAATTGCTTTAAAAAAGTTGTCCCTTTCAAACTGTAAATTAAAACATCTCTATTCCAAAGTAAAGCAAAAACTATTCCCCATTTATATCTCCCGTGGTACTCGCTACACAAGTACACAAGTGCTGAAAATCTACCCTGAAACAGAGCTGTAAATCTTTGTGGAAGACAACTAGGACAGTTCGTGATTTATAGCGACATTGGTACTGTTCCCACCATCCCCACTCCTCTCAACTGGTCTAGATAAAAAATAGATTCTAGGAAAATTCGCAGAGATATCACCGAAGGCCGTCTGTATAGGGACATTTGTTAGCGTTCATAGGAGTTATGAAATGTCGAATAGTTACGATTGAAATTGACGGACGAAAATCTTTGTAGTTTCAATATTATACTGACTTAATGTGTTTGAGCCCTGCGGGGTATTTGTATGTGGTTAGTGTACACAATATCAGTAGCATTCATTTTGACAGTTCAACATTCATTACGGTATTTACGTTGTTGAGTTGACACATTTTTCGAACATATGAAGCAATGGATTAGTAATATCTTCAAAATGAATACATATTGATCTTCATATTGATTTAATTAGGGTGCAGAATCCACTTAGTAAAAATATTAATAAGTAAATCACTCACTGACAGACATCGCACAGCCTAAACGACTAGGTTTAGAAGCATTTTTTTACAACAGTTCCTTTTATAACGAAGATGAGCACTAAGGTAGGATTTAAAGAAGGTCAGGTGGTTGAAAGTTTGTTGAAGGTTCGTCATTTATGCCAGTGGGAAATCTCATCGGGCACCCACCCAGCATGTACCTAATATAATAAAAATTTTCAATCTCAGACAGGTTATGGCTATTTGGTCAATAGACGGAAAGTTTAGATTATTATTTATTTCGTCTTTTCTGACCATAGCTGATAGCCATCCTCAGATTAAGCCGCATCGTGTAATTGCCATAATTGTCCCTAAAACCATGGGAAACGACATGGTAGGACCTACACACCGTAAAGGACAACCGTGACGCAATCATTAACGTTAACACGTCACAGTTCTCCAGATTTAGGCTTTAATAAATACGATCTATGTACCAGCACCACATAAAACGTAACTATATACTCTAACCGGTTTAATTTTCCTCATCAGCATCACGGGAAACGGCCTTCACGCACGCGATAACTTCGGCCGGCGTATCGCTCTCCGTGTCACGGGCTTGCCGGGATGGCCGCTTGTCAAGTTGCAGCTGTAGTCGGGCGACAAGACCGAGGAATCTGCACTCTGATTGGGTGTGGGGAGGATGTGGCGATAATCTCGAGTATGGCTACAAGTAAGTATGCTCTCCTGGTACTTCTGAGGTTAAAGGGTTAGTCAACCGCGTGTGTGTACTCTGTTCATGTGTGATAATAATTGTTTGAAGAATATGCTTTTGAATGAGGTCTAAGGCCCGTATTACAGAACGTCACTCAAGACTCAAGCATTACTTAAAACTAGTTTGGTTGAAACTAGTGTTAAGTAATTCTTGAGGCTTGAGTGAGGTTCTGTAACACGGGACTTAGAGCTCTTTGATTGAATCCTTGGTTGTAATTAACTAAGTATTACATACTCATATGCGATAGAAAAGAGGTAAAATATGTAAATTTTAGCCAGATTAATTCACGATCTAGCACCTACCCCTACCTCTATACCTCCCCTGTATACTTACCTCTTTTCTAACTAAACTTTTGGAGAATATGTAGGAAGTAATTAATTTACATTAACGTAATTTTAACTGCAAAATTATTCTCATGAAATCTTGTCCTGCAGAGTTACACGTCACTTCAAAAATATATCCTGACATAAACAAAAGAAATACAACACCAAGAAAACTATAAATTCTACAATATTAAACATCCATTAGCTTATGTTATCCCAGTACTTATTACTATATTCTACTACAACTAGAACCTTGAAAATGAGTCCTAGTTGTAGAATTATTTATATACGGCTACCACCTCGTGCTTATGTTGCCCCGTGCGAAAATTATTATTTTATTTAAATACGCTTTCCCCAGTCCGTCCCCAAGTTCCTGACCTACAGCAATGTCGCTACATCTCTTCGTGCAACATGGGCGCCTAGTACTTTTCCCCCACTTTATCGAAATTTTCACCGCGGAAAATTAGAAACCAGACTGATAAAACAATAGACTAATATCTAAAACAAAACATACAATTTTTCAAATTACGAGAGAACTTTTTGAAGTTATTTAGTGAAAATGGTTAACTGACTTCATATACGTATTGATTTATTTATTTGCAACTGAAAATCAGTAAATGAAGCTACAACCTCCTCACAATCCTCATACAGGTGAAAACTACGTTTTCCTAATGACGTCACTTCTGAAAGCGGCCCATATCTCAGCACGACCATGAGATTTCCACCTTTTCAGGATGTCACCTGAAACGTTCAGGTAGAACTCACCTGTTTCACGACGCACCTGAGTACTAGGGAAGCAATACCAAGGCAGAGGTATCTTTACCTGTGTTACCCTCGCACAACGTGAAACGTCACGAATAAATTCACCTGAATTTTCCCTGTGTGAAAAGGTAAAATCTACGTGGATAACTCACACAGAGGAAGCTGTTTGAATGTGTGAGTGAACGTACATTTCCCCGTTTTCCTCATTGTGGTAGAAAGGGATGCAACACCCCATCCCTTTTCTACTACGGACTTAAAATTCACCTCCCCCCGTTAAGGCGAACGTGATTTGTAATGGTGTGCGTGCACCTGAAATTCACGTGAAAAGGTGGGTTTTACTCCTGCGATGTTCTCATGTCCTGGTATCAAGGTGAAAGGTAAGACAGGTGAAAAATTTACCGGTGCTCTTTCAGGCGTGACAATTTTCTTACCTGTCTGAAAATCGTCCACGTATGTCGGTACAGGTAGAGATAGTGCAATTTAATTCAATTAAAAATAAGATACAAAAATGAAAGATATTATAGGTGGTATCGGTAGACTGCTGAAATCATTGCAACTGAACAACTATATAGTCATGACACCAAAGTAGAAAAATACTAATTATGAACATCTAATTAGTGTAAAATTAGTGTAATAATGTTGAATAACTCATCCTCACCAAACAAGCCAATTCAAACGTATAAAATCATCATAATAAACAAAACAGGATAAATCCAATACCTACTTCGATGATTATTAGTTGAGGAAGGAAAAGATCTTATTAATCAGCTGTCAACTGGGCTTCACGGGTGTCAAACCATGGCTAAAGACAGGTCGGGTACTAGGATCGCATAAATCCACAGGAGTTCGCGCCAATCGCGGCGTAGCCCGTAGCACCATTCATGCTACGGCTACTACGGTTACTACGGTTACAGCATGGTTCAGGAAAAGGTGTTTTAAGTTAGATTTATAATGCTGAGTTAAACAATACAAAAGTTTACATACGTACTATAACATTACGTGTGTTATCAAAGTTAGGCAGAGGTGCACCTAGTATGAGTAAGCACATTATGCGAGTTAAGTTTAACTACTTACTTTGCCCGATCTGGGACATCAGAGGGTCAATTTATTTAAAGTTAACTACATAAGAAACTATTTACATAATAATAACACAATTAATTAACTCAAAATCAAGAATCTAAAAAGTTAGGACACAAAACTGCTTTCTGACAAAATGTCAATAGAAATAGAAGAATCTCACTTCAGGCTCTCGTTGTGAAACGCGTTATAATCTACGTAGCCACACGTAGCAACGCGAAGCTCCGTAGCCGACCTCCTACGTAGGCGTGCGATCCTAGGAGGTTTTCACGTACTGAAAGGGTTAACCGCCGCTGAAAACGAAAGGGTTGAAACTGAAATTCGTTTCATGACTCATGAAAGTATTTGGTATTGTCCTAAATAAGATCAGGAATTTTATTACCGTCAAAATTGAAATAATATATTATGTAACATCATTATTTTATTTAAATACTTCTGCGGATTATTGTAAGATATTTTTATGTACAAATAAACATAAATAAATTGAAACTTGACATTTTATTTGTTTTTAATACCGGTTATCCGTCGGTTGCTACGTTACCGACGGACCACGACTGACGACTGTATTTTTTTCAAGCCAAACGTTTTCAAACACCAGGGTAAAATGAAATACAAAGACCTTTCAGCCGTTTGTTTTGATCGCTTGCAAGTGGAGCTTTCCCACTGAAAACCATAAACAAAAACAAATGAAATTGTGTAATTTCTCTTTTTATTATTTTTTAAACGACATTTTCCTAAAAACGTGGAATTTTCTGCATATTTCGAGCCACCAGGGTAGCAAATGACAAAGAATCCTACGTATCAGCCGTTGCCTAAGCTTGTTCGTGCCACGCTTTTTTCGACACTGAAACGTCACGGTTTGAGGCTGTTTGAACAGGAGCTTAGGAGATAGAAAAGGTTTGTTCATTTGCCGAGTCCATTTTCAAGGTCTTATGATGTGTGAATACCTGCCTAGGGTAGAGTAAAAAGCCCATTTATAGTAAATTTCCTAGAGTTATAATAATAATCATTTGTAGAATCAAGTATCTTGACTTGGCTCGCGAGGTTGTCGACATGTGGGATGTTGACTCAGCAATCATTGTGCCAATAGTCGTTACAGCCAATGGATTGATAGCCAAGAGCCTCGACCAACACCTGAGGAGGCTCTCGTTGGCCAGCTGGATCAAGGGCTTGATTCAGAAAGCAGTACTTCTGGACACGGCTCGCATTGTCAGGAGGTTCCTCTCTCTGGAGCCCTGACCACCGGTAGCTTGGACCCTGTTCCCGATACCGGTGGGCTACTATTTTTTATATTTTTAAATGTTTTTATATATTTTTTTTATATTCTAATATTTAAAAATATAATTTATAATTATATAGACGAATAAAGGAAAACAATCATTTGTAGAAAAATTACTTATCTACATAGCTACTAGAATGATTTTATTTTCTGATTTAGAAATTGAACATCTAGGGCCATTATACCACAAAACTTTACAAGTCTACAATTCTACCAAATTTTTTTTATTGTATATATTTTATCTTTAAGAAAGTAAAAAAAAAAATATAGTTAAATTTTAGAAAAAAAATTTAAGTTTTTTCGTTACAATTACATGGCTTATTCATAAAATGGCTTCATGGATTTTTGTGGTACAGACACGTGTAAGATTTGTAAAGTAAATTGTAATTGTAAAATGTTGTGGTATAGGGCCTCCTGATGGATTACACGTACCATTTATAAACGGTTCGTAGTTTTTAATTACTTCTTCCATAATCGTGTTGTTGTATCGGGTACATACACGTTCTTCCCAGGAATCTTTCAAAAAAAATTTGAAAGAGGTTCAATAACTTTATCTGATCTACCACCATAAATCAACTTTGGATTCATCAAATAAAGTAACAAATCTCTTAAACGATAATATAGTTATCAAAACCATTGAAATGTGGCCTGCGACTTCCCGCTGTCAGATAGTTTCATGAAGTTATTTAAGGTAGGTAAACTTTCCTCGGAACCGGACTAGACTTCGTAAAAATGCGAGGTCCATTTACTAGGAACACATGAAATGCAACTTCCAAGCTCTAATCTATGTCTGTGTGAGTGTGGAAAACGATGGAAAATGCATACACATACGAATGGGCGGAGTTTTCAAGCTACACACATAAATATAGGGAAAGCTTTTTAGAGGGATATAGAGGTGGAGCTTTTTAACTTTTTTATAAAGGAACACTTTAAAAAAGCTTTTCCGATTTGTCTGTTTGAATTTTCTATACCAAGGCGACATGATTTGTAGTAGCTAAAGAATGTTCGGTATGCAGCTAGGAATGGAGAATGTATTTGCTGGGAAGGGTCTTCGCTTTATAAAGGAGATTTTCCCGCATTCGAGTATTTTTCTGACTAGGCGAGCAGAAAGCGGTGGACGTCGTGAAGAATTTGGGAACGCTAGGTATGCGATAAAATCCCAAAAGGACTTCGTCTGGATTACGGAAATTTTCGAAGTTTGGTGAGAATTCTTCATGGTATTGAATATTAATATACGTATTTAATTCACTGGTTTTCTATTCAAATCAAACCAAGTCGAAAATTATTTAATAACTTAAAAAAAAACAATAAATAATGTAAATATAAATCCAAACAATATGTTATATCCCAAATATCCCAAAATAAAACAAAACTGACATTGTTATCTAAAACCAAAACAAAGGAACAATCACACTCCGACATTCATCTGTTTCAGTTTCAGATCTAATTTCAAACTGAACGCGACGATTTCAAGCTGAACTTTTTCGCAAAGCCCACAAAGTTCCGGATAAACCCGGATATGAACCGGGTTTAGCGGGTTACGGACGCTTAAACCCGATAACTTGTACCAGGAGAACATAGGCCTTAGAAAGAGTTAATCCGGACACCCGGCCGAGACCGAAGTCGCGGGAACCTACTTTAAAAAAAAAACAATTTTATTAATCTTCAATCGCTAATTCAAATAATTAAATATTTAATAATAGGAAGCATGTTTTAATGATAAATTCTAACTAATTTTAAATCCCAAGAAATCTTAAAGCTAGACTTCCGAGAATTCCCTAAGCATACATTGCTCCTCCCGAATAATTTTTTGTTTGTAAACTTGAAGAGAACGCGTAATGCACAGCGAAATTTTTCTACAGCAAAGGCTACCCTCCTAAACACTCTCATACCAGGAGCGAAAATCTAACCCTCCAAAACATTTCACCCTCTAACACTGATAACATACAATAAAGTACCTAATCCCCCCACATACAGCTCATTCTCCAACGTTTCAAGAAAGGGTCGATATTTCTCGTAGACATTTCGTAGCGAGGGGCGTAGCAGCGAGAGACGTAGCAATCATAAATCTATGTATCTCTTTTCAACGGTTATATCTCTTTTCCTCATTTCAAAAAGCTTTCAGGATACCAGGAGTAAGAAAAGTTTATCCAACTGAAACTTTGAACCGGGGAAAGTTCTACTTTGATTTATACAGTGTCCTAACTATGAGTAGGTAGTTTGTAAGTGATAAATGCATACTTCGGAGTAGTTTGTACATACGAATTTATGAAGAATTTTAGAGTACATTCTTGACTTGTAATCCATCAAAAAGTTTGTGAAACTATTAACATTACTTTTCAAGTTTTTCTAATATGAAAATGCGAGAAACTCAGTATATATATTAAGGGGACTACATGACCTAAAGCGCTGTCACTGTCGGACTGCATAGAAAAGAAAGAGAAGCGCGATGACCGCTGGTAATTTATTGCAAAATATGAAGCATTATTACAAAAAATCTATTGTTTGGACAAAAAAGTTAAAACACTAATGCTTTAGTATGTTGCTTGTAGAATAATCTGACAAAAAATCTGAATTATTGTATGTATATTAGTATGGTTTTTATTGTAAAAATAAAGTTTTTAGAGGTATCTTCATGATTTTTTTCTATCGTATCAAATTAGTTGTATTATGTTTTCAACACACTATCTACCTACCATATATTCTGAAGAATAACATAACGTAACATAATCAGCCTATAATGTTCCCACTGCTGGGACACAGGCCTCCTCTCTGTGAGAGATGTCCCTTCCCGAGACTCAAACTATCTCTATACCAAATTTTATCTAAATCGTTCAGCGGTTTAAGCGTGAAGAGGTAACAGACAGACAGACAGACACACCTTCGCATTTATAATATTAGTATGGATTCTAAAGTTGCATTTGAGCGTTGGATAGAATAAAGAGTCTCTAAAGTGGTTTCCTACAAGAGCAGTGGCCATCACTAACGGCCGCCGCAGTGATGACTGTCATGAAAATGATGGCAGTGGTAAAGATTTAAATCGTTAGATTCGCCCTACCGCGTCAAAAGATAGTCGCATTTGTGCGCAGAAATGTATACAATCAAGTCGGGTTGACAATCAAGTGAAGTCACTGTGTCACCATTACGCAGTGACTTCACTTGATTGTCAAAGAAACCCTATAATAATGTGTGACGTCACTCTTCTCAGTATGTACACTTTTTCTTGTGAGTACGGTTTTTGGGCGGTTGGGTTAGATTTAATGTCAAATACTGGCGAAAATGACAGATTTTTATGACGGCCAATATAATATGACGTAACCGCTTTCCTAGGAAACCAAAGCTTTAATACGCCCCTACCTAAATTGCATTCGCGATTTATTTGCCAAAAACGTAAACAAATATGAGTTTATGGAAAAATAACTTTAAATCCCACACAATAAAGTTCAGATTATGCTACAACTTCAAACATTTTTATAACTTTTTCAATAGTGCTAGTCACTCTGAAATCAACTTAATAACCAACAAAATAAAGTTTATATTTGTTTAACTTTAAATAATATTAATTTCAATAGCTACCTATTTTGGTCAAAACTTGTGTTTAATTCCAATTCTTTTTACCAGGTTTACAGAAGTATTCGTCGATATCAGAGAGCGAGAGCGTAAAGTGAAAAGAGGCAGTCGTGAGCAAGGCAGGCAGCTGATGAACAGGCATAACAACGAGGCGGGGAGGCGGGTATGTTAACTACTATCACACTAATATTAGTGTGTAGTATAATATTATAAAAGCGAAAGTTTGTGTGAGGGTGTGTGTGTGTGTTTATATGTTTGTTACTTCTTCACGCTCAAACGGCTGGACCAATTTTGATAAAATTTTGTATGGAGGTAGCCGACACCCTGGATTAACATATAGGCTACTTTTTATCCCGATATTCCCACGGGGTCGACATTTACGCGTGTGAAACCGCGGGGCGCAGCTAGTTGTTTATTAAATTGAGAGAGAGTTAATAAAAAAGGACACTTAGATGTCAAAGAACTCGTCGGCATCGCTGTCATTTGGAAACGTGCCCAGAAGACTGGCAGCATTGCCACGTTGAATGGCAATGCTAATAAATTATTTGGCCAAAGAACGACCCAGCCCTCGTCACGTGAACTGTCAGTAGGACTTATTTTTCAATCTAGTGATATTTATGACAGTTTTTCCATACTTACATTAAACTGTCCAATGTCAATTTTATCACTCAATTAAAAGTTGTTTGACGATGATTGAAAAATCGAGTTATTCCAGTTAGCCATCCTAAAAAATCCTCCCCAAGAGGGATCTCTGATACGCAATGATAGATAAATAAACCGTTTATTTAGTGCAACACAAGACACAATACAGGCATTAAAAAAAACATAAAAAAAGGTGAGAGAAAAAAAAAACAAAGATTAAAAAAAATAAATTGACCCATAGACACCTCGCATGACATTTGTAACGGTCGATCACTACTGGGCGGTGTGTGTCCCATAGTTGCACCAAATGGGAGTCCAGCTCAGCATATGCCAGGTACAATACCTGACGCTGGTATTCTGCTGCATCCCGTTAGTGACACACGGATGTCGAGAAGACACATCTAAGTTTCACACAATGGTACTTACATCATAGTGCGGCGCGTATATTATAAAGGTGGTAAGTACCCACATCTGAATCAATGAAACATCAGGCCTTGAGAAGTCAATCATTCAATCTGCCTAGTCTTTTCCCAACTATGTTGGGGTCGGCTTCCAGTCTAACTGGATGCAGCTGAATAGCAGTATTTTACATGGAGCGACTGCCTACCTGACCTCCACAACCCAGTTACTGGGTAACACGGAGATGACAAGACAAGATAAAGACGAAGAAGAAGGTAAATAATACGGCCAATAACATTGATAAACTTTACAAAGTATAAAAGAGAAATTCAATAACTTTATTGAATCGAGACACTAATATAATAAAATACTGCTAGTGGCCATGTTATGGTCGTATTTAGCTGACTTATAAGATCAATGTGCTACAAAGTCGTATGTAATCTCTAATAGAAACTTGTGTAGTATTAAGAGCTAAGGCGACTGTAATCCTAAATATAATTTTATTTATTTATTTCAAAGGCTATAGAAGACGCCTTCAGTAAAATAAATATTGGTGCCGATTCCCTTGTTCACAAAGTTTAACTAAATTTAAGTTCAGTGCAAAAGGCTGGCAGCATTGCCACGTTGTATGGTAATGCTAATTCTTTGGCCAAGAAATAGGCCAGCATAAATGTTCATAAGTATTTATTATTTTATATAATTATGTAAATATTTAAAGAAATAAGAAAAAGACTTTTAATTGAAAAATAAATATGGCTTAACATATTTTCCATAGGTATCATATTAAACATAGTAAAGGGAATTCAATCAACTAAAGAAATACCTAAAAAAATTCTACTGAGCCGTGCATTTATTTTTTTATTTAATTAAAACTGCCAAATTACTTTTATTTTGGTAGTCATTCGATTCAACTAACATCAAATGCCATCGCTGTTTTGAACCTTGTTTGTTGCTGCGATGCGCTACTGCCATAGATATCCGATATCCGTGGCTACTGCCAAAATTGCTTATTACCGCGCCTTAACTTTTTCTCTTATCCGCTTGTAACAGTTGTAAAAGTTGTAGCCTATCACCCAACCCTCAAGCATCATTCAACGCCCCAAATAAAATTCGTGAAATTACCAAGAATTGCTTCGCGATCGACTCGCGGATTCCATAGCCCGCCTTATCGTACGATTCTCAATAAAGTAAATATGACATAAGTCGCGATTACGCACAGCCTCGCCGTCGTTGTGTAGACATCTTTATGTCAAGCTGCCATAATTGCCGCGTTTACTGCTATTTTACTGGCTAACTATATAACCCACAATAAGGCTTTGTTATAGCATTTTTATTCATATCTCTGTAACCAATAGTCGTAAAATTGTAGTGGGTATTATGAATGAGAGTTTGTTATTCTTTAGCGGATGTCGCGAGCTTGCGAAGTTATTGCATACTAGCTTCCGAAACTGTCTATTCTGTAACAATCTCACCGTGAAATCTTAGGCGAAGTGAGTTCGAAGTGAGTCGTCTTCCCACCTGCCGCTATAGATTGACAGCTCACTTCAAGCTCATTTTTCACCTACATTTTCATAGTAATGATATTCTGTTAAAACAAGTTATTTACTTACTTCTTCTTCTGGGCCTTTTTGGCGCAGCCGTGAGGTACACTTTCCTGCTAATTACTTACATCGGACTTTACGCTTTTTATTTGATCTTTTTTTTTTTTTTATGTGATGTATCTGTGGGGTCGGGGAACCCCCGGCAGGACTAAAGTTCAAAATGTAAATCCAAGATGGCGGGCTACAAAAATTCGAGAATATTCTTAGATTTTGTCCTCACTGTCGGTTTCAGCACCCTCGAAAACCATGAAAACGATACCCACGACGAAATTTTTTTTATATTTTGCAGCCGCCAACTTTGATTTTTATTTTGACCTCACTATCGACTTTAGCACCTTCTAAAACCATGAAAACTATCTCTCTCTGACTGTTTCTATTATATGTAAAAAAGTCGAATGGAGAGGGCCATAAGCATTTTTCGTTACGTGACCATTTCGCCCAGTTTACTCCTACACGTTTCAAAAATCTGACGAGCGTTAATTGACCTTGACATGCCCTGTATGTGAACGGTATATGGATGTTGCTTAGATTAGTTACATAGACACAAGCTAAAGGCGACTCAAAGACACCAAGCTAAACGTGACTAAGCTCATGTTCCTAATGTTCAGTTAAGTTGGTAACAGAAAATGGCAACACAAAGGAGGTGCATTAAGATTTTATCAAATTCATAATATTTTGTTTCACATAAACCTACATGGAGTACATGGGCACTTATGAAACGTCAGAAGCTAGGTGTACGGTTCCTGGAGAAGAGACGGCAAAGAACTCCGCGGTGACTCTTTTAAACATACCTAATTGGCTTTTACAAAGCTTCCAAATGACAGTATTAACAGGTGTAGGGGGAAGGTGTACAGTAGGCCTGTCAACAACAAAATAGAAAATAGCCAACAAATCGAAACATCTATGAGTCTGCAAGGTATCAATCCTGAGAATGTTACGACGTTCTCACATTAAAAAATCGTATAGAAAAAAGATGTTGAAGATTTAATTTTTTTTTTTGTTTTCTTTTCCTTTAAATATAAAATATCACATATTGGTGATACTGATAACAATGTATACATATACAATCCAGCCTATTAGGTAATAAGTAATTTATATAAACTGCTATGTTTAAGTTATATTAAGTTTTATTTGTTGAAGAAAGAATGTGTTGTCCGCAGGCCGTGATCGCCAAATCCCGCGTGACGTGCAAGTGTCACGGTGTATCAGGCTCCTGCAGCCTCATCACGTGCTGGCAGCAGCTAGCCACCTTCAGGGAGATCGGTAAGTCTTGGACCTTCCTGTTACGCTGTACAAATCTCACCGTGAAAACTTACCTAGGTGAAGTAATCTGTCATTCCAACTGATGGCATGGATTGGCACTATTGACAGCTCACTTCAAGCTCACTTAACCTAAGTTTTCAGGGTGACATTTTTACAGAATACGTCGGCTGTTTTAAGAAGAGGATCTACTTCGGTTAAATGTCTAACTCAGTTCAGCTTTCATTCGTTGTGGGTCTGTTTCTAGATGTTTAAGAGTAACCTAGGTACTGTTTATTTATTTGGGACATTTTTGGTAGGTAAGCGTCTTGCCAAGATAAGTACTAGATTTTGAATCCCATATTACAGTTTTGGTAGACAGAGATTTGTCTACTCTTTTATCATTCACTGCATGTTATGCAGTGCGACTGGAATCCCACCATTGTGGAATAGAATCAGTGACCATTAAAATAAGTCATTATAGTTTGAACGCGCATTTCCTCCACAAAATAAAATCCCGGACTCAAAATTATAATGTCATCAAACCATTTCTTTAAACTTAATGTATGTAATTTTATAATGACGCCATTGCGCTAGGTGTGGTCCAAAACTATAATGATCTACTACCTGTATCAAGGAACCGTGGGACCAGGGACACATAAAAACAAAATAAAATTAGGTAGTCAACTTCATACATAATTACCTTTTTCGTTCTATGAATTTAGTTTTGGGGGATCGCTTCGATTCAATCAATATCAATCCTAGAAAGGCCCCAAACTAATAAACTAAAGGCTACCTACTAAGTGTGGTCATACACAAACTTTCCCGCCATTTAACAGGAAACCAAGTCTACACTCTATTAAGCAAATTGTCTCCAAACGAGTCTACATTGTTTGGACGTCCGAACGTACCTTATTAATGAGTAACCATTATCTACTTCTTTTGTGTTCCTGTCATCCTGGTACCCAACGAATTAATACTCCTGATATTAAACTTGATAGTTTTAATTGTTCTACCGGGATTTTGTATAATGGCATCATTAATTTTGCTTTGTTTTCTGATAAGGTGTCATTTGATTAATTTTGTGGATCGTGTGAACTCTCTCACACGTAAAAGGGTTTCGTTTTTTGTTGTCCTTGTGACTGTTCCTAAATTACCCTAGGCTGATAAAATTTTCGTTTTTCCTAATTACCTATGTTAATTATTAGTGTTTAGGTCGGTTCCCCCCTAACGGGGAAGAGTCGCACCCCACCCCGTACAACTCTGTAGATTCAATTTCAAGTGTAATTTCTTGTGTTTACCAGCAAACCAAGCCATTTCAAAGTAATTGGACAGTTGAGAACTATTTTAAATGAATTTCCCTATTTTTAAGACTAGTGTACAAGGACCTGGCCCAAGCTCCATACATTTTGAAACATCTCCTTTTGTTCTTTCTCGTTGCACTGAAGTGAATCAGTACATTTAGTGACGAGAATCCTGGTCACGGCACCACATATGTGACTGCGCCCCTCTATCCTTGTTATAATTCCAACATTCTAAAAACACCACGCTCAGAGCCAAATTCCCATAAATTCGCAGCATCGGTTTATTGCCTTTTTTGTACAATTTCTCAATTGTTTCAGGAATCCGTTTTGGGTTCGGGTCGTTTTTAGAATTCGTAAAAAATACTGCACCTATGACGTAAATTGAACATAAAGTGTAAATGGAATGGGTTCCTAAGGGGTTCACTATTGTTTTACAATTTTAAAGAAATAGAATATTTTGTTATTTATTAGGGTAACGTGTCAAACCGAGAAAAAAATGGAGGTCACTATCGTGTGACAATTTTAAAATAAGAATTTAGAATAAGATATTTTGTTCTTAAATAGAAGTGATAAGACAGTCACATCCTTTACAATGGTTAAGTGTGGGAACGAATGCGCAACAATTTAACTTTCTACCTACTTCCGTCCATTAAGCCATTTGATACATGTCATAAACTTTCTCCAAACGAAAATAATCATAAACTTTATATTTTTCTAATGTTAATCGTAGTGTTCAACAGTTTCAAAATAATTTTAAGTTCATGACATTTTATACATTTACCACCAAATCTATTGTATGTAATTAGACCACCCGAAATCGTAACAAATTTATCTAAAACAATAAATTATCGTAATGCAATAAAAATTAAAACCGGTAATAAAATATAAAACATTACTACAGTGAAGGCAACACTTAAAATAGATGACGCAGAAGTTCCATTCTTTTGACAACGCGCCAAGACCCAAGAAGAGAAACTTCGTAAAAATGTTTATCTAAGGGCCTGTGCACACCATGTTTTTTTAAACGCGCCGTTGACGAGCGTTTGCAGCGCAGACGCAGCCTGTAGACCTTCTTTCTGTAGGATAAAAGCGCGCCATCGACGCACGTTCCTAAAACGCGCGTCAACGGCGCGTTTAAAAAACGTGGCGTGCACAGGCCCTAAAGTAGTTCATCGACCATCTAATTTGAATGACGTAACATAATTAGGAAATCCCGAAGTCATTGCAATGTAGGAAGTTATTGTATGTATAATCTACATAATAAAGCTGAAGAGTTTGTTTATTTGCTTGAACGCGCTAATCTTAGGATGTAACGGTCGGATTTAAAAGATCTTTTTGCATCTGATAGCCCAATTCTCGAGGAAGGCAATAGGCTACCATCATCACGCACGACCCTTAGAAGCCGAGCAAAAAAAGTAAAAATTTATGCGACAACGTCGCGGGCGCGTTTAAACCCTTCCAGTATTCAGAACCCTAGGACTTCTGAGCTGATCCAGACTTTAAGCGATTGAAAGTTTAATTTAGAATGATTGCCGTGAGTTTCGATAAACTTCAGCAATCATTCTAATTTATACCATACCATACCGAGCTAAAAGTTACATTGCAATGAATTACTAAGTGTTCACGTCGATCGTGATTGTCCTACCTTAGCATTGACTTATATATTTGTTTTAAATCATTGTACAGACGCCAGCACATCAAGTTACTACAAACTGTCAAATTTCTTTAATAGATTTTCAACTTTATCGCTAAAGCATAAGGTTCAAAGTTGCAAACTCAAACTCAAACTCAAAGCATTTATTTCAATTAAACCATTTACAGGCACTTTTGAATTGTCAAGAAGTCGGTCAGTCAAAAATAAAATGAAGCTAGTTGCCCATTCCAAAGCGTAGGTACCTATGGAGAAGAACGGGCAAGAAACTCCATGGACACTCTTTTAAATTATATTTTTACAAAAATATTAGTTACATCATTAATGTTGAATTTATAATAATATGTGAGAACGATGTAAAAAAAGATGTATGCGTTAAAAGCGTCCAGAGTACAGCAAATATTAAATAATAAAAAAAAAAAACAACAATCCAAAAATAAAATAATTAAAAATAAAAATGAGCCGAGGCAGCCGAGTGATGACCAGCCCCAACTGACGGCGCCCGTTCACGAACATGACGCATAAATCAGCACCATTCAGCTCAACCATTTTGAAGGGAGCTAAATGATCCAACACACACGCCACCGTCAGCGAGACATTTGTGTGAGCATGACATACTATCAGCTGCCAGGGCACATTCAAGTCAATGAAAGACATATTACCCGGTAAATGGTAGCTCTACAGTACATAGAACTCACATCTGTGCTATGCAATTATACAATACAAAGGAAATTGAGTTTATACAATGCAAAGATAGATTGGGAAAATCTGACAGTTACGGGTAGCATGATGTGCTGGCGTCTGTATCTTAACCAGTGGGACTTCTGGAAATAAATAGTTTACATTGGTCCAAAGTTATAGCTTTGGTAGCTCGTAAACATGAAATTGGATCTCTTTAGTTATGTACTTAATGAGCCGTTTAAGCGGCCATAAAAATATAGGTATCTACTTAGTTTTGTTTTTTAAAGCAACTTAGTCAGATTTAGGTTAATTTGAGAATACCTATATCATTTACAAAAGAAAAGTAGATGCCATCGGTAATATAGAAAGTGGTAGGTATTATAGATACCTATTTATATATAAATATTAAATGTCTACAGTCCTGGGTATCAAAAATCAAATTAATAGATATTTTAATTCACATAAACTAGTTAAGTGCCCATACTTAACTGAGCGTGAGAAGGTTCCAATTGGTCGTTTCCTATGGATAAGAGCCGGCAAGAAACTCCATGGTTACTCTTATAAAAATAATTAGCTTTTACAATGTTTTCAAAATTACAGTGTTAATAGGTAGGTATCTATGGGAGGACAGTGTAGGCCTGTACGCATGTACAGACGCCAGCACATCAAGCTACCCGAAACTGTAAAATTTTCCCAATCAACTTTGAACCTTATGCTTTAGCGATAAAGTTGAAAATCTATTATAGAAATTTGACAGATTGTAGTAGCTTGATGTGCTGGCGTCTGTACCAAGTACTTAACAAAATAGAAAATGGTAAAAAAATTTAAAGCGGGATGCATGAAGAAGCTTCCTCGTGTAGGTAGCGCAGTTTGTTCCGCCAGTTACTCAACTGAACCGAGCGCTCGGCGCCTCCTTGACAGTCACACCCAACACCTTATTTGACTGACCAATTCTCTCTTGCGGTGGTAGTGCTAACGCCCGCCTGGTTTGGGACCACCCTCCCACCGGAGTCCGGCGTCAAAGGAGTTCCAGTGCCTTAGGCATCTTCTGGGCACGCTCGTTCCATCATAGACGTCATCCATCGCTTTCCATCAAGCGTGATCGAGGTCAAGAGAGTGCCCATTCAGCAATAAAAAAAAAGTCTACTAGGCCTACAACGTTCTCACATTCACAAAACATAAAATAATCTATAAAAAAAAGTTAAATAAAAAAATAAAAACCTATGTATTTTTAAACCAAATAATGACATGATTGCCATATAACCGAAATATACATAATATACTTACTAGCAGTGCCCCGCGGTTAAAAACCTATTAGGTAGGTACATCACGCTATGATCAGGAAGAGTGGAACTAGTAAACCTCGCAGAGCTGCTACCGACAGCCGTGCGGATTTATTTTAAAACTATGATATCTCCCAAGATATTCATTGAAATCAAATGATGTCAAGGGCAATTTTGTTCAAAATTAAATACTTGTGAATTGATGAATTACGTATTTATTTGGATATTGTGAGTCAACCTCAAAAGATAGACATATGCTGTCGCGGATTTTTTTTAGAACATTTATAGGGTAACAATTCCGTCATACATGATTTTTGCGTAACTTTAACCGTTTACGCAGCGCACGCAACGGAAACTCTCAAAAGGAATAATTTTTGCCGTTTTTGCAACATTTTTCATTGATGCTCCGCTCCTATTGGTCGTAGCGTGATGTTATATAGCCTTCCTCGATAAATGGACTATCCAACAAAAAAACATTTTTTCAAATCGGTCTAGTAGTTTCGGAGCCTATTCAATTCAAACAAACAAACAAATCTTTCCTCTTTATAATAATTTAGTGTGGAAATAAGAAAATAATAAATTGGAACATAATTTAATTATACCTTAAAACATAAAACCATGAAGTAACAAACTTTACACAAAATTATAGGCTGTACAAAATGCCTGTAATTAATGGCAACAAAATTAATAGCACGCCATCTTACGGCGGGTGGCTGCGTAAATCAAACGCCCACAGAGGCAAGGAACTAGTCAATACAGCCACGCTTTAGTTTATTAAAATTTATTATCGAAACATGTTAACGATTCTTAATTAGACATTTTAAAAAGCTATTATAATAAGTTATTGTCTTTAAATACCACGCAGTTTCTTTTATTATTATAATTTTTGTTCAAATAAAGATTACTGAGCGGACAGGGCCGAATTAGAATTTTTTATATTTACTTAATAAAGTCAAATATTCCTCAAAAATATTGTTCCTCCTTCTCCTGGGAGGTTGAAATTTTGCAGAGTTGTTTATCTATTTATCGAAAGCGTGCACAAAAGAAGGATTTTAGAAAAAACTTCTAAAGCGGTTAAATACCTAAGGAATAAAACTACTTACCTATAGGTATATGTACGGAATTTCGTCATTTTTGCCGCTGGGAAAACCCATCGGGCAGACACGGCTTGTTATGTTATTACGATTTAAATTCTGTACTGTATCTTATTAAGAAACTTATTAATGTCTTTTTCACCAGGTGACTTCCTCAAAGACAAGTATGAAGGGGCGACAGAAGTGAAGGTGTCCCGGCGAGGCAAGCTTCGGCTCGGCAACCCGCACTACACCCTCCCCACTGCACAAGACTTGGTCTACCTTGAGGAATCACCCAATTACTGCGTCAAAAACGAGTCTTTGGTAAATTTATCAGAGTTTATGTCTCAATCCATTGAAATAGGTACCAGCCATAGATATCCGTGGTGCCAGCGAATAAGCTAAGGAAAAATATAAATAGGTACCTATAACCTATTTATTTGAAGAAAGCATTTAACCCCTCAAGCGTCAAGTGTACACCAAGGTGTACATAAGAGAAAGTGCTCGAAACGTCAACGGTACACCAAGTATACACAACTATTGTCATTGTTATTGTTAAAACAATGACTTCACTGCGTCCATTCAACTACTCCGACGCGTGGGGTGTTTCGACAGGTAGGCGGGCAAACGTGTGAGAGGTTAATGGGCCGGTGGTTTTGATCAGCCTTTTACTCGGTCAGAAAATCCCTACAGTCCTCATCACAGAACAGATAAAAAAAAAGATCTGTTCTGTGGTCCTCATAGCACTTGTAATGTGAAGCGTCTCATGTCCCGCGCGGGTTTTTCACGCAGTGATGTGGCCTATTACTATACTAGATGTGGCTGTGAGTGCAGCTTCAAGAATCATCATCTGCCTAGCCTTTTCCCAACTATGTTGGGGTCAGCTTCCAGTCTAACCGGATGCAGCTGAATACCAATATTTTTGTGCAGCTTCAAGAATGTCTTTGATAAATGTTGTAACAAGTTGAAACGATTGAATCAATGACGAACGACGTGAAAGGGCCCAAAAAATTCCAAATACTGGACCCATAAGACAATGTAATTCCATAGTACATCATCAGAGTAAATTATCGTATCATTAACCAGTTCCAATCTAATCGTAAAATGACATTCTTCGAGCGAGATTAATTTCATAACCACTGACTCCTGTAACTGGACCTACGAATTACGAGTTTACCAAACGACTGCAAAAACGGGCGGTTATCAAGTTACCGATAGGTATAATTTTGCAATGAATTGCATTTAGCCCAGGTACGCACGGGCGCGTTTCCCGCGGTGGCGTTTTATTTTTGCGCAATGGATTTTCAGCGCACTGTCAAGCACCAAGAGTTGAAAATCCAACAATGTGTTTTTTGACGCGCTGGAATGCGCTCTGATGGATTATCAATGCTCGGCTCAACATCGAGAGTTGACAATCCAGTGCGCGATAAAATCCGCGATATCTTATGTCCGTGCGAACGTGAGGTCACTGGTTTGCTTACATCGATGTAGTGCAAATAATCATGGGATTAATTAAATAAATAAGTATTGAATGATACATCAATGTAATCTTGCGTCTGGGCACTTATTCCTATTTTGTATAACAGGTTTTATGAGATGTACTTAACTATAACATTTTTCCTGTGGTATTTTACATAATTAATGTCGCTCTACTTTGCTATATTACCATTAATCAGCAATGCAGCTTAGATATATAATTAACTTTTTGCCCCATGCTAATGCATAGGGCAAAAAGACTAATGGACTAATGTTTTGAAGTGAAATCGCTTGCAGTCAATCAATCCAAATCCTAGAAAGGGGAAAAGCGCCCCAAGCCAATAAACTAAAGACCCTACTAGATACAGATGGTAGATAGGCACTGCACCCTAATTGCGTAACACACAAAAAATCTCAATCTAAATCATTTTGAAGGATATTGCTAATGCATTGCTTCATATGTTCGAAAAATGTGTCTGCTCAACGACGTAAATACCGCCATGGATGTTGTTGAGCTGTCAAAATGAAACGCATTGCTACTGATAGTGTGTTACGCAATTACCCCGCAGATATATTTACACGCCTTCTTTCCATGGGGCAGACAGAAACTACAGAACGCGACCGAGGCCGTACTACAAAGTGCTAAAGCTATGATGATTCCATTTTCAATGAGCCTAAACACGATATATCTGCTGTTAGTTGTCGAGGAGTTAGGTACTCTGCAGACTATCCTGACTGCAGCATCAGGTTATGACTTGATGATCATGAGACCAAATATGCCAAATGCCCTATCAAACATCAAAACAATTTACTAAACAGTCCTTGCCTGTTCCAGTAACTTCTTACTGTTAAGGAGTTGTACCTTCCATCATCAGCCCAGCTACCTGAGATGGTGACAACCATACGCAAATACACAAGATACTTCATAAAATATGCGAAAAACAATAAGTGAGCCTATAAAATTTGAGGGTTGCCCTCGATTTCTCTAAGATCCCATCATCAGATCCTAACTTGGTGACAGTGGGACCACCTCAGAACTATCTACTTTCGAACAAAAAAAGAATTTTGAAAATCCGTCGACAATTGGCGGAGTATACAAAAAAAAAACATACAAACAGCCGAACATAGTACCTCCTCCTTTTTGTGAAGTCGGTAAAAAGAGTGGGGCGCGTCTTCGTGGATGGCACTATCTATAAGTCACACCAACCTCCTTTTCCAATAAAAAAAAAAACTAGATTTAGGTAAGTACTGTGCGATTACAGTGAAATAATCTTTGGGGCTCCATTGCTCCTTAGCATAGAGCACCTATCGTAGGTATCTGCAAAAAGGCATCCCATTAAATTTAGACCAAACTGAACTTTCCAACATTCCCCAGGGTTCCCACGGCACGACAGGCCGCGAGTGCAACAGGACATCCTCAGGCATGGACGGATGTGCCCTCATGTGCTGCGGAAGAGGCTACAACACACGACGAGTGACTATGAAGGAGCGGTGCGGATGTAAGTTCCACTGGTGTTGCCGCGTCGAGTGCAACACCTGTATCAAGACCAACGAGATGTACACCTGTAAATAATCTGCAGTATCTCGCTCGCACCCGTTAGCGTTACATAATGATGTCTCCTTTTCCTTCTCGAAATTTGTCGGGTTTTTACTATGTGAAATATAATTTTGATAGATCTCAACTTATTGTTAATAATTCTATGTCGGTTATGGTGAATGGCAGTTTTAGACCGCGAAATCCAAATTTTCTTACGTTTTTTGCTATTTGCAGGTCAGTGTCACTGTAAGGTTGTATCTTAATCAAAGTTTGATTCGTGACTATAACAGGTACGTATTTACAGAATTATAATCATTAGAATCTTTAGTACATCTTTCTAAGTTAGATTTGTACCATAAGAACAAATATTTTATGGAAAAGTGCTTATGGAACAAATCTAACATAAAGAGACATATTATGCTGCTAATGACTATAACTGTAAATACATATTATCTATTATAGTCGCGAATCATATTTTGATCAAGATACAACCTGACACTGACCTGCAAATAGCAAAAAACGTAAGAAAATTTGGATTTCGCGGTCTACCACTGCGCATAACTAAGATATTCAGTGGAATCTCGAGTGTTTGTACACACGTACAGAGGCCAGCATATCAAGCTACCCCAATCTGTCACATTTTCGCAATTGAATATGAACCTTATTCCTTTGTAGTAATGTTGAAAATCCGTCAAAGAAATTTGACAGATTGGGGTAGCTTGATGTGCTGGCCTCTGTACCTACTAGAGTGCGGCCGACGAGAAAATGCGTTCTTGATACCTGTCAGTTTCATACAAACAAATAAAGTCCGACCGCGGCAGATTTGCCAAAGATGTAAACAACAATGGCCGCTCGAAATTGAATAAAATCGATAAACAAGAGTTTTTATTTTAAGTAATGTTAGTTTTCGTGTAAATCTCCGAGCTAACTAGACGAAAACAAACATTACTTAAAATAAAAACACAAGAGTTTTATCGATTTTGTTCAATTTCAAGCGGCCATTGTTATTTACATATTTGGCAAATCTGCCGCGGCCGGACCTTACTTATTTTGCGAACTTGGTCTTTATTAGCTACGATAGGTGTCAGGAACGCATTCTCTTGATGACTGTAGGTAATTTATTGCGGAATGGAAACTTATTGGGTAGGTACACTAGGTACAAACGCCAGCACATCAAGCTACCTGAACTGTCAAATTTTCTCAATCAACTTTGAACCTTATGCTTTAGCGATAAAGTTGAAAATCTATTAAAGAAATTTGACAGATTGTAGTAGCTTGATGTGCTGGCGTCTGTACACTACTGCTCATTATTTATGTTTTACTACACTAGGTAGATATTATTATAATAATGTGATAATGATAAAGCTTGAAGAGTACCTACTTAAAATTAGATGTAAGTTTTAAAATCTTAGTAACGACTATGTTTTAAAAGTAGTTCTATGATGTTAGACATAAACATTTTAAATGCTAAATAGTGTAACCGTTAAATACTCATTAGATATTTGTAAATAAAGTGTTTTAAGTACGACCCTGTTCAATTATTTCCATTTGTGTGTAGTGACTAGTGCCCGTGGGGATATCTATGGTATGATGTGCCACAGTGCCACTGTGAGGGTCACAAATAAAATGGGAAACTTCCTATACAGGGTGAAATTTTAATCACCGTTTTCCTCTTAAGGGGTCATTGTACCTATCATTATGAACAACTTTTACTATGGGACCAAACCTGAAATTAATTATGAGTACAATGACCCCTTAAGAGGAAAACGGTGATTAAAATTTCATCCTGTATAATGTTTTGTGTTTCTTGGTTCTTATTTTCCTTTATTATTGGGGCAGAATAAAAAACATGGGGACCTAACCTCACGTATCCTAGAAGAAAATAAATACAAACTAATAAATCTTACTGGGACTGATTAGTTACTAGTCTGTTCCTGCCCGAAACTATCAAGTAAAAATTATAAAGCCTTAATTTTGGCGGTATCTCAAAAATATTTGAAGTACAGACGCCAGCACATAAAGCTACCCGAAACTGTCAAATTTCCCCAATCAACTTTGAGCTTTATGTTTTAGCGATAAAGTTGAAAATCTATTAAAGAAATTTGACAGATTGTAGGTAGTAGCTTGATGTGCTGGCGTCTGTACAATGAAGTACCGTACCGCTATTGGAAAAGTTATCAGTATCAGAGGCATCAGGAAGACGTTTTTTTTATTTAAGCTCCTTGGTTCATTGTGATTAAATAAACCTGTAAATAATGTCTGTTGAGAAGTGTGTGCAGGCACAACAAGAGCAACCTAGAAGTAGGTTATCGTAGATAATTTTCGGAAATTTAAAAAAAAATTGCATCCGTGGGAGGCTGGGGCGGGCCGCTAGTATTTTCATAAATCGTCTACTTATATATGTTTAATGTAAATAAAGAGTTTATTATTAGTAAGCAAATACTCATTGCGTAGAGATTATTTTGGTCCATAACTTGCTGGACATAGGGTTCCCCCGAATATGTTAATTTTTCGAATATGTTAAATTACAATAACAGGGTTGTTGGAAAATATCTGTGAAATTGTTCTGTGACACTGATATAAAACGAGATGGATTAGTTCTCATTTTTGACACGCACCTAAAGATCCTTGTTGAGTTGTATGTCAAACTTTTTTATTTATTCTTCAGATACAAAATATTTGACTATTGCAAAATAAGCCCATAAGTTAGGTGCTCACGCAGTGACTTCGATCATGTCCATACCTTACCATACAAAGATTTTGACATCACTAACGACAAATCAGCTGTCAAAATCTGTAATCTTTAGGTGGACGTGAGATTTTTAAATCGTCGGCGAGTTGTCGCGTCGGTAACCAAAGTCTAAAAAAATGGATAGGTACTTTAGTAACTTGATGTATCCGAATTTTATATTACAACTTACAATACGTGTATCCGATTTTTCAGAGATTTTATACTCTGTGGCGTAGAGTATAAACTTGTGTGGTCCGTAGCACATTGAGGTAGACTTTTGTATGTCAATGCCGTAGCATGGTCCGTAGCCGTAGATAGAGAACATAGCATAAGTGAGGCATAAGTATTGTTTCTCTAATGCCCAGGCCACACCAACGGGAAACGCCGATAATTATCACGATAAGTTGTAGCTGCACCTACGATTAACGGCCTGGCCACGAACTCGCCGCTATCAGCGGCAGCTTAGCATGGGGCGGCGAGCGGTAAAAACAAATATACCAAAATGTATTAACCATGCCACGGCGGGCGCACCGCTCGCAGCGTCATCGCTAGACAAAAAAAACCGCACCGCTTGCCGCTAAGCCAAAAGACGTGGCCGGCCGGTAACGTCCATCCATAGATTAATCTCGTCATCGCGATAATGTTCAGCGTTTCCCGTTGGTGTGGACCCGGCATAAGTAGTCCAAAGAGAATGGAAACACTATGAAGTAGTCTGTGAAAGTGTCAATTCTGTGATAGAGAACCTGTGTCTGTGAATGTGATGTGACCGCCATCTTTTTATTGGCAAAATTTTGAAAATTGAACTGTTTTACATTTTCTTTGCTCACTCATTGACTATTATGTGAATTATTAGAATTCTAGAAGATATTACACTGTGAACTGTGAATTTCACGTGAATTTGCAATGGGGAAGCCATCGTCTTCTTCACTGATTGTTAGTTGAAGTTTCATTTGCGCGTTTCTGTGAACCTATTTATTTTTGTTTATTTACAAAAGTACAAGTATGTAATCTTTAAATTATTGTAAGTATTCGAGGCTTTGGGAATGGAAAAAGCTGCTTTGTGCGGAGCATGCGTATTGGTGGAAACTTACAAATCTTTAAAAAAACTTTGTTATCAACCTACCGACATGGGAAACATTTGCTTGCTGTTGTGTTCTAACAAACCCTTCTGGATTAATGTACTCTTCTTACTCAATTTCTTTCATTGTTTATCATAGACGACAGTCAGATCTCATATTTATTCAAACAAAAATAAAACTTTCGTACTTAAAAATAGTTTCATTGTCATCCAGTAGCATGTTCCTTGCTGATTGATAAAAACAAAGACCTGCTACTACATGTGACGAAGCACAGTGGCACAGTATTATTTTTATATCATTATATTTATTTCAGTCTTCAAATCACAAATATTGATCATCTTCTTTGTAGTAAAATAAGAAACCTGCTTAATTTTGTTTTATTATATTATCAGGCTGCCAGATATCGTTACAAATATTCTCATTGCATGATAGTGTATGTATTTATCACATTTTCTGATAAACTAGTCTTTCTTGCATCATTATAATTTGTTTCTATTGCTTTGCTATTGCAATGTGTGTAAAAACTTATGTAATATCCTATTTCATGTATAATATGTAAATTAATGTCCTTTTTTCTATATTTTAGAAAAGTTCTGAATGTTCCATCCAATCAAATTCAAGTAAACAAAAAAACAAAGGAGCAATGAGTGCTCACAAAATGGAACAGATCAAGAAAAAAAATCACAACCATGTGCGAAGAAATATAAATAAGTTATTCAATAGACTACAGAGAGACTCAATTGGGTCAAGGAATAATTCGCAAGACCAGAGTCAGTCGTCATTAGATAGCACTCCTCGCAACCTCACCATCGTTGTCAAGAATGACTCATTCACTCCCCAGCGTAAACGGAAAAGCCCTGTTACTGTAAATAGTGGACCAAGCAAAAGTAGGAGAAAAAGCGATGGCTTGATCGTGATCAATGATGACGATCTATCCACTAACAATGATTCCTGCATTCTCATATCTCCTACAAAAAACACCTCACAAAATAATAATATAAACTGTTCTACACCAATTGCTAAACGGGATACCCAAAGCTTACAGAATCTTATCATAAATAACTTTCCTAAAACCAAAGGTTTGAGTTGTACACAGCCACAGAATGAGACTAAAGAAGAGGATAGGACTAAAGTTATTAATAAAGATTCCTATTTGACTATCGATTTGACAGCTGAGAGTGAGAACAAGACAAACACTAATATTACTGTAATAGATGTAGATAAAAGTGCCGATTGTACAAATGATAGTCAAGACTGTACAGTAGTTTCTGTATCCAACACTAGTCTCTCCATGAGTGGGGACTCTGATGTCACTGTCATACGGAACAACAGGAATTCTAAGAACAAACATATTAAGAAGATTACCAATGGTATAGCACAATTGAATCCTAATGAAAAGGCAAATCTGTTGAAGCTTATAGCTCAGAAGATTTTTAGTGGTTGCAACTTGAAAAGTGGTACTCAAATTGCACAAATTAAGGTAAGTCTAAACTTCTTAAAATGTTTAACTGTAACCTGTTAATGCCATCCCCACTTCCCTCTAAATTCACAAAGGTAATCTGGCTTAATATGGACCGGAGAAGAAAAGTAGCAAATACTATAATAATAAATGTCACAATCACTTTGTAGCTAGAGGCTTCCCTAGCTAAAAATTATTCATATCAATTTGTAACTTTTCATAATATTGCCCATGTAATTATTCAAAATATTAATGGTTTTGAAATTCTCAACACAAATGGATACCATTTGTGTTATTTTGATGACTATCCAGAAAAAGGATAAATATCTGTTTAATGAGAATACTATAAGTGTGCACTACCTATAGTATTCTCATTTAACAGATTTTTTATCATTTTCCATCAATCCCAATTTATTAACCGACTTCAAAAAAAGAGGAGGTTCTCAATTTGGATGTTTATAATTTTTTTTTTAATTTATGTTCAGGCATAACTCCCTCATTTATAGAGACAGATTTGCAAAATTCTTTTTTTAATGGATAAGATTTATGCTTCAGGGATGGTCTCATATAAATTTTATTACATTTCTTTGGGTAGATTTGAACTAGCTTCAATAATACGATTTTTTTAACTTACTTAATATTGCTGATGTTTAACTGTTACTGATTTTTACATAGCAAATAGTGTTTTATGGATTTTTGTGGGGTTGGTACAGCTAAAAAGTGAAAAATAACTTTGAAGTTGGAGTCAAAAAACGAAAATGCCAACCAACAACACCAACTTCCGAAATTAAAGTTATTTTTCACTTTGTAGTGTTTTTTTTTTGTTTCATTACTACATTTACAAAAAGCATTAGAGAACATTTTTTTTAACATTTTCCAGACAAACTGTGCTACGGAAACTGATGAAGATGCATATATCAAGGAGGTGATACTCGGTGAATCAAAGACTCAGGGGACTGCAGTCAGCACCTCACGGAACAGCATTGGCAGCAACATATACCATCCCAGCAAAGATCTTAAGAACACCACGGGCTTGCGAATGATTGTCATTGATGGAAGTAACGTTGCTATGGAGTATGTACAACTTTTTACAGTAAATAGAATTATTGTTTGATAATGAGATGGGGGAAATTTTTACTTTACTGCGTGGTATCGACACGAAAAAAAAAAAAAAAAAAAAAAAAAAACACAAACAGCCGAACATAGTACCTCCTCTTTTTTGTGAAGTCGGTAAAAAAGGAGGAGATTCTCAATTTGACCGATTAATTTGTTTTTTTTTTGTGGCTATGCATACATTTAGTTTTGAGCAGCCTGATTTTGAGGTTATTTTTTTGTTTGGAACTTATATTTTGATGGGCTATTTGGTTATTATAAACAGGGATGTTACGGAGCTTGGGTTCCGATTCCGAAAAGTCGGAACTTCCGATTAATTTTACACCTCTGATTCCGGTTTCGGTTCCGATAATTTTGAATCGGAGTTATACCACATATTACCAGATAAATCACACCATACAACATTTTCAATATCTACTGCTATACTAGCCAACACCACAGCGACCTTCGAGTCGCTAGATGCTGCGAACGAAAATGTACCTAACCTTACAAGCGTAAAGTGAATTTTGCTTTGTAGCTGCGTGCCGCCGCGTGGTTGTTGTGAGTTGCCAGGGCTGCCTCTTTCGATAAAGATGTCAGTAGGTATTTGTAGTAAACTATATGGGTCGTTCTTTGGCCAAAGAATTAGCATTGCCATTCAACATGGCAATGCTAAAAATAAATAAAATGTTATTGTTAAAAATACTTCAGAAATAAAAATAAGTACTTAAATAAAAAAATTATTATTAATATTTTTTTCATTTCATTGACTTTTCTATTCTTATATCAGACGCATAGTAGAAGTAATTACCTACGTACCTACCAATAAAATAAAAAAAACACGAAACAAATGCTAGTTTAAACAATTTTATTTACCTATTTAAAAAACGATAGTAAAACAAATTAGAAACTCAAAACTTGCTGGATCTACATCCATTAACTGCACATAATGCACCAGAACCAGCCATATAATAAGAATTTGAAACTAAGTACGTCAGGTCGACCGAAATATATGCGTACCTACGTATATTTGGCGCCACGAAAGATGAGACTTGACCCCGCCTCCCGCGCTCATTCCGCCGCGTTCACGTCCGGTCCCGTCCCGCGCTCAGACGTCATACCGCTAAAGATACCTAAAATCGTGTACTGCGCAAGTCAAACCACGTGGTGTGTCAAGTCTCATCTTTCGTAGCACGCATTATACGCGCGTCGCGGCTGTCGGCAACCCACTGAGAAATGGGTCGCGTGCGACCCGGCGGCGGCCGGTAGGTAGTTAGCGTGCGTAAGTACATGGAGTGATTTATCTGTTAGTAATCTGTGGTTATACCGAAGTTCGAAACGCAGCGATACACGTGGCAAGAGCGCCTACAAACAAGTTTTAACTTGTCGCCAGGGTAATGTTTGTTTATTTTATACACGCTCGCGTTCGAAGTCTCAGTTTATTGTTTTGTTTGTGTATGTTAGAAGAAAGATGTGTTAAGGGAAGGCCCCTTAACACATCATTCTTCTACTTGCGCCCCGGTTCCGGTTCCGATTCCGATCAATCAAATTTAAAACCTCCGATTCCGGTGCCGGTAAAACGACTTCCGTAACATCTCTAATTATAAATTTGACTATACTACTACAGTGCGACGAGAGAATGCGTTCTTGACTGTCGGTTTCATGCAAACTAATCTGGGGGCACGGCAGTGCCCCCGCCAAGACGAGCCAAGCGAAGCGCAAGGGCACTACCTACCTTTTCTCGAAGCGCTTCGTCGTTTTTCTGAACCCTCATAACTTCGGTTTTGATTATACCAGATAAACAAAATTCTCGGGATATGATGTCAATAGTGAACATTAGTACACAAACAACAAAAAATTCTAAAACTGGCAACTTTTACCAAACCCCCCCCCCCCTCCTCAACCCGTTAACTCACCAACACTACAAGAACTATTGTATAACAGTAAAGTAATAAACAGTGAATAAATCTTTCACTTTACGCCCATGTGATGGTATTGAAACGGCCAAGCCACATATTTTGACTAAGGTGTAGAGTTTGTGAAGTTAGGGCGTGTAGAGTTAGAAGCTGGGCTCTACATGAGATCTGATAACTTTTTGACAGTCTAGCCATAATAAATGTGGTCTCGTTTTCGCAACATTTTACATGAAAATGTTTTTGGTGGGTGGGTACGTGTTTTGAGAATTTGATCTTTATTAGCTACTACAATTGTCGCACTGACAGCTGTCTGGAACGCGTTCTCTCGATGGCCGGACTATAGGTACCCATCAACTAGGTTAGGTAATTAAATAAAAGCATAGTGCAAAGTTAAGAATAATTGTTGTGGTTTTTCAATAAATGTGCAATTTTTCAGGGTTCCTCAAAAGGAAAAAACGTAACCCTTATAAGATCACTTTGTTGTCCGTCAGTCAAGACCCTTTTTCTCAGGAACGCGTGGAGTTATCAAGTTGAAATTAATATCAAATACTCAGGGCTGCAGTCCCCAAAATCAAACTTCTAAGTCAACACAATCAAATGATACGGGTGTTGATGTTCCGAAATAAATACCTATAGGGTACTTCCTGTTGACCTAGAATCATGAAATTTGGCAAAAAGCAATGTCATGTAGCATAAGTAAAGGAAAAAATCCGAAAACCGTTTTGTAAATACATTACAAAAAAAAAAACTATTTAAATACCTACAAATTTGTACGGATCTCTCGTTGCGTGAGTCCGCCTCGCTCTTGACCGGTTTTTTATTCAAGGTGCCACCGCAAAATATTCCCGCTGCATCGTCGAAATACGACCAACGTTTATACTAAAAATGCCCGTTTAAAAATGTTTCAGGCATACAAAAGGCAGGATGTTTTCCGTAGAAGGATTGAAGATATGCATAGATTACTTTATAAGAAGAGGCCATGTTGTAAAGGCGTTTGTGCCGAGATTCAGGTAACATAAACTTGTTCTACTGTTCATTGGATGCCAATACAATAAGAACATACTCGGAAAATCTGAAGATGATAGAAAATTGATGTATTGCCAGAAATATTTGACCAAATCATTATGAGGAAGGTGTCGAGTTCTTCATCCTCTATTGAAAAGGGAGGATCGTCCTGGTGTTGGGTCTGGTGGGCTAAGTCGGGACGTTGCATATAAATGCAAGTCGCGCGTCGAACTTAGCTTGCGCGATGCAGGATATTGCATGACGTCAGTGTGATGCGTAGTTCGCATGTGGCGATGCAGATGTCGCCACATCAACATGAAGTTTATTAAGGTTGCATTGAAGGCTGCAAAAACAAATGGGCAATACTGTAAAGAAATATTTGTCTTCAACAGTTGGACGATACGATTTATTCTTGTTATTGGGTTTTCCCATCGAGAATTTCTCAGCCTGGAGCTTGGATTCATGCCTGGTTGCTGGTAACAGGCTCGCCCCCTTTTCGACTCAAACATAACTGGCAAATTGTGGGTGTACTATAAGCCACCTCTGCCGAACCTTTTGGGCAAAACAGACAAGATGTTGTCAAATATTATGATAATACCTACATTCTAATGACAAGGATGAGTTGATAACTGCATTCAAGCTAACTCTCTGACCAGTGACACCGATCGGACAAGCTTAGCATTATCATAGGCAAGATGGGCAATCGTCTAAAACCATACTTTTATTCACTTTAGATGCAAATTCGGGAAGAGCACGGATCCTACCCTGCTTGATTACCTAGAGAGGCAAGGTCTGGTGGTGTACACCCCGTCTAGAGAGATACAGGGCAAGAACTGCGTACCCTATGATGACAGGTTAGTACCCTTTTATTTTACTCCTAGCTTCTGCCCGCGACTTCGTCCGCGTGAAATCCTCCCCCCCCCCCTTCACCCTCTTAGGGGTGGAATTTCAAAAACCCTTAAACCCTTTCTTAGTGGATACCTACTCTTCACAAAAAACACTCCAGTTTTCATGTCTCTAGGACCAGCGGTTTAGGGGTAGGGTGTTTCATAGTCGAATCAGTCGGAAACAATGAGAACTACTCGTCCTTAACGGATCTAGTTCGACTTTTCCTGTAACCCTGTATACAGATATTTATATGCAAAAGAGTGTAGGGATTACTATTTTCTAGAACATGTCGTGTTTACCTCAATTTTGTTTTTCATACAACACTGTCGAGTAGTCTATTTGACAGAAGAGATCGAAATAATATTGTTGAAAATATCCAACCAACAAAGGCTGTCCAATGAACTCCCATAGTCATTCAATCCGATTAGCTCCAAAATCACGCCCGTTTTGCTTATACACTTCACACAGCTCTTAAATGCGCTTTAAATATTTCAGTTGCCATTCTTATATTATATGGAGATTTGATACATGCATGCTGTACTGCGATTCCCTTTACATGTTGTAATTTTTTTTGCAACTACCTTGTCAGAGAATATACATGCGTTTAGCTGTATAATCTAGTCTAGCAGCTAGGCTTATTTAAACTTACCAAAGACTCGTCAAAGAATATGCAGGGTCCGATTGAAATAGATGGGCACAATTTAACACTGCTCAGTACGTCTAACCAAAGACATCCAAGCAAAAAAAAAACACTGATTAAAGTGATTTTATTTTAACCTAAAATAATAAATTGCATTAGTGTATTTTCGTTAGCTGATTATTTTTCTGGTAAGTATCTAATGCGTTTTTCTTATATATATTTTTACCATCGTCCTTATTTTGGTGGTCTGAATGATTTCTAAAAGTTTGTCCATCTATTTTATTGGGACCTTGTATAATCTTAGTAACTTTTATTTACTTACCTACAAAAAAATATTAAGGCTAGGAAAAACAGTAGCTACAGTCAATGAGACGGATGAGCTTGCTTTTCTGAGCTTAACTTTTTTAATCGGGTCTGAAGTTTTGAAATATTTTTCATTTCTTTCTCATTTCTTTTTTAATTTGATTTGTGATCTGTATTTCGATTTAATTACTGCAACTGTAGATAAGCCAGTTTCGCATAAGTACGGTGTTGCCAAAGATAATAGAATTTGCAAAACTGTAGTACTGATTCTCTTTACGTCGCCTGCTGGTGACGTGAACGCGTGACGACACACAGTTAGGGAACTCCTGCACTAAACATCACGACTGTATTATTTTTTTCAAAGATGTGGGCTAAGGTGTGACTGCGGTTCGGTGGGCTAGCAACACATAACTATTGTTTTATGTTACTCAGTAACTTAAATCTTACAAAATAACTCAACTCTTATGTTTCTCATTACAGATACATACTCCAATGTGCAGCAGAATTCGACGGCGTTGTAGTCTCGGGCGATAATTACCGAGACTTGATAAACGAGAACAAAAGATGGCGGTACGTCATAGAGAATAGAGTACTTCCCTTCACATGGGTCAACAATATGATCATGTTTCCCAAAGACCCTTTCGGACGAGGGGGACCAACCCTTGAGATGTTGCTAAAACACCCCACGCCATCCAACATCCAACAGTCGAACTGAAAATAAGTAACATAATTGTCTATGTCTTATGTCTCGCTACAGTGTGCCCAGTATACATTATGTATGTGGCAGCTATGCGAGGGTAAAATGTATCAAAAATATTAAATTCTCATTAAAATTATCCATGTCTTTGTCTACTAAAGTTTATCGGGCAATCTGTAGACATTATGTACTATTTAAATTTTAAAACGATAATTGGGCGCAGGGGCTTCTAAATTATCGTCATTGATAAAATTGTGCCCAAGAAAAACATATTTTTGTATCAATAACTTATTATACTTACTGTCTTTATACATATACTTAAGTACACTATACTCTCAAGCAATATTCTTCATACATTGTGTAAAAAAACTTGTTTCTAAGCCGAAATCTAATCATTCTGTAAACCTGAATAAGTAGCATACAAGCAAAAACAACTTTTTGTACAGAAAAACCACTGTCATCTGTAGCTATAACGGCCCTGCCGCAAGCGCTACTGCCGAGCATGAGGTCCTGGGTTCCAATCCCAGGTCGGGAAAAGTTTTTACCATAATGGGTTTTACCATAAGAAATTTCTCAGTAGCAGCCTGGAGTCTGGATTTGTGCGCGGTTGATGACAATAAGCTCACCCCTATTACATGGGACTTAAACATAACTGGCGAAATGTGGGTTTACTATAGGTACAAACGCCAGCACATCAAGCTACCCGAAACTGTAAAATTTTCCCAATCAACTTTGAACCTTATGTTTTTTTGTTTTATATTATTTATTTATTTTATTTCTTAAGAAAACTTACAGCTAGGATACAGATAGTTGACAGTTAGTGAATGAAGGCCAATTAAAAGTTTTTATATGGTGTACATAATAAAGAATATTCTATTCTAACGATAAAGTTAGAAATCTATACAGATTGTAGTAGCTTGATGTGCGTCTGTACATCTCTGGCTAACCCTTCGGGGATTACTTGCGTGATGTTATGTGTTATGTTATAATAATATGTTGCTCAGTTTGGTAATGGATCCTTTTATACTATTGTATCAATGCCAAAAAATACCTTAGTTATCATACAATTAGAAATTGCTAGCAATGAACAGAATTGTAGGCCGATCGCTTAACTGAGACGTTGCCTGAGGTAGCAGCGTGGTGCGGGAGGGATGTGGTGACGTGATGCGAGAGCTCAGTGATTCGTCAACTTGTGACAACTATCACCCCTCCCGCACCGCGCAGCTACCTCAGGCAACGTCTCAGTTAAGCGGTCGGCTATAGTAATAGTACACTATTTCGCCGTTAAGTGTCGACAAAGATGTGATTTCGTCGAATATAATAATTGTGATGCGATATTAGTATATAACTAGCTTTGCCAGCGGCTTCGCCCGGATGCCGGAAATTATCCCACGGGATCGTAATACCTGGACAAAAAGTGTCTTATGTCCTAACCCATGCCCTGGTCTAATTTTGTGCCTATTGTCATCCAAATTCGTTCAGGCGTTGAGGGGTGGAAAGGTAACAAAACAGTTTTTTGCATTTATAATATTACAATGGATTATAATATAGACAGTATAATTATGAGACTGCGTGTTTGCCATCATTGTTTATTTAGGTTGCATACAAAATGTATCAGAAGAGTCATAGATGCAACGTCATTGCAACAAAGTGCAATTTTTTACATTGTCTATGTATACTGACACACCTGCTGAAATTACGCGAGGGAAGTAACTTCTACAAGGCAAATTACGCGACGTACTTTCAGCCTAATATTTCAGCATAATATTTGATTTTTATTTCCAGTTAGGGCTTATTTATCAGTAGTTCTCTATACAAAACCTTTCAAACCGCAATATTTATTCCTCAGATAAAAGTTATCTGACTATTGAGAAACAAGCCCTTAAACAAATATCAACTATTAGTTTGTAAGTAACTAAAACAAGTTAATTACAAAATTATAGAATGGTTGATAACGTTATAAAAATGACTGAAGTTGTAGCGCACAGTGAACTTCGTTTGTGTAGGCTTTAAAGTTGTTTTTCCAAAAACACATTTGTTTACTTGTTTGGAACTAAATTGCGACCGCAGTTTAGTAGACAATTAACGTCGAATTTCCCTCGCGTATTTTCCGTAGATTTTTCGGGCGCATCAGTCAAAAGTCGAACGAATATAAATATAATAAGAGCGAGTGTCGTCTAATATTGAGGGCCTTAAAAGTTTTGTTATTTTGAAATAGGTAAGTATGACAGTTACCTTTGTATTTAGTTATAGTTCTAAACGCACATCTGTTCTCAATTCAGTAAACAGTATCAGAAAGGTGTGGTCAAATCCCAAGCAAAACTACAATACCGACTCGACTGATGTAACGGACAGACGGCTGATTATTTTATCTCGATAACGATTTTGGTCCCATGGAGAAAGTTTTTCAGGTTGATGGTCTGTACCGCACCCTTTAATTCGACCACATCTTTCTGAAACACGCTGTATATACTCCTTGAACGGCAAGAATTTGAGTTCTGATATTTCTAGCGTTAATAAATAATCTCAACCGATTTAGTCAGCTGAGGAATGTAAAATAGATGTTTATCTAGTTTTTATATAGTTTAGATTTTTGTTCATAGATTTATTTATATTTAGAGTTCCTTTTTTCTTTCCAAGTTTATCAAAGTCATTTTTGTTTTGGTATAAAAAATGCGTTGTTATAGCTGATTTCAGTGATTCTGGTTTAATTTTAAATGGTTCTGTACATGTATGCAATCATTATAGCGTTATTTATACAGACTGACTGCGTCCTGTTTAAAAGCGATCGTCGCTTTTTTTATGACACTGTTCGGCAAACCGGAAAGCGCCCTCTATCGCACGACCACTCGTTCTGGTTCACCGAACCAAAAGTGACAGGAAAATTCAAAAGTGCACGACTCATAATGCTCATTTGATCGTATAAAAAACCATAGATATGTATATATATATTACGTAGTTTTTTTATTAATTACTTGATAGACGATTTTTTTTTAAATATTTTGATTTTTTTTTCGTTTCGACTGCATTAAATAAATTTTTGAAAAGTACAGAATTAATCTCCATTAAATTATTTATCTATACAATGGTATATAAATTAAGTAGGTTCTGTGTTAGTACACAGAACCTACTTAATTTATATACCATTAGCAGTTGCAGGAGCAGTTGCAGTTGCAGGAGCAGTTGCAGAAAGGAGGCAAAAAAAAATTTAAAAAATATATAAAATTTTTATAAATTTTTGGATTTTTGGATAAATTTTTCGATCGTGAAGCACTCTAATGCTTCGCATTATGAGTCGTGCAATAGACGGATGCATATATATAGGAAGTTGAGTTCGTAGAAGTTGTCCACGTCATTTATAAAATGTATTTATTTTTAAATTTTCAGGGAATATAATTAAGAATGTAATCAAATTTCTAAATAGTTAGTGAGATACCAGCCTATGGGCTCAGATACCACACGGAAGTTTTTCCCGCGGCGATTTTTTTTCTCGCACTGGATCTTCAAGGCACAGCTTACGTCGAGGGCTGAAAATACAACTGTGTTTTATGACGCGCTGGAATGCGCTCTGTTGGATTCTCAATGCTCGGGTCAACACCAAGAGTTCAAAATCCAGTGCGCGATAAAATCCCGCCTCGATATTTTTACGTCTTTGCGAACGTTGGCTTAAAATGTCCCACTGCAGGGCATTGGCATCTTCTCATACAGAGAAGGCACGAACATAGATCACCACGCTTGCTCAAGACGGGTTGACGATTTCAGACATATTCTCCTAAACCACTTTAATTATGCTTTTTTTTTTCTAAACAGTACTAGTGCATAATAATTATATGTTGGGACGTTTTGTAAAAAAATAAATTGTAAAAGGCTTGAAATTACCTTGAAATTTCAATGCCTACTGAGAATTTATATTTGAAGGTCAAAATTTGTAAATAAAAGTTGATTTATTTTAACGCCTTCTTTTATTATTTCATGGGCCTTTTTACATCTTAACCAGCTTACTGCTTCATCAGTGGCAGTCTTATCTAGGGTAGATACTTCGGCGTATTTCCCACTCCGTGTTCAATTCGAGTCATCGGTTCCATGAAATCTCCACGCTTTTGTAGCAAAATGTCATGAGAATCTCTACAGAGCTTAATCCATCCAGCGGGGCAATTGCGTAACACATTATCAATCGGAATCGGTTTCATTTTGACAGTTCAACAACATTCATTGCGTTATTTACGTGTTGAGCAGACTAATTTTTCGAACTTATGAAGCAATGGATTAGCAATTTGCTTCAAAATGATTCTGATTCCGATTGATAGTGTGTTACGCAATTAGGGTGCAGGCTGATTGTTGTTGAATTTCAGACAATTGTCATCGTAGGTAGCGTCCTAAATCGTATAACTTTTTTGGAATCCCCTTTTTTAGTTTTTCGCAAATATCTCAAAAACTCGAAAATAATTACATTTTCGTTCCTCCCTTGTCCCCCCGGCATGTCAGTCTATAGATTAATGGGTCGAGGATACGCGGGCATGCTCGTGAATTTTACAAATGGCACACTAGACAAATCTTCCGTTACTTCTTTTACAAAAAGTACCGACAACCTGCTAAAACCTGCGTAAGGATAAGCGAGCTTGCTCTAGCCGTTTACAAACTGCACCCTACTAGCCAAAGGCTCGAGACTGCGCGGTTGTTTAAGCTGCACTAGGGACAGTTTCCCCCAAACGGAAACATCCTCGCGGATGCTCGAGCACTTTAAATTTCACTGAATAAGTAACTATCAATATTAAGTTTAAGTATGAAATTCGACGCATCCATGAAGCGTTTCTTTGCGCATGCTCGAGTGCCCAGTCGCGGATATCCGCGAGCCCTCCCAAAGAGTCCTAGAGGCCGCGCGGTCACTCTTTAATCAAGCAATCTGTTGATCCTCAGCGGGGCGTCCACCTCCAAAGCGCACTGTTGCACTTGGTGTGAATGAGCGGCCAGGACATCACGAGGAGTTTTCCGCTTGATGAAACCTGACCCCTAGAATTCGCGAGCATGTTCGAGCAGTTTACAAACGGCACCCTAGACAAAGTCTCGACTCTTCGCGAGGGTGCTTGACTTTTCTTATCAGTCTTAATAAGTCTAATTATAGTGGTTTGTATGAGGATACAAACCACTATAATTAGACTTATTTCCATTTGGTTAGGGGCCAAGTAACAAGACATAAATAAAACAAAAAGTAGTAAGTATTTTGAATTGGAACGCTTTTATTAAAATTACGCTTACACAACGGACGCAGGGTAAGCCTGTGACGTCATTCGACTTAGCGAGTACTTCCACATAAACCTTCCATAACATGACTGTGTCAAATCTCGTCATTGCAGGAAAAATGTTCACATTATTCAACAGTGGACAGTACAAGCCAAGCCTTAATTCTTGTAAAGGCAGCTCAGGGTACGTTTTTCACAAATAGGTGGATTATAAGACCTTTTGGTAGTATCTGTAAAGGTTAACGCACACTTATCCGAGCCGAACGCGTCCAAGCATCGAACGAAACGAATTTCAGAATTCTGTATATGAAATCTTATGAAACCCCGCACACTTGCCCGCGTCGAATCGTCGGAAGTTCAGGTGTGCGAGGTTTTATAAGATTTCGCTTTCGGCTCGGATAAGTGTGCGTTCACCTTAACCCCTCTATGCGCCTTTGGTCACAAAAAAACTATTCTCAAGGCTAAACAAACGCTCGTTTTGAAATGTGACTCAGGCTGGCTGGACAAATCTTCAAAATTGCTCACATTTAACTAGGTCAATAGGGCACTTTATGTGACGGCTAAACACCCTTATTTCAGAATTTGTAACGCTACAGAATCTTAGATAATCGATCGAAAACGTGTCCAGCCAGCTTGAAAAAACACTTTTCGCTGGTCTCTCAATCTCGGTAACGGAAGTGATTTTGACGACTTTTTGCATATCAACGGGCGTTACATAAAATTGTAACAGGCATCGAGCTAAAAGTTTTGTGGTACGTACAGCGGTTTAGTAGAAAAATGCAAAAATCTGTGTCCAGCCAGCTTGAATTTACGTATAAAACTTTTGGCTGGCACTTCCGAATCTCAATAACGGGAGCGTTTTCGAATATGGTTACTTTACTAACATTTAGTAACGCAATGTGTAACAGTAATAACGTTTGATTTATGGCGTCACATGTAAGGGTTTACGAGAAATCAATAAAAACTTAATGTCCAGCCAGCCTGAAATCAAGCTGGCTGGACACATGTATCTCCGCTGCCTGATGATCTACGACCTTCGAAATGTGTTCAAAATTTTGTACCGGGGACGATAATGATAACCTGAATTTGTAACGGAGAAACTTTGCGTAGTTTCAAAGATATTGATCATTAAAATGTTTTCATATAAACACTGCAGTAGGGTTACCAATCTTGTAGGTTTTATGTAGGACTAAGTGTATTTTAAGGTGTTTTCTTTAATGGACGAAAATCCGTGTATTGGTGATACTAATACGAACAACTGTAGTTCACAGTCTGATCTCAGTGTCCATCCGTCAAAAATACCTCTAGTTTCCCTTCATTTTGACAAGTTTTTGACATTTGTTTGTCGCCGAGATGAGACTGTGACTAGATTTTGAACGTTTTAAATTACGAGAATTGGCCTTCAGGTATTGTGTCACCCCAAATAGACCACATGATTGTCTTTACTCTTTAGGATAAGGTTTTGATCAACGTTCGTAATAACGTGTTCTGCCGGTGTACCTAATACTTAAATAAATAAAACAGGGCGCATACATCCAACTGACGACACAAATCGTAAAAACTAACAACTTTCGCAAAAAAACATTGTAATTCACGTTAGTTACCAAGGACACATTACTTTTTAAAACAACAGTTGTATAAAAAGACAGTACTTATCTGAAAGTTTATAACGGTCAGTTACACACAAGTCACACACACAGATTACACACAAAGCAAGTCTCATCATGGCCGCGTTCTGAATCGCACTCATGAGCGCTAAAATCGCTCTTGCTGGTAATTCATAGAAATGGGTTAGTAGTGATTGAATGTTATGAAGTTGCAGCTGGGTATTGTTTATTTAATTATCAGAATAATAATTAAATAAACAATATCGATTTCAAAATTTGAAATCAATAAATTGCGTAAAAAATGTAGTTAAACAAACGTCGGGGGACAAAATAACTGTGAACGGAATGTAATACTTACTTCCATGATAGCTGATGATGGTGTCTCTATCTATTGCTTAAAGTTGGTACTACTAGGACAACTGGTGGAATCTTAACTCTTATTTATGTTGTCTACCGCAGATTAATTAATAGTTGTCTTACTCTGATTAGTGATGACACTTCGAAAAGTACATACAATGCCGACTGTAGAGTTTAGTTCTCATTTTCAGTTACCTAAGATAATGAACTAAACGCGAAATACAAGTGGGCTCTCTTTTGCAGCGCTGGTAGTCAATTATTATTTTGAATTAACACATACTTACGCTTTTTACTGCAGGAAAACCTTTTATTCCCACGGGAAAATCAAATTCAAAGCAGGCGTGGCTGCTACCGGCCGATTCGTCGATTAAAAAGAAATCCTTTATTTATGTAAAATTATGGTCACCTCACAATATTAATGGCAGTTTGTATGGGAAAATTTAAATGATCAATATCTTTGAAACTACGCAAAGTTTCTCCGTTACAAATTCAGGTTATCATTATCGTCCCCGGTACAAAATTTTGAACACATTTCGAAGGTCGTAGATCATCAGGCAGCGGAGATACATGTGTCCAGCCAGCTTGATTTCAGGCTGGCTGGACATTAAGTTTTTATTGATTTCTCGTAAACCCTTACATGTGACGCCATAAATCAAACGTTATTACTGTTACACATTGCGTTACTAAATGTTAGTAAAGTAACCATATTCGAAAACGCTCCCGTTATTGAGATTCGGAAGTGCCAGCCAAAAGTTTTATACGTAAATTCAAGCTGGCTGGACACAGATTTTTGCATTTTTCTACTAAACCGCTGTACGTACCACAAAACTTTTAGCTCGATGCCTGTTACAATTTTATGTAACGCCCGTTGATATGCAAAAAGTCGTCAAAATCACTTCCGTTACCGAGATTGAGAGACCAGCGAAAAGTGGTTTTTCAAGCTGGCTGGACACGTTTTCGATCGATTATCTAAGATTCTGTAGCGTTACAAATTCTGAAATAAGGGTGTTTAGCCGTCACATAAAGTGCCCTATTGACCTAGTTAATTGCGAGCAATTTTGAAGATTTGTCCAGCCAGCCTGAGTCACATGTTTTGAACTATACTCGGCTCACGAATGAACGTGACTATTATTAAAAATTGCACTGATAACATTATAACAAACAAACTATGAATAACGTGCTGACGTATAACTTACTTCGTAGTCACTAAACGAATAATACGATCTCATATGCATTTAAATCATTGACTGACACTAAACGCCCATAATTAAAATCAACCTATAATATTCCCACTGCTGGGACTCAGGCCTCCTCTCGGTAAGAGCGAGTGGGCTGTAATCCACTAGGCGGGCCCAATGCGGGTTGGTAGATTTCACGTCTTCGAATTTTTGGTTCTAGGACATGCCGGTTTCCTCACGATGTTTTCCTTCACCGTTTTGAGAGCAGGCGCCATATGCGTTATAACGATAAAACTTCTATTGTCTAGTTCAGTGTCCTTCAACGGCTTCAACCGATTAACCGCCTTTGTCGGATTAATACGACAAATTTTAATGTTTTCGGTGCCCGCCGGCTTAGTCGTATTTATACTACACACAGTAAAATAGGGATAAGTACATAGAATTAGTTTTTTGTTTTTTATTTCATTACACGACAAACCCACACTGGGCCCGCGTAGTGGATAACGGCCCAGTCTCTCTCACCGAGAGCAGACCTGTGACCCACCAGTGGGAACATAATAGGCTGAATATGCACGACCCTATTCGTAGTAAACATTTTTTAATTTTTTATTTGTAGGTATATGAGCTGGGCGCTGGGGGTAAGACTATAGATATAAAACCAAAATTGTCAGTAGGTTAATTTTATGAAAAAAAAAAACAACAGTATTTGGCTGTCTTTCATTGAAACATTGTATTATTGCTATATATGGGAGTATTCCTTCGTTTAGCGAATCCTTTGCTTAAATATTGACTAAAGCGTAAACATGTAAAAATATAATTAGCTATTATAAAAATAACATTAAAATTGTATCTTATATTTAATCTCACTTTCCTTATGCCAAGCTCTTTTCCTTATGATTATCATGCAGTCTTTCGATACCTTATATAAAAATTGTGCGGTAACAGAACAAAATGTAAACTATACAAAATTGCCTCCAAGCTTTGGTTATAAGTTAAGAACTAGGTTTTTATTAAAGGGAGAGTAGGAGCGAAAACGCACCGATGCAGCGCTTCAACGCACCAAATACGCGCTCTAACGCATTTTTGCGTCATACTGCCGCGCAACGAATTGTTCTCAGTGCATATTTTGCGTCGAAACGCATTACATTTTGTTTTCACCACAGGATAAAAGGAATTATGTAAGAAATTTTGGCACTACCTATTCAAAAATAATTATTGCACAAAATTGCAGTAAAATGGAATATTACCCAGAAGATTATTATAGTTGGGAATATTAGTAGCAAGAAAGGGATAATCAAAATATTTATTTCTTCTTCAAAATAGTTTGTATCACCTCTCTTGCCGAATATGAAATATTAAAGATAATATGGATTACAAATTGTGACATTTACAATTATTATTATTTTTATAAGATTTCCACCCTAGTGCCGAAATGGAAAAACAAGAAAATAAATTAAGTACTTAAATGGAAAAAATATTTTCATAAAATAATAATAGAATCAGTAAATAAAACTAAGATTTAGTTATTTTAAAACAAGGAAATCAAAAAGATAAAAACAATATTTTTTCCCACCATTTCGACAGCAGCAGAAAACTTCAATGACTACAAAATATCAAAAAATAGAATTAATCAATAATTAACATAATCGAGAACAATGTAGACAACATGCACAAACTTAAATATTAACAATACTGAAAGAAACAAACACTACCACGAAATATCGGGTACAAACATAATTGATTAATTAGTTACTATATTATTAATTATTTCGACTAAATGTGCACTTCCGCGAATATTTATGCGAAAACCACACCAACAACCATGGCAACACGAGCTAAAATTGCTTCTGCTGTACCGTAATCGATAATAGTAACATCACTATAATTTATCGATAAGATGCACTACACACTCATCATCATCCTGCCCTTCTCCCAATTTATTTGGGGTCGGCGCAACATGTCTTTTTCTTCCATACTTCTCTATCAGTCAGAAGTACTGCGCACTATGAGGAGATTATAACATCCATAAACTAATTGTTACTTTGTAAGAGATAGTTGATTTTAGGAGTCGTATAGTTCAAGACATTAATGACATGAAATGTGTGAGGAATGTAAGAAAGAGAAGGGAGTGAATGATAGCGCGACGTGCGTGACACGGGAGAATGGATGAAGAAAACGTGTTGCGCTTGCGCCGACCCAAAGTAACATGGGACAAGGGCAGGATGATGACAATAGTTCAAGAAAAAAAAGGGAGTTACATAGAAAAAAAAATAGATAACAAAGTTAGAACGATGGTCATAGAAGAGAAATAAAAATATCTCCATACATCATCGGAAACGCAACATTCTCAATTCGCAGTAGTGCACATTTCGCCTAACTACTGAAGACCTATCGATGCAACATTTGTGCATTACTAGTACAAACCAATAAAACATAATAGGATACAAAGATTTGTTCATACATTTTCACTATTGATCTATTCAAAAGGTATACAGTACGTTTATCTAAAACCTATACTCCATAGGTTTAGGTAGTTAAATAAAGGTAAACAAAAAAACCACGTGCCTTAGTTAACCGACTAAACGTATTACCAGTCACATTTGTACTCTTCACTTTAGCAACGTTATAATAAAAAAGTTGCTAAATTGAAGAGTACAACTGTGACGTAGCATGACAACTGAATAGACTGGTATTACGTTTGACTCATTGACATAGAAAAGTATGGACTGGAAATACCTACGAAAAAAGGGTGCATACCTACAACTCATATTGTCTCATAAAATGGCTGCCATTGCTAGGGTTGTGTTAATCAAGAAACATAGGTGTTACTGTAACGAGTATCGATATTAGGGTGACTGGTAATTAGTGTACGATACTTAAACACGTGATTGTGCTCATGATAACCAACAACTTTTACTATGGGAACAAACCTGAAATCGCGAAAAAAATCTGCTGTTCAGTACATTTATGTTTGCCTAATGTACTGAACAACTGATATTTTTTTCGCGATTTCGGCTTTGCTCCCATAATAAAAATTGTTTGTTATCATGAGCACAATCACGTGTTTATCGTACACTAATTGCCAGTCACCCTATATGAATCTGCAGTGGCGAGAAGAGAGAAACAGATCGTCCAGAAATTTAATAAAAAACTAATTATTAATTTATTTATCAGTACCTAGCTTCTGAGTCTGACGTTTCATAAGTGCCCATATAGGTTTATGGGAAATAAAATATTTTGATTTTGGTGCTGTGAACCACGGGCCGAACCTAGTAAGGTCACTCGGACCTAATTAAGGCGCAGGATTATTTATGTCAACATCGCAGAATATACCGATATCGTTTCAACGGAGGAACTAGTTTCGGAAACTTACGGCAACGGTACAACACTATTCAATATGACATATATTATACATTGTAAACAAACGAATGAATTAACAAAAATAATAAAAAGGTCTGTTATACGGAAATTAACCCAAATATCAATACTTTAGCCATAAATTCATGATCGCGTTACATTTGTGTCATCGAATGTGTATTATTGTGTGTATTATTGCATGAAAACCGGCTACTAACCTGTGCAAAGACAATTGAGGTTGATTTTCATTCTTTCTTGCACCACACTTCACAATACAACACACAGGCATGTTGAATTTCTGTTTTCCAACATTTACATGCAGTTTTAACAGGTAAAATCCTCGTAATTTTCTCGCAATCCTCAATAATACAAAAAATAAACAAACATTTGACAGAAAAACTACCACGAAACTCATCGCATAAGATGGCTGCTATGGCACTTACCTACAACTGTCACTACGTCACGATAAAATATTGCCATAATGAGCAACAACTTAAAATATTGTTGTCTCTTTTATCAAATAAAATTATCTCATTAGAAAGAATGAGACATAATGATATTTCACATTCTGAATCATATTTCACTCATATTTGTATAAGCAAATGTATGTATAGAATAACGCGGCGTCTCCATGTTTTTTCTACCTCAATGGTTTGACTAAACGTAATACCAGTCTAACTTTACGAACCAGTTAACTAAGTCACGTGGTTTTTTTGTTTACTTTTATTTAACTACCTAAACCTATGGAGTATAGGCCTGTATTACAAGTTTTTTAATCTAGGGGCCGTATAATGAAAATTTAAGGCCATAAATTGTCCCGATGCGAAAAAGAGACAGCAATGTTCGTATTGTATAGCTCCACCTCTTTCACGCATAATCATAGCATAACCATAATCAATCAGCCTATGTTTCCACTGCTGGGACACAGGCCTCCTATCGGTGAGAGGGTGTGCCAGCACGCGGGCCCAGTGCGGGTTGGTAGATGTCACGCGTCTTAGAATGTTTAGTTCTAGGACATGCTGGTTTCCTCATGATGTTTTCCGTCACCGTTTTGAGAGCAGTGGTGATGAAATAATTTACACAAAGTGAAGCGCCTGTCAGGGTTCGAACTTACGACCTACAACTCGTAAGTCGCGGTCGTTACCACTGGGCCAAACTGCTCTACTATCTTTCACCCAATGGAACAATATTAAAGCTTTAAAATTTCACTATTTTATCTCGGACCCTAGACCTTAGGTTTTACTTGCGAACGGTCTACGACAACTAACTATAGTTTTTAGAACTGTGATTAATATCTGTGAATACGTTATATTGGTAATAGTTTCACTTATTTGATACGATATTGTTGTAGAGATCAACTTATCGCAATAGAAGCCAAGCTTGGAAGGATTATTTAGTGTTTACCTACCTTATGACGTACTTTTTGGAGTACCTGCTTGACTGAGACATAACGTACTGTCGTGCAAATTATCATTGTTGTCTGAACCTTCAGTAAAAAAATTCAAAAGAAATATTTTCTAACTTTATGCAAAGCATAATCAAACTATAATATTCCCATTGCTGGGTCACAGGCCTCCTATTTTCGAGAGGGAGTGGACTATAATCCACCATGCGGGCCCAGTGCGGGTTGGTAGATGTCACATGTCTCTGAATTTTTGGTTCTAGGACATGCCGGTTTCCTCACGATGTTTTCCTTCACCGTTTTGAGAGCAGTGGTGATGACTTACTCAAAGTAATGTTCCTGTCTGGGTTTGAACCTACGACCTACAACTCGTAAGTCGAGGCCGTTACCACTGGACCACCACTGCTCTCTACTCAGCTTTGTGCGAGTCTATGAAAATGAAGACTTTGTCAGTTTGTGGTTTTAAGAACAAAAATTACACACATTTCGTCAGTTACGTTAAAATACCATTGCTATCAACCACAAATGCAGACTCTGGGTCGCTACTGAGAAATTCCAGATGAAAAAACCCAATAACACTGCTCGACCTGAAGATCGAACCTAGATCCCCACGAGAGCTATTCTTTACCATAACTCATTATCACCTGGCTAGCGTTTACCCAAATATGTTGGGGTCGGCTTCTAGTCTAACCGGATGCAGCTAAATACCAGTATTTTACATGATGGAGCGACTGCCTATCTGACCTCCACAACCCAGTTACAGGTTGGCATTACGAGTAGCTTAAAAACCTCAGTCAAACAGGTACACAAAATACAAAATTCATTCATCATCTTTAGTGATCATTTGATCCAGTTTTAACTGTTCCAGCTGCAGTTGGCGCCTTATCGAACCCAACTGCGTCAATATATTAACACTTTTTCCTTCCTCATTTGGCAACGCCTTTAATATATTCTTCTGTACGGCCGGCACTTTATACTTATCATCTACCTTCTTCATCGCTTCACTCATTAGGTTATCCCCTCCGCCATCGTGATGCCTCTTAGGCGAGTGACGTAACACCGGGATCGGCAACGTATCGACTTCTACATTTTTCTTATAGGACGGCTTTTCCGGACGGTCTGTTAATCTCTCTTCGGGCGCATGTACTAGAACCTTTTCTATTTTGCTTTTTTGTTCTGGCAACTCTGATATGATGCTGTCGTCCTCTTTTTCGTATTTCGTTGATTTTTCTTTGTTGAAGTTTAGATTTTTTCTTAGGTAGCTGTCTACATCGTAGTTTGAAGAGAATATGGAGTTATCTGGGATGTTGATTGAATATGGTTTCTTATTGTCACAGATTTCATTGGTACGTTCTGTGACTCTGGGGTAGTAGAATGGTAGGTTAGTGTTGGTTTCGCTTCGGGAGGTGTTGGTGTTGCGTTTGACTTGACTGTGATGGGAGCTGTGTGGGTGTGAGGCGGCGCGGAGGTTCCTTTGCTCGGCGTCGATGTCCCTTTGTAGCTCTGTGCGTTTGTTGTGGTAGTCTGCTGTGCTTTCTTTTATCTGGACATGGGAATTAAGTGGAATGAAGGACAGTACAAAAGAGAGACTTACAGACTAACTGAACTGTTATAAATGAGATCATCATATTCTACCTAGCCTTTTCCCAACTATGTTGGGGTCGGCTTCCAGTCTAATCGGATGCATCTGAACACCAGTATTTTACATGGAGCGACTGCTTATTTAACCTCCACAACCCAGTTACTGGGTAATACGATATCCCTGTGTAAAACTGGTTGACAGACTTTTGGGCTTCTGACTACCCGTAAAGACTGTCAAGGATCAACGAATGACCCCCGGGACCAACTGCTTAACGCGCTTTCCGAGGCACGGAGGGGCTTGGTATGTAAACATGGTCACCCATCCACGGACCAACTGCGGCAAGCGTAGCCTAACCTGATCGATCGACCCATAGGGCTGTTCTTACTTAGCCACAAGCCCCTCAACTGATATAAATGAGATAATACCATTAAATTGATTACAGGGCCAGAGCAATTTTAAGTTATGTTTGTGGCTTGGGATAATAGTCTGGATCCTTGTAGAGATAAGCTTAAAATTGCTAAACTTGTTACATTGACCAGCAAATGTTATTACAATATACAGAACATACCAATTGCTCAGTCTGTGCGCCTTTCAGAAAATAAGTACAGACTTGAAAACAACACTTTTTATCACACAAACAAGTTTTCATTGAAAAAGTGTCTGTAATGACTTAGTAATAAAGTAGATTACTCACTGCGGCAGTCAGTTCATGTTGTTTCCCAACCTCCCTCTCCTGTGCGACTCGAAGCATTCGTAGTTGTTCCTCTAAGCGACGCATCTCAGCTTGCTCTAACATCCTGAAAATAGTCGGATTTGCAATGTTTTAAATATGTTACAGGCTTCAGGGCATTATGCTGATACCATGCATATTTTCCCAATTGATCCCTTTTTACCGACTTAAAAAAAAGGAGGTTATCAGTGCTTGTTTTTCCTTTGCGTCATAGTTTTACCGCAAATAAACGTATTTTCTTTCTTTTTTAGCGTAATTGCATAGTATGTACCGTGCATTCGCGATTTGTTTGCCAAAAATGTAAACAAATATGAATAAATGGAAAAATAACTTTAATTCCTACACAATAAAGTTCAGTTTACGCTACAACTTCAAACATTTATATAACTTTGTCAATAGTGCTAGTCACTCGAAAATCAACTTAATTATCATTGAAATAAAGTTGAAAAATACACTCGAGTAGGAATAATGGACTCACTTCTCTCTAGTTTTCCTTTCTTCTCTTATTCTCTGCTGTTCTAGTATTTGACTTTTTAACTCTTGTTGGTAGAACTGACGACGTTCTGCCGCCTCCTGTAAAATAGATATTGTGTGATTTTAAAACATTTCTAATAAGAATATGTGGTCGGAGAGTAATTAATTAACGAAAACTTGATAATTTACGACCACATTACATATCAAGATGTTCACTAGAGTGTTGGAAGAATCTTTAATCTCCATTTAGCCAAATTTTCTTAGCAGCGGCCGACTTGGGTGTGAAATCGATTGAGTATTTTCCATATTATACCCAACTATTATAAAATGTTTACATACCTTCTCAGCCTGCATGTTCCTTAGTTGTATGGCATCCGCATCGAATATGGACGGCATGTACTGATGACGCAGGTCGGCCGTCAACTTGTCGCGGTTCGACTTCTTCACCAGTGTCGATGTGCGCTCTGGAATGAAAATAACATATTTTTTAAAGATCGTACACGCTCCGTACTGTAGAGGCTTGGACCTCTTTAATAATGCAGGCCGATCATAATTGATGGCATCTGCCGTTCGGCCATTCAAGCGTATGTCAAATATTAGATTAGGTTTGACGCGAAAAAATAGAAAGTGATGCTTTTGACTTGATATGGAAAAACTCCAAAATAATATCTAATTTAACCATAGTTTCATTTAGTGTACGCTCCCATCTGTAGTTAGCAAACCCTTATAGTAATATGGCGAGCGAGGCGAAGGAGAGGCGCGACGGGCGACGCAAACGAGGACAAACCGCGTCACACGTCTCGGAAAAATAATTGTTAGGTACAAGTGCAAACAATACCTATTAATGTAAAAAAATATTCGACCTGGTTTGTTTAATCCTAAAAAAAGATCGTTATGGTTCGTTAGGTGCGGCCATTACAGGAATGGGCGCACGGGGAGCCTCAGCGGGTCGAGGCCTGTCGGGGGAGCGGTGAATGCTTATGCGAATCCCGCACCCCCGGTCATAGGTAGAGGTGGAACAGCGCGGTGGTTTTAGCCGGTAACAGTCCGGCATGCCCCTCTGTCACCCCCACGATGGAGGAAGTCCATGAGGATTTCAACCGCGCAACAAAAAAAAAAAAGGGCAAGGACCTCCCTACTTAGTTAGATCTTACAAAGACAATTGAAACACATTTCTGAAAGCCTGATGAATTCTCTAATCAGTAAATAGCAATAAACTTTCAAGTCTATAAAAATAACAACCAATCAAGTTCATTAATTGAAAACAAATTAATAACTGGCTATTATAATTCAGGTTAGTCTCGTAAATCTCTACAAAATGTAGTGTTTTTGTGTCAATGTGTAAAATTACTCGCCCGTCTTGCGTTAAATTACAATAGTTAATATAGCCTTTAGGATGCTGATGCGGCTGCAGAGGCACTGCAGTGAGTCGGGCATGTTAGCCGACGCTCGCATTGATGGCTTTCATGCCATACTCAGAAAGAGAGCGGCGTCATTGCTTAGTCGGGTCCGCGGCAGTGGCAACAGCATTCTTAGCGTCGTGTCACAAAAAATAGACTGTCCAATATTGTGGTATTGTGTGCAGTCGCATGTCTGCAAGAACAGCTTGTAACTGGCTAGCTTGTATTATGTGAGTCGCTGCTGCAAGCTGTCCACCTTAGTGTTAGGCGCGTGGCAGTGATTCACATATATTCATGGTTTTTAGGCTAAGTGATTAGAATAGGAATACTAACATAGGGGTAAGAAATATTGTTACTAACACAAATGAGTCATGTTACTTGATCAATAAAGATATTATTATTATAAATGACTAAAGTAATTAACTTCAGACGAGTCCTGGAGTGGAGACCGCGTATCGGCAAGCGTAGTGAGGGACGTCCCCCAGCGACGATGGACGGACGACCTCAAGAAGGTGGCTGGGGGAGACTGGATGCGGATGACGGAGGACAGGGTGCTGTGGCGCAGTCTGGGAGAAGCCTATGTCCAGCAGTGGACTGCGATAGGCTGAGTCCATCATCTGCCTAGCCTTTTCTCAACTATGTTGGGGTCGGCTTCCAGTAACCAGATGCAGCTGAATACCGGTATTTTACATGGAGCGACTGCCTATCTGACCTCCACAACCCAGTTACTGGGTAATACGATACCCCTTGGTAAGACTGGTTGTCAAATTTTCGGGCTTCTGACGACCCGTAACGACTCTCAAAGATCCGCGAATGACAGCCGGGACCGACGGCTTAACGTGCTTTCCGAGGCACGGAGGGGTCACGGTATGTAAAGATGGTCACCCATCCACAGACTAACAACGACAAGCGTAGCTTAACCTGATGCGATAGGCTGAGTTCATTGAAAGTAATTAACTTACTACAGTGATTTTAAGTCGTATACACTACAACAAGATATTCATGTCGTTGTGTCCAGATTACCAGGTCAACAAAGTCAGTAGCTCATGAACTGTCAAGACTCGTCCGACGTATTTAATTATGATTGATATTTACCATCAAAGTCGCCATAGCTCCGCCGCCTCTCGCAGTGGTTGTCGCTGGCCCAGTGTGTGTGCGGGGCCGGCCATGCTCTCGCCGCGTCGTGCACACTGCGCGGAGATAGTTCGCGCTCAGCTTGAGTTAGCATCAGCTGACTCTTAGTGGGAGATGGTGATAGCTAAAATAAAATATATGGTTTTAATTAGGTATCATAAAATCACGCCTGTATTAATAAAAGCGAAAGGCACACAAAGGTGTACTGTCGATCTCGTAATTGCCTTAGGGCGGCCGTACACGGACTGCTTCAAGCAGTTGAGACCGACTGCTTAAAGCCGCGACCGCGCGGTGAACTATAGTCATTCATTCGCTGCCGTACACACGACTGCTCGAGCAGACGCGACCGCTTCAAGCCGTCAACTGCTCGAGCCGTTGACTGCGCTAGAGCAGTCGAAGCCGACCGCTCGAGCGGTCCGTGTACGTCGCTCAGCCGCTAACTGCTTGAGCAGTCCGTGTACGGCCGCCCTTACCAACCTAAGGTTGAATGTGGGGCACGTTATAAAACAAAAAGGTTTATTTTTGCTTTTAGACCAATGACAAGTTAGTCACAGATAGTTTCAACCTTATGACCGATTCCTATTTACGGACCGTTATTGATTAAAATTAAGACTCTTGTATCTTTACCAATAATGAAGCAAAGACCTCTTAGCTTAGCATAGTAGATCATGGGAGGGTCTACTATGAAAAAAACTAAGAAAACTCATGTTCCGTCTTCATTACAACTAACCAAATAACAATTGGTAGTCTTACCCGGTACATCTCATTGTCATCAGTCTGCACAGCTACGGACAGCGGGCACGTGAAGCCGTCCACTTGTACTCCCGTGTCCACTGTCCTGAAACATTATTATGAATATAAGGTCCGGCGTTTCTAGATTTGCCAAAGATGTAAACAACAATGGCCGCTCGAAATTGAATAAAGTCGATAATTATACAAGAACATTTATTTGTTGTGTGTGTTTTTTTTTTATTGTTTTCGCCTAAATCTCCGAGGTAACTAGACGAAAACAAACATTACTTAAAATAAATGTTCTTGTTTGGCCGTGCCATCAAATTTTTGCGGCGATGAGACACGTTCGATAATATCGCGATTCTCTCGCTCATGGAGGCGGCCCCTAAGATCAAAGAAAAAATGGATGGATTGTGTGATGAATGATATGAAAGAGAAGGGAGTGAATGATAGCGTGACGGTTGACGGGGAGAATGGAAGAAGAAAACGTGTTGCGCCGACCCCAAGTAACATGGTACAAGGACAGGACGATGATGAGTATCTGAGGGCAAGATACATGGACCGCATTTTCGACAATACTTTGCTAAGTAAAATAAACGTCGCATGCGAATGTGAATCTTATTCGTAGAGCTTTAATTTGCATATTCAAATCAAACGCATGCTGACGTTTGCTTCTACGAATATGAACATTATAAACACAAGAATAAGGTACGTATTCGTATAGGACTCTTACTTTGCTTAGTTAAGTAAAGTCAAAGCGATCGGTGAATCTTGTCTTCCCTAACTCGATAATAACGTCCAGGTACTTACTTGTTATTGTTAGAGTAGCTAGTTGTCTCCGGTACATATTGCACGCTTCGGCGTCGCTCAGCACTAAACCTGTCTCGCTCTATCAGTATCTCTCTCTCCCTCTCCTCTCGTTCTTTCTCTTTCTGCTCTCGCTCGCGACGTTCCTTCTCTGCTTGCTGTTTGGCTTCCTGCTTCTTTTTGGCTTGCTGAAATTTCGATAAGTAAACTTTAGAAAACATACATTAACATCACTGGAAATCAGTCACCGCGCCTATCGTCAAACACATTTCTTACGCCAGTTAAAAATTCCATGTGCTTCTAAATACAAAGACACCTAAACCTTTTAAAGAAGGAAACAGGCACCCTGCACTGCACGAAATATTCTATGACTTTTCTCTCGGGCGGCTGAAATTAAACATAGCCCTCACCCGACTAGAGATTTTGCTGATTTGATGTGGTTTTTTTGTAAGGTGCTGCACGATTTCGTATACTTTAAACTGCCCGGTAACACGGCTAGGAGATGGTACTGTCGGAAAGGCCCTCTATTAACCATTTCTACCTTGATATTAAGTTTTATGCTGTCCGATAATCATTCCGTCAGTCGCGGTATTCACCTGGTCTAAATATTCCCTGTACTGCTGCTGCCGTATCTTCCTTAGCGTGTTGCGTCTTCGCTCGTACTCTCCGAGGCCGAGGAAGGCGTCGCCCCCCGCGGCCCGTTCGCTCCGCACTAGAGGGTTGTTGGGGGAGTACTCGCCCGCCTTCAACATTACGGGGAGACCTATATAGCGCTGTAATGGAAGAAAGGGTAAACGTTAATAAGTTAGAAAGAAAAATAATTGATCCATCTAGTGATCACTTTATTGCAAAGGGTCGCCAAAACGCGATGTTGCATTGATGAAGTCGCACAATCTACAATTTTAGAAGTATTGTGCCTGCTATAGCCCTTACAAGTTTATACATACAACGAAACTAGTTAAATTATGGCGAATTTATTTATTTATTTATTGAGGATCTCCAACAAAGGATACACATATACAACAGAAATTTACAATTTTCAATGGAGAAATAACATAGAATCAATTTGAGGAAAATAATAATTATTAAAAATTAACATGTCAAGATTGAGCAGTAATATTACAATTGTATAGTTTAATTATAATTAATTCACATTTCAGAGAGAATTGACCAACTATAGAATGATAACATGTATCGTCAGAGTTTGTATGTCCACATACGCCCCAGCCATTTAGCGTGCGGTGAGGCAGTTAGCCCATCCCGCTACAATGTAAAACTTTGTTACCGCAGGATGGGTATGAAAAAGAGGCAAGTCGTAATAAAAGTTTATTTCCAAGACTCGCCTGTTTAGTGGTTGAATCTAACAATATAAAGTCTATTCAAACTTATTCTGCAAATTAATATTATTTCATGTTAAACAAATATCAACTTTATTTTAATGGTTATTAAGTTGATTTCAGAGTGACTAGCACTATTGAAAAATTTATAAAAATGTTTGAAGTTGTAGCGTAAACTGAACTACGTAGTATTATATTCTCTGTGACAGAAAAGGTGACTAAAGGGTTAAAAGTTAATTTTCTATAAACTCATATTTGTTTACATTTTTGGAAAATAAATCGCGAATGCAGATTACATCAACATCATTCACAGCCTGACTCCACCCAATGCTGAGTTTACTTAGGTCTCTGTTTTCATGTGTCAATCCCCCGCTCCTGTGCCAGCCTCATCCAGTTTTCCCAGCAAATCTATACAGTAGCATTTAATTCTGATACGAACCCTGTGTTCCATCGTGTTAACCCCAAAGAGGTAAACGGGACTCCCTTTACATCTGTGTACATACAACTGTACTTACTAACCTGTTTACAAGTGAACTAATTTGCATTCGCGACTTATTTTCCAAAAATGTAAACAAATATAAGTTTATGGAAAAATAACCTTAATTCCTATACAATAAAGTGCAGTTTACGCTACAACTTCAAATATTTTTATAACATTTTCAATAGAGTGCTAGTCGAACTCTGAAATCAATTTAATTACCATTAAAATAAAGTTGATATTTGTTTAACTTGAAATAACATCAATTTGAAACATAAATTTGAATAGACAGTAGACATGATGTCTACCCAGGCGGTGGTTTTAGTGAAACAAGAACAACAGGTTTTCACGTTATATTGTTAGTGACAATGAATGAAAACCTGCAAGGAATCGGTGGAATGATACAATACCCGTCTAGCGATTTAATTTTCTAGCTTATCTGGTTACACAGGCAGCCGACCTTAACGTATAGCAGGGGCGAAGGGTGAATTTATGACAGAGGTAGGCCGGAGCAAAAAAAATGCCAAAAGAAAATTTCAATGATGAATTGACTATAGAGTGGTTATGTTCTTAATTTTCGTAGGGAAGCCGGTGAGAATCGAGTTGTATGGTACCTTCGCCAATGACGTATAGAGCTTAGAAATTACTCTTATGTAGACCAACGCCCCCTGCTTTGATCATTGATGATTTGACAGAAAAGATTAACTGTTCGGTGATGTGGACTATAATACGAAATGTGAAGTATTTGAAATGGTGGCCCAGAAAGAGGTGGTCGCATACAGTGAGGGTTGGTTAGTTGCTCTTTCTTCAGAAATAATTAAAAAGGGTCAAACGCAAAAAAAAAAACCGTTTTGATAGTGTTTACGTGGTTTCAAATACTTGACTTGACGTGACGTTGACGTGGACTTGTGGACTATGATTTATTATGGAACGGCAGTTAGGTACTTTGCCGGGCTCTTATTCTCAATCAGTAAATACATACGCGAAAAAGGACATTAATCACAAGTTTACAACACAACACTCAGACAAACATGGATGTCGCAACATATTTATTTGATTTTGTATGGTTTTTTTTTATTCTATCACATTTATTTAATTCTCTTAATTTATTACAACGAACACACACTTCCCTGCGTTTGTTATTCTAGCGTATGGCACTCGTGGGTTGCAGCTGAAAATGAACGTCAGGTGGTGACCTTGTTTTATCATCTGACATTATGCTGAACTGGGGCCTAATTCACTATGACCACTCAATGATTCCTTACTTCGAATCGAAACCACGAAAATTCCTTAGCTATAGCTAATCACGCCAACTTCGCGTTAATTTCGCGCGATTTCGTTCATTGTGTCATATAATATAGAGAATACAGTTCCTGAGGCCCTTTTGTCATTATAATCTTTGTTCTCTGTTTTTTATAGTTTTAAGGTGTACTTTTTTTGCTGTAATGCGAATAAACGATTTTTTCTGTCTTTATCTATGTATATACCTAGTCTTGCCATAAATATTGTCACGAAGAAAAATATTTTTTTTTTATTGCAAATAATATTTATTACTTTTACAGTGTGTTAGTTTAATACATAAATATAAAACAATTTAAAATATAAAAAGCTTATTCGAAGTGGTCTCCATTGGGTGCAATACAGTCCTTTAAACGTTGAGGCCAGTTATCAATAGAAGTACGCACTCTTTCCATGGGAAAATTCTTCACTGCCAATCGTATGGATTGTTTTAGGGACTCCAAATTATCATGGCATTTAGAGCAAGCCGTACTCTTTAAAACTGACCATAAATCATAATCCAGCGGATTAAGATCGGGACTAGACGACGGCCAGTCTTTAGCTCTGATGAAGTCCGAAACGTTCACTTTCAACCAAGACTGCGTGGACCGAGCTTTATGACCCGGCGCCGAGTCTTGTTGGAAGGAGCATACTTGGTTATTGAACATGGTGTTGTTAAGGGGCTTAACTACCTTCTCAAGAATGGTATCTTGATACAGTTGTGTCGATGTTTTGATACCTTTTTCACAAAAATATGGCTCAGTCACTCCTTCATAGGTAATACCCCACCAAACCATCACTGAAATCGGATAATGCCCACGTTGCACTCTGTCGACTAATTGGGAAGCTTCCTTAGGGCTTTGAGCATAAATACGATCATTTTGTTTGTTAAAATGTTGCTCAATTGTAAAGATTTTCTCATCCGTAAACATAATTTTTCTGTGACCTCCCTTTGCGTACCGCTTCAGTAGTTGTTTCGATTTTACCACAATATTATTTTTTAAATTATCAGTTAAAAAATTACCAGTGCGTCTCTTATAGGCTGCAAGTCCTAAGTCATCTTTTAAAATACGCGACATAGTTCTGGGTGCTATTTTCATCTCCCGAGATAAAATCTTTTGCTTTCGGACAGGATTTCTTCGAATTCTTTCCCTTACTGCTTTGACCACCTTTTTCGTACGAACACTACGTGGACGGCCAGATCTTTTTCTGTCACAAACAGAGGAGGTCTCATTATACCTATTAATAGCCCTTACACAAACATTTGACTAAATACCAAGCGTATGGAGAGTTTTAAAAATTGCATTTGGCTCTATACCAACTTTGTGTAATGCAATCACGGCGATTCGGTTCTCTTTATCACCCCACTCCATTTTAATATCGCAAAATATTGTAAAATGTATTGGCGCCAAAATTAGAAAACTCAATGAACAATCGTATAAAAATGACAGATTCCAAATTCAAACGTAACATCTTTCTTATTTTTAATTGTAACAGTATTTATGGCCAGACTGTGTATATATAAAATTCAAAGTCCTGACTGACTGAGCACAGCCTAAACAAATGGTCCTAGAGACATGAAATTTGGAGGGTGTGTTCTTTGTGAAGAGTAGGTATCCACTAAGAAAGGCTTTTTCGATATTCCACCCCTAAGAGGGTGAAATTTCACGCGGACGAAGTCGCGGGCAGAAGCTAGTTTCTTTTAAAAATACAACATGAAATATTACCGCCGCAATTTGTCAGCAAGCACGTCAAACCAATAAAAACGAAACTCTTGTGTCAACAGCATGTAAATACCAGTTGTAAAATCCTGACTAATTGAGGCGTGAGCATTGGGCATTAATCAGTGCCGTAGCGAGACTAACAGCTCAATTAATTGAACGACACATTATGTGCATATGCAGGGGGGGGGAAAAACCAGGCACGCGAATCGCGACAGTACAGGAATGAGCGCCAAGATCGCAATGATTTTTGCAGCTGTTTCTGGAGTATATGAAGAGTTGACAGAGGATTTTTATTAGTGGTTTTGTTATTTGACTTACTGCTAAGAATTTGGGTATGGATGTGGATGGATAAGAGTATGGGGAGACCAAAAAAAACGATGGTTGGATTGTGGGAAGATTATTATTGCCGCGAATCGATAAACGTAAGGTGGGACGCCCTCAGGCTAGGTGGAGCGACGATCTTCGCAAGATGGCTGATAGCAGCTGGATGAGAGTTGCCGAAAATCGAGTTGAATGGCGTGCAATAGGAGAGGCCTATGTCCAGCAGTAGACTGCTATAGGCTGATGATCATGATGATTATTGCTAGAAGGGTGACTAGTACAATGACAGATAATACAGATACATACATAAACTCACGCCGTCTTCCCATGTGGGGATAGGCAGAAATTATAGAACGCCACCTGCTACGATCCTTACATACTCCTTTTGCCTCGTTTACGTTCATACATCTGGGTATACACGCACGCCGGTTGCGAGTACTACGTTCCTGACCTTTCTGAAGAACAGCACCAAAAAGGTCATTATATTATGTCCTCCTAGGGCGTCGCAGTGTTCCACGCGCGCCACTCGAGAGTGGGTGCGGCCATTATAGGAATGGGCGCACGGGGAGGTGGGACCCGCTGAGGAACAGCGGGTCGAGGCCTGTCGGGGGAGCGGTGAATGCTTATGCGAATCCCGCACCCCCGGCCACAGGTAGAGGTGGAACAGCGCGGTGGTTTTTGCCGGTAAGAGTCCGGCATGCCCCTCTGTCACCCCCACGATGGAGGAAGTCCATGAGGATTTCCACCGCACACCAAAAAAAAATGGGCGTCCTCTCCCGGCGTTTCTGGATGTATGGAAGATATAAGAAATGGTTGGGTTGCATAAACGATTTATTCCGGTCTGATCCCCTGAAAGGCTAAATATACTCTTATTGGTAAAAGCCTTCGTTTTTATAACTTTAAAAGTTGTTTTCTGTAGCAGTACACCAACATAAATTAACTAAAGAGATGAAAGAAATACTCTATCTGAAGGCCAATTCTCGTAATTTAAAACATTCAAAATCTAGTCGCAGTCTCATCTCGGCGACAAACAAAATGTCAAAAAGTTGTCAAAATGTAGGAATATTAGAGGAATTTTTGACAGATTAAGACTGATATCAGACTGTGAACGTTCTTAAAATTACGAGAATTGCCCCTCTGATAGTTGACTATTCTTAACTTTGTTCAATTGTGTTGTGAAGGCAATTCAGTGGGTAGGTACTTGAATATTGTGAAAGTGAACAGTGTTGCATCGATTAAGGTAATCGTTTGCGTCGGTGTTGATAACATGAATGTGTTATCGTCTGTAAACTGCAGCCGCTGACGTAGAAAGTATGTTGTTATGGCTTACTGTACATCAACAGTTCATTTGGTCGTAATATTCATTATATATTCTGGGAATATATGACAATTGACACCGCAATACTTATTCCTTAGATTAAAAAAAAAATACTATTGAAAAATCAGGCCTAAGGGTTTGAAAAACCTAGTGTGATTGACGAGGCATGCCAGTCAATAGCGGCTGGGCTACAGAGAGATCCATACTTCTCATAATACGCTTTCATCAGTCTAACTCACCCACAGACTTCCAGATTTCCCGGGCAAACAGCCCTGCACTTTAGGTCAAAACAAAACCGCACAATCCCAAAAATAATCGCACTAAACCGTCGAATTTAGCACGAAATTCTTCTAGCAATAAAACTTCACGAAATTCTCTCGTTCCAAAATGCCTTGAAACCGTCCTTGGGTTAAGAGACCTCCATCGGAACCGAACTAACTCCATCGGAGGCGGTCGCGAAACTAAAACCAGCGGGACACGCAAAGCGAGTCGCCGACCCATTTTGATGGCACACAGGGCGGGCTAACAACTCCATCGTAGCATGTAGGGATGGGAAACCTGTAGTTTATAACCCGAATATTATTTTAGTTTGCAGGGCATATATTGTTGAAAATTGCAAAGTTGGAGAGGGTCGAAGATGCTACTGGAGGCAATTGTCCAAAATAGGACACAAAAAGACTACGGAGACGAAGGTAACGACTGTGACAGGGAACGATTTTTATGATATACATATAAGTAGGACACGCAGACACAAGCAATCAACGTCCTGAACAACGCATTTTTCTTAGCGAGTCGATGGCAAATATAATTTAAATTTCTTGTTTAACCCTGAACTCGGGAACGCTTACACCATTCGCTGACGCAGACATAAGCTCCTCACGACGTCAACATGACGATGTGTCATGTTGTCGATGGCAGTATGCAAACCCACTAAACTACTGCCAGCACAAGCTCCTAATAGATACTAAACATACACAAACAAACAAGACATAAACATAATGAAAACATCAATCATTACAGTGCTCGTCTGTCCCTCTGGCACAGTTTATCGACAAACCACAAAGAAGTATTAAGCGACGTTGTGCATGTCTGGCGAAAAGCGTTTAAGTAATTTCGCTGTCATCTTTGTACTCCGTAGTAATGAATACCAGTTTCTTACAAGTTTGTCATTTAACTTGCCTGCCGCAATTTGTCAGTCTCGTATAAAGCCGTCTCGAGGTCAGTTTTGATGAGTTTGACTTTGTATTAACAGCTTGGAGTTAAATCTAATGGATTAAAAGATTTTGCGTCTTTTCATCATATAAAAGGAAGTCACTGTAATATTTATTTGACTCATGGTCTGGATAATCAGTGAGGTGTGGTGGCCCAGTGCTAACAGCCGCAACATGACGTGAGGTCGTAGGTTTGAACTCAGACAGGCGCTTTACTTTGTGTAAATAATTTTCATCACCACTGCTCTCTAAACCGTGAATTCGATGTTTTCACATCGTGAGGAAACTGGCATGTCCTAGGACCAAAAATTTGACGACATGTGACATCAACCAACCCGCACTGAGCCCGCGCAGTGGATTAGGTACGGCCCACTCCTCACTGAGAGGAGGCCTGTGTTGCAGCAGTGGGAACATTATAGGCTGATTATGTATTATGTTCAGTAATTATTGACTGACCAAATTTATTTATTACCAGGTATCGATACCATAGGAGTCAACTGATTGTCACGCTCCGAGTCGTGGACTTCCGACTGTCCGTCACAACTCACAACTGAGGTTTCAATTCGGATTCAACTTGCATACCTACTCGTCGAAGAATGGAGGGACAAGACCCCTTTTGTTTAGTATTATGTATCCGTATTGATATAGTTGGCTAATTAGTCAAAATATGAACAGCACCCTAATTGCGTAAGACACAATCTGAATTATTTTGAAGGATATTGCAAAACCATTGCTTTGTGTATTCGAAAAATTTGTCTGCTCAACAACGTAAATGAATGTTTCTGAATGTTGTTGAACTGCCAAAATGAAAGCCATAGGTACCTACTGTTAGTGTGTTACGCAATTACGCCGCGACAATGGGTACAACACTATTGGGAAGTTTGCAATAGTAATGGGTTTGGCTAGGAAATGAGAATAATTGAAACACATGGGTCGTAAAACAACGCTGTTTCCAAACTTTACTAGCAATATATCACGGCTTGAAAATAAAAAAGCTAAAGGAAAAGGGAATCCGAACCTTAGAATAACTTTCGTTACTAAGGTTTTTTTTTTGTCTAAGAGCGATTTTGGTCCTTGTTTTCGACCCTATCACCCTACCGACCCCAAGGAATGCAGAAAGTGTCATTTTTATTGGCCGGAATTGGAACGGCGCCCGGTGAATAGCGATAGGCTTGCGCCCTTGGGACTCAATGCCGTCATCGGGTACTTAGACGTATGGCAAAACACCTCTTTAATCCTCTAGAACCACTGGCATGACGGATTCAGTGTCTAACATAAAATAGAGGTACGGTTTCAAGTTTTTTTTCTTTAAAACGTTTTATAATAATAATAATAAAACTGACATAACTGTCCCGCATGATGAGAACCTCGAGAAAGCCGAGAAAGATAAATAAATCAAGTATCTTGACTTGGCTTGCGAGGTTGTCGACATGTGGGATGTGGACTCAGCGATCATTGTGCCGATAGTCGTGACAGCCAATGGCTTAATAGCCAAGAGCCTCGACCAACACCTAAGGAGGCTCTCGTTGGGCAGCTGGATCAAGCGCTTGATTCAGAGAGCGGTACTTCTGGACACGGCCCGCATTGTTAGGAGGTTCCTCTCTCTGGAGCCCTGACCGCCGGTAGCTTGGACCCTGTTCCCCATTACCTGTGGGCTACTATTTTTTAATGTTTTATATCCAAATATTTAAAAATATAATTTATATGTATATAATGAAATAAAGGAAATAATAAAAAAGTGGCACTCCGGGAGTGTTGACAGAAGTGAAAACTTGAACAATTACGTGTGTATTTTTTGAATCGTCATATAAACAAAACACAAACAGAATACTTTGCCATCACTCACTGACATATCGGAAATACGTTAAAACCGAGTACATCCCGATGACAGCCGAACACATCCGAAGCGGTGTCGGTTACGGTAACGGTGGCGCGAATTCAATGGTTTATTCCCATCTCAAAAAATGCCCAACGCGCCTAAAGAAGTTTTGACTTCAAAAAAGGTTTATTGGTTTAAAAAGTGTTACATTGTAATTTGAAGCCCTGACTCCTCAGCTAGGATTATGAAAACAATTAGACGCTTATCGGTTTAATGCTTGGGATAAGAATCATAAGATTATAGAGCCAAAGGCTTAACACGCGAAACAATTAAATAGGTACAAGTATAATAAGGAAATTGTTGAGTGTAAGCTAAGCAAAATATACGAGTAAGTTCTGAACTTTGCCGCTAATTGGATCCTTGGATGCCGAAGGCTGAGGATTCGGACGATTATACAGGGTCAAATGGGTCAAATTAAAATAGCTAGCGAAACTCCGCAGACGAGATGAGTATCGATATTTAAATACGATAAAATAAAATTAAGTATATAAAATATTTGATGTTTTTTTTTTTGGGTCTACGACCGCTGGTTCTTACTAATCTTTTAGGCTATATTACCAGATATAGACTCTCGTAATATAAACTGAAAGATAAAGCTCCTGCAACCTATACAATAGCACGCGTGTCCTGAAATCAATCAATCGATCAACTCAGCCTATCGCAGTCTACGGCTACGGATAGGCCTCTCCCAGGCTACGCCACAACACCCTGTCCTCCGGCTTTCGCATCCAGTCTGTCCCAGCTACCTTCTTAAGGTCGTCGGTCCATCTAGCTGAGGGGCCTCAATATATCCTTTAGATTAATTTAAGTCCATACTGTCACCCCTCGTACTTACTATCTACCACCAAAGGAAAATCTCCCTGCAGGGTGTAACCTTCCGTGGCCCACTCGGAAGTCCCTGAACCGTCTCCGGACACAAGTGGGAAGATGTAAGTCCAACCCGGTAAAGTCCCGCTACCTTGATAGAACGGCAGTAAGGTGTGATTGTGGAGCTATGTCGAAAACCATGCTCCACCTCCAATCCTGCCCTCTGTGTCCCAAAACATGCAGTCAAAGTGACCCCTGCGCTGCCACCGACCACCACGACACCGTTTTGGGCCAAGAAGATCTAAAATACAGTCGCGCCAGCGACACGAAGCAGAAGATTTAAGTCCATAGTCTAAGTGCGAGAATTTTAAAACTTTTTGTCACACGCATATGCAACTGGTTGACCAGCCGTTACCGAAGTTACTCTTGCATACCTACATAAACGGTGTTACACACTTAATCGCTTCCGTTTCCTCAAGACTTTTTATCACAATAGCTGTTCGTATAATATTTGCATACATAACGGTCTCGTCGTTGGCTTGGCTGCTCGAAACTTCTCGTTTAAGACTGCAAAGGCTGATTGATGACCTGTCTGTTGGCGCGTGTATATATAGTTACACTGGATTACAGCTCATAAATCATCCTAAACGTTCTGGGTATTTACCTCGATGAACTTTATCCATTAAAGACCATTTTTGGCTAAAGGAAGCAGGTTTGATTTAAAGAACCCGTTTGGCTTTTTACAAGAGAAGATATTGCGATTAGGCCAAAAATGGGCAATGGATAGCAACAATGTCCATTAGTACCAATATACTACAAAAACCTAATTTACCTCAGGTTTTTAAAGGTTGGACTGCCTCATTGGTTTAGTGGTCGTAACTCGTAAGCGCTACAACTGAGCGTCCTGAGTTCAATTCCCAGGTCGGGCATGCAGTGTTATTTGATTTTTTCATCTGGATTTTCTCAGTAGCAGTCTGGAGTAGTACGCAGTTGATGGATTTGTGCGCGGTTAATGGTAATAGGCTCGCCCCCTATTACATGGGACCTAAACATAACTGGAGAATTGTGGATAAACTATAGTTACCTTACCTACTATACCACTACTATACCACTTACCTACTATAGTTATCTTTTATATGTAGGTTAGGCACCTGCAAAAATGCCACACAGCGAAGAACAAACAATATAACGGTACCAGGAATATATAGGGTAACAGCCGGTCGACATTACCGGTTACTATAAAAATAATAAGGTAGACAGGGTATTTTGGCGCATCGCTTGACAATACTGGGCGTGGTGGATCACGCAACGGGGCGCGACCGAGGCGGGGCGGACATTAGACGAAACATTAGCAAATTAGGCTCGTTATTACTACGCAATAAATATATTTTGTGTCACGATTCTTCCGTCTTTTTTATGATTACCTGGTACTAGTTTTTGATCTGTGTATCCTTTCGTGATAGTATGCATTATATTTTGTTCTTGCCAGGCCTTATGAAGAAGCATTTTTGATAATTATGCTTCTAAATAATTATGGTGGAGTTTGAGAACTCTGATACTTAAGAGTAAGGCGAAATTATTGGTGGAGTTCGAACGAATCTTCCTTTTTTTATGATTGCCTGGTATCCGTAGTGGATATGTAGTTCTTTCGAACAGTACGTATATACTATAATTTTAACAGACAGACCACTATAAATCGGCTTTTTTATATGCTTCTAAATATAGCGAAGTCTAAAAACTCTGAAACTTAAGAGTTAGGCAAAATTATGTGTGGAGTAACACCACATTCACACTAACATACCTCAATTTAGCCTTAAAAGGCAAAGGGTGACTTCGCCGTAATTTCGTTTGGCACCAAATCAAATACAATTTTGAGAATTTTCCAATTAAAAATAATTGGCTGCAGAGGGTTCTGTACAGTATTGCGGGCCTTGACCAACATTGCGACATTCCAGGTTCTGGGGTGCCAAGAAAATTTACCATTCCCGCCTGATTAAGAGGTAGAAATTGGGTGAAGGCTGAACCTAGGCCTACTGGAATCAATCATTGACTTATTTACAGACTGAATTTGCAGGAATCTAGGCAGACCGCAGATTGAACGAGCATCATTGTCATCTTCATCTGCCTAACATTTTTCCAACTATGTTGGGGACGGCTTTCATTCTAACCAGATACAGCAGAATATCTGCGGGGTAATTGCGTAAGAACATTGCGTTATTTACGGTGTTGAGCAGACAAATTTTTCGAACATATGATGCAAAGGATTAGCAATATCCTTCAAAATGATTCAGATTGTTATTGAAAGCAATTAGGGTGCAGTAGGTATTTTACATGGAGCGAACAATCATTGGAGGATATGATGCACAAGTAGATAAGATTAGATTGAATGCTAATCGATTACTTGAAATTCTACGCCAAAAGCTTTCGTGAAATTATTATAAACCTGTTTAACTTTTACATTTCAGTCAAGGACTTTTACCAAAGGCTCATAAAACTTTTCATTGTCCCTCACACGATCAAGATACTGTTAGTCTATTTAGATTTAGAAAGATCTAAACGCTTTTGCAGAATGGATGGGCAAGACCGAGTGGGGGTTTTTATAATCGAAAAAAAAACATCTTTTAAAGTCGACGAAGCGCAAAACTATTTGGAACTTCTCTTTATAGTCAAGTGCTTAGATATCACGAAAGATGATCTGCAAGAACCAGAAGAGGTTTTAAGAATCGGAAAACAGTGAGTTGACGAAGCGCAAAAATGATTTGGAACATCTATTAATAGTAAAGTAGTGGTGATCTGCATAACAGTACAATCGCATCTATTGAATAATGTGCAGTTAGTGGCAATTGCATAATGGAGTGGGAGGAAATTTGGACGGATCACGCTTGAACAAACGTGTGGCCCGGTTGGGTGCTATAACTGAAACTGACTGAGAGGAGATTTTTATTCAATTAATAAATAAAATGTGCTATGTTCCCCCACAAAGTGAAAATTGCTTATTCGATGAATTAATACGGATAGTGGTGAACTGGTGACACCTTAGATCTTGAAAGGTGTGTCGCAGGTCGAAGTAAACAATTGGCTTTTCTAAGAAAAAGAGCCTATCACTTTTTACTCAATTCTTATTTGTAGAAACGGAATAACTATAACCTCGGATCCAAGGGCCATATTACAGCATTTTAGATTCCCAAAAATTATAAGTACCGTCATTGTTATCTAGCCTAGCCGTTTCCGAAGTACATTATGTTAGGGTCAGCTTCCAGTCTAACCTATGTACATGGAGCGACTGGAATGATCATATTTACAAGGTTCACGTAACTTTACCAGATAATTATTCAGAAAACAAACTTTACTGTGCATTGTAGACGTCATACGCGTATAAGATCGATACAGACTACGTACAAAGTATTCCGATAACCCTTTTGTCTATTAAGTCCAGCACAGCAGTAAAGTAATCCATATGTAAATAACACACAATTTCACGATCACAAAATGAGATAACAAACAGACGATTTACTCGATGTTAATTCACAAAATATATAGTTCCATAGTAGGGCAAGGTTATATAAATATGACACTGAAACCTTCGAAAATGAAGCACAAAATTAACAACAGAAAGACCAAAATAATATGCCAGTCAACTCGACTCATGCTGACGAGCGAAAATATAATTATGCGGATCAAACCTTTCAGGAAATTACCGATATAATAGCGCACACGGTCACTTACATTAATAATGGCGTGAATTGCTACTTTTAGCACTTCTTTTCGTTAAAACCTCCTTTATTTAAACACTTAGAACATTGCATTGTTAACTTCGAACCAGAAAGTCACCAGACCAGTAAAGAATCCGACCTCAAATTGCAACAGTAACTAGGTACTTCATTTGGCATTATTGCGTACTGTACTTACATCATGATTCATGTATGGAAGCACACGGATTGCAGGAAAATCAAACACATTGTTATATTAACAAGGACATCATGATATCCATGATGCGTGATGAGATGACGGACAGTATGCTGGTTTTATAACAAAAAAACATGCTGCTATCTCGGGAGTTTGTTCGAACTGTGTTCGTGTATTAAATTGACTAACTCCTACGCGCGTCTGCGAACCTGGTACAATGGATTGTTCTAAATTCGCGATGTGGCCCTTGATAGACGCGTTAACCCCTTTCGCCCTGACGAATTCAGTCTAGACTGTATTTTACAGTAATAACAACATTAATAATAAGGCAGCACAACAGCTTCAAAGTTTCTAGACAGTTATGAATGGCGCAGGAAGCGTAGATAGGGTGAAGAAAACTCACCTGTTCTGATAGTCCTGCCGATCCATTCTGTAAAAATCTCACGGTGAAACGAGCAATAGAATCTCTTGGAATGAAAGCTCACTTCACCGAAGTTTTCACGATGAGATTTTTACAGAATATACCGGCTGTAATCATGTTTTCAACACATCAAGTTTTTTTTAATTAGCCCTTAATGTCTCACTGTTGGGCAAAGATCTCCCTACTCTCTTTCCACTTCTCTGTCCAAAGCTACCAAGGACCAATCTTTATTAAAGGAGTCCAGCTACTGACCACTATAAAAATACACAGCGATTTCTTCAATAATTTTCCACCTGATCGGAAAAAATAATCTTTCGAAACAAAATACTTATTTGAACAAGAATGATGTGTACGTCTACCTTTTGTCCGACAGTACAAGTTAAAAAGAAAAACTATTGATCATTATGTCTAAATACCATTACTTATTCACTAATGCGGGTCATTTGCATTAGCGATGTGGTAAAGTTTGTATAGAATAAGGTTTTACATAAATAATACCAGTCTTTTATTGTCCCAGTGCAGGGCAAAAGCCTTTCTTATAGAGAGAGGGCACGACAACGAGTATTGATCACAATGCTTGCTCGAGAGGGTTTGACGATTTCAGACTTATACAAGTTGAAATTGAAGTCATGCGACAAATCGAAATGGGAGATTGTACTTATTATTATGAACAACTTTTACTATGGGACCAAACCTAAAAGAATCAGCTGTTCCCTACATTTTGATGAGTTATGCGAACATAAATGGAGGGAACAGCTGACTTTTTTTTCGCGATTTCAGGTTTGGTCCCATAGTAAAAGTTGTTTATAATGATAAGTACAGGCGCCAGCACATCAAGCTACCCGAAACTAACATATTTTCCCAATCAACTTTGAACCTAATGCTATAGCGATAAAGTTGAAAATCGAGTAAAGAAATTTGACAGATTGTAGTAGCTTGATGTGCTGGCTTGATGTCTGTACAATCTCCCATTTCGATTTGTCGCAGGTTTTAAATTTCACCCTGTATTATCTAGGTACTAGGTTGTGCCCGCGACTTCGTTCGCGTAAAATTTCGAAGCAGACCCACCCCGTAGTATCGCATCGCCTGCCCGCGCTATTACTTTGTTTTCGCTTAGCGTTGACTTGTCGTTTTGCTCGACTCCTATGGGTTGTAGTGTGTATTAAATAGCCTATAACCTTCCTCAAGAATTGGGCTATCAAATGCAAATAGATACAACTGGCAGTTCCAGAGATTAGCGCGTTAAAAGACCATCTCAGACATCGATCTACATGGTCTTCATATAACCTGACCAAGATTATGTCTGGACTTTAAAAGAGACTGTGACCTCTGAGTTTGTTTCGGCTTTTCTTCTCAGCGTAGTCAGATAGGAAACGCCGACCTCATCTAGTTTTTAAAAATATGATTGACGTGTAAAAGTGTTTGTGCAAACCTACTTACAGAAATAAAATCATTTATCATTCAAACAAACAAAAAAATAAACAAACTCTTCAGCTTTTTTTGAGAAATCTATAGAAGCATACAACTTTTAAAGAGGTTCTTTGTACACGGCACGGTTTCTTTACGGTACGGGGTATTAACCGCGCCGTAGAAAAAACGTGTCCGTCAACAAGCTTCCATAGAGATCCATACAACACTGACGACCGTGCCTACACACGGCGTATAAACCGTAGTCGACGGCAAGAAAACCGTGTGATAAGAGGCCTAAGAATTGTTTTATTAGTGCACTTTATTAAAACAGAGTGGTGTTTAGGGGCAATTCGTATCAATCTGGCCATGTAGGCGTTACATTCATCTAGTTTATAGCTCCTTAGTTGATATGGCATTGGCCCTGGCGCTGTCATTCATTTTAAACACTGCATTATGGTTAGATCATCTTTGTATTTGTTTTGACGCAGTCACGTTGGATCTGTTACTAAATATAAAGTATTAAGTACGACTCGAGATTGCATGAGAGAGTCTCAAAGGACAGAAAGATTTGATATCCTTTTATCCTTAAATTTTTTGGTCAAATTAATATTTGGTGTCCTTAGGTTAGGTTAGGACCTTAATTAGGTACTAGATTGAACTTCAAGTCATAACGCATTGTATTTTTAAAGGAAAATAGTGCTTATTGCTTAATATAAAGGGCATCTTGGGACTTGGAGGATTATCATCACGAATCGCTTTTAGCGATAAGACCGCCCATTGTGTCACCAAACATAGAATTTTACTCTAAGTCACCAAATGTAAAATGTCTACTTTTATATCTGTCATCTAGGTGTCTGTACATAATAGAGAGTATTCTATATGTATATCTATCTCTCTATCTATTTATTTAGGTTTTTTTATTTAGCAAAATGTTCTTCTACAGAACCACATAAAACGAGTGGACCGAGTCAAACCTCCGATATCAAGGTTGGGTAGGTAATAGGTACTTACTTGTACCGTCATAATTCTGTACTTTCTTTTTTTTTTGGATGGGAAATCATCTAATGACTCCTCCCGCTCTGGGTGGAGCGGAAGGGAGTGTCAGACTCTTACTGACTAAAACCCACCCGTGTTCCTTTCTTAGCCCTTTATGTTCCGGGGCAGCGGTAAGTAACCCTTTCGGACGATCCCGCTACCCATAATTCTGTACTTCCAAGACTTAATATGCAACGAGCGGATTTAAAAGAGGTAAATATCGCACTTATTCAGCCGAAACGGTATTCCGATTATCCGTAGGTAATAAATTCGTACACACCCACAGTACCCTTATGAGTTTATGACAAGCGGTACGTAAGTGGAAATAATGTCTTTTATATAGGCTTTTTGTGGCCCCATATATTTTTTTACGGTAACATTTATTTTCCATTTCATGACTTCCGTAAAATGTGATTAAGATAATGAAAAAATTCGCATAAACGCTATGTCAGAATATAGTTATATCAAAACGATTTTACCGACAGATTAGTTCTAGACAACAATCGTTCCCATCATCATCTGCCTTGAGCATTCCACAACTGGACATAGGCCTGTCCAATCGCACGCCATTCAATTTGATTCTCGGCAACTTCCATCAGCTTCTACAAGCCACCCTGCGAAGACCGTTACTCCACCTAGCCATGAGCGTCCCACCTTACGTTTGCCGATTCGCGGTCTCCACTCAAGAACACGTCTAACCCAGCGGTCATCGGTTCAACGGTTTATATGGCCGGCCCGTTGCCACTTGGATTTCAAATCGGTCCCAAAACTAATCAATTCCTGTGTTGGTGAATAGCAAGCTATATTACAATGTACTGATAACGCTACAGTAACAAGTCCTTGAATTGACAAGTTGATAGATTATTCTGTGAAGATTCAGAATAACAGGAAATAGCCTTACAACGCTTGAAACGGCTACAATACAAAGCAAGATGACACGCATGATGCACTAAGCAAAATTTTGAGTCCATATGATTTCTGAATACAGAGAAAATTTTTGCATCTTTCTGAAGTCGTACAGCCTACCAATGTCCTGGCAGTTGGCCCCGCCACCAATCGTAATAAAGTGACTGGCAAATCTACTCTATGCAGCCTAAGACCTCAGCAGCACAGCATACAGCATAATCAGCCTATAATGTTCCCACTGCTGGGACACAGGTCTCCTCTCTGTGAGAAGGAGTGGGCCGTAATCTACCAAGCGGGCCCAGTGCAGGTTGGTAGATGTCACACGACTTCGAATTTTTGGTTCTAGGACATACCGGTCTCCTCACGATGTTTTCCTTCAACGTTTAGAGAGCAGTGGTGATGAAATAATTTACACAAAGTAAAGCGCCTGTCTGGTTTCGAACCTACGACCTACAACTCGTAAGTCGGGGCCGTTAACACTGAGCCACCACTGCTCTCCTAAGACCTAGTGAGTCGCAACTTGGGAGAACCCGATAGAATAAAAGTAGAAGTTGTAAGTTGAAAGTCGGATATCTATGGTTGAAACCCTCAACAAAACCATTCAAATGGTCTGAACTCTCATGAAACTAACCCGTATGCATATCTTCACTTACTACATGCACTTGATGCTATTTATAGAGCCTACGCCACGATTTGCTGGGGCCACGAGTCCATGGCAACATCAATTAATGTATAATGAAGTTAGTTGAACAATAGACGATTAATAACTGTCTTATTAAATAGCGCACACGATATTACTAAACTTATTTCGTTAGTACTATAATTAGATGTCTTCGCATTATTGCTAAAGATTCATTTCACAAGTATTTTTGAAGATTTTTCGGCAAGATTTCTAAGAGCTATTGCACAGTTCATTACTTGATATCGTGTCATCATCTGACTAGCCTTTACCAAACTATGTTGGGGTTGGCTTCCAGTCTAACCGGATGCAGCTGAGTACCAGTATTTTACATGGAGCGATTGCCTATCTGACCTCCACAGCCCAGTTACTGGGCAACGTTGGTACTACTGTACTGTACTGTTAGCCTGCATCATCCCACCGCTGGGCAAAGGCCTCTCCCCATGACTTCCAGTTCTTTCGATCCAGGGCTAAAGTGGACCATTGGTCGTTTGTAATCGAGATAATAATGAAATGGTTTGAAAAAGTTGTCTAAATGTCCTATTCTTCATAGACATGATGAACCTTATTGCCATAATTATGGGTGATAATTGACGCTAACATATGCTATTAAAAAAACATTCAGTATAAACGCGGAATAGCACCAATTTAACCAAAACGAACTGCTTACAACTTTAAACGTCGACACCGTCATTATAAAATGCTAATGTGAATTTCTTATACTCATGTAATTATACATTGCGCATCTACGGACAGTTATTTCATGCACGAAGTGTTGTAATAGGAACAGAGGGCTTAATAACATTAATTCTGAATACTTTAATACTGTAGAAAAGTTGCTGGCTTCAACCGCCAGAACCGTCTGGACGAGTTTGAAAACTTTTCCTCTTAGTTTAGGCCCAACTGTTTGGGGCGATGCACGGTTGAACCAAATGCGGTAAAATATAAAAAAAATTACGTGGAGTGGTTGCCAACTGGTTTCTACGACATTATAACTAGGGGATAAAGATTTATCGGACTTTTTGGCTTCCGATAGTCGTTACTATTGTAGCGATCGGAACTGAAGTTGAAGGTAGCACCTCTCGAACAACGGAGTGGTCCCAATGTGAAAATAATGATCCCCAATTTAAAATACAAATCGTATGAGAAGTTACCTATCCACAACGAGACTCTTTCGGTAGCATAGGATTTCCCTTTTCCATCAATGGTCTCATATTCCACACGCAAATAATAATTTAGACAAACCCAATCTCAATTTAAAACCCATTCGATTTAGATTTGCCTTTTAGATTTTAATTAAATTGTAGAACAGGACTTCCGACCTTCAAATCCGGAAATAGAGGTAGCCGCGGTATATGGGTCGCGTCATGGTTCAAATGCATTAAAGAAGGACTTGGTAGAGACAAAAGGTTAACTTGAAAACTTTGCTCTCATTTTAATTCATCATCAACATTTCAGCCGAGAGACGTCTACTGCTGGATATAGGCCTGGGACCAAGCACCTCCACTTCGACCGGTTCTGTGCTTCCCGCATCCAGCGGATTCCTGCGGCCTTCACAAGGTCATCGGTCCACCTTGTGGGAGGCCTTCCAACGCTACGTGTTCCGGTACGCGGTCGCCACATCGCGGTCGCTCATTTTAATTATTCGTACTTAACTAAAATCCGCCAAACTGGATAACATTGGGCCAGTCAACGTGTCATGGCCTTCCACCGTCATAAGAAAGCACTGTGTTGCAGTTAAACAGATAGAAGACTCAATCATTATAAAAATAGGTACTGGACTGCTGGCCCTAATACACTCCCCTGCGGCATACCACTCTTAGTGTGCGACACGCTTCTACGGCAGAGGCAACTACTGTCGTCAACATCCGACGGCTGCCGTCGTGTGTCGCTCATGACCATGAGTCGCGGAAATTTAATTGACATAAAAGAAATGTGCAAAGGAATGCACATTTCTTTTATGTCAATTAAATTTTTCAATACTTGGATGGTTTAAAGTATGACAAATTTTAGGTTGCAGGATGGAATTTTGGTCCTAAATGTACAAGTGATGGTCCTTAAAGTTAACAACACTTACCCTAATATATCTCTCTAGACCTGCTGGTATTCTGTCATCAAGTTCTTTGTGTGTTGTTCCTGGGAGCCTTTCTTCCTGATCTTTCGTGGAGTCATTGCGGTCACTCTGGCCTCTGTTCTCAGTGAAGTTCACTTGTTTCCTATGTTTGGTTGATGGTTCTGTGGTTTGCTTAACATTTTTTTCAAGGTCCTAGAACAAATGGTTAACAAGTTGATGAACTAAATGTAAGCCTAAGTATGATCTCTGAAAGGCCAGAGACTGCAGTGCTGGGGAGATTCATCCAGCTTTATATGACAAGATGAGACATGAATGATTTTATTATTTTAATTTTATGAATGCTCCAATACTAGCATAGTTTTAAGACCTTTGTAACTAAAAATAATATAATTAGTCTTATATTATTTAAAAATATTTTTTTTTTGTTAATTTAAAAATTATTATGTTTTCAGACCGAAACAAAAGAATATCCACGCAATATTTACCCAAATTAATGTCTTATTTTCTATTGGGATAATTAAGTCAAATTAAATAAAAACTGTTTTTTATTGGTACTAAAACTAACATTTAATAATGAGGAAACAATTACCCAGTTGCAACAATAGCCAATTTAATTGATTGTAAAATATATAATGCTGTAACAGGTATTTAATCAAAACATTATATAATATATTTACAACATATTGGCTTTTATATATGTCTTAACCATTCTACATAATCCTTAAAGATTAAGATATTAATGTAAGACACAGTAAGTAAGTATGCCAGTTCATATTTTCGTGTTGTACTGACCTCAATGAGTAATGTTCTGTAGGCAAGTCTATCGGTTCATGTACCGTCAGAGCAATGAACTATGATGTCTAATCAATACTCCTTGGCATTTAGATTGCAATGAAAAAGTTATGATGTTGCTGGCTGCTTAGAAAATTATAGTTTTTTTTTTCTTAGAAATTTTTAATTGGTTTGGGTATTGTTTCGTAGTGCTACAGATAGAACCTTTTCCTTGATAGAGGATTTAAATTAGGAATTTAATTTATACACCATCATGAAAAATAATGTATGATATTAATAACTATAATTTATTGTTCTACTGCTGTTGTTGTTTGTTCTTTATTTAGTGTTCTTTGTTGTTGTACTTCATTATTGTTTCAAAAGTGCAATTTTAAAATTGAATTCCTTCTTTCTTTCTTGTTGCAGGTATGCTGGGTGAGATTTTTTGAAATAATAATTACGTTTGTACATAATTTTCTGCTCATTTCTTCTTGTCTGTTTATACAATGTGTGTACGTAATTGGTTAAAAAAATAAATTGGGAGCAATATTTTGCCACGTCATCATCATCATCTGCCTAGCCTTTTCCCAACTATGTTGGGGTCGGTTTCCAGTCTAACTGGAATATTTTGCCACATAATTATGATAATTTATTCTATAAGATTTTTAACTTAAACAATTTGGAGCTCAAATAATACCAAAGTATCAGAAATTACTAAAAAATTGGAATCTGGAAGGTAACCAAGAAGACAAATAAATAAGTATCATAAATTAATCTTATGTAATTTATTATTCTGCCTATCATAGCTACTAAAATGAAAATAGTTTAAAATTAACAGCACACCCATTACCAAAGAGGTCTGCAAAGAAAACTTACAAAGTAAAGATAAATAAACTTTTGAAGTAAACAATACATAAACACAAACCTTATATTTTCCTTAACGCTACCAAACGCCGATTTCAGCGTATTCTCACACAGTTACGTTATAACACACTCCACTTGTAATACAAAATAAAGAAACACAATAGTTATTTGAATTGAATGACAAAACAATAATATTTTCACAGAGGAACCGTCTAGCGTTTGGACAGAGTACAGAATCAATACACAGTAACTTATCAACTGAGCTGAGCGTTGAAGAAAATCAATATCACGATAGTGCGGTACCAGGGAAACAGCCACAGGTGGTAGTGTTTTGTAAACAACTATGCAACTTACATGTTCTTGCGGCGGCGGCGACAGTCCCAGCACAGTTTTCTCCCTCTCTATCTCACGCCTTTTCTCTGCAATTAGCCTTTCTATATCAGATGAAGATAGCATTGTGCTATTGTGAACGTACGGCGAAAATTTCACTTTTCGCGGGAAACTTATTACTGTACTGAACTTAAACCCCGGTTCTTGTTATGGGTCGCGATGTAATTAGAAAATTTCCAGAATAATTTGATCAATTACTATCGTTAATTATGATACTAACTGAAAGAAAATAATTCAAAATAAATAAAATCGTTTAACAATTTGAATTTGACATTACGACGCTTTCTGCAATTGACATTGACAGTAATGACAGCAATTATTACTAGGACAAAAAAATCCTCACGCAAACAAATGTTTACATTTTTCATTTTCATAATTGCATAATAATAATTCCTAACATAAAAATTCGAAAATCATAGCTTATTTAGAAATTATGTATACGTTTCTGTTAGATAAACGAAAGGCAAAAACCATTGTCACTACCACACCAAAAAAAAAGGTTGACAGCACAGCTGTTTTATATGAGCTTGCCAGTGTGTAAAAAATACCTGTAGTTGTGGGAATTTCAAGAAAATATTTTTAAACAATATCTACCATGGCCGGTTAATTAAATAATGAACGTAGCACTAGCAGCAGTCTAATTGACAACTTTCAACCGCTTTCATTTTATCAATTTAAAAATATTCAGATTTTGTGTTTCTGATTCAATCAATCAGGGATACTGCGAGCAGAACCTTCTTGATTGCCCTCTGGGTTTGACTTTAAGCCACGAGCGTCCTTCATTTACCAAGCCCATTGTTGTGTGCGACTCTTCTAGGCTTTTTTGTTTTAATATTATGGCAGCTCTAAACATAACATAATCTACCTATCTGAGCTCTAGGCCATAGTCTAGGCATTCCTTATCTGAGACCTTTTTTTTTTAAATCATTTTTATTCATGACCATGGTATCTGAGACCTTGATAACCAGTGCTGCCAATATGTGAGGAATTCCTCAAACTGCGGGATTTTCAAGTTGATTGAGGATTTATTGGGAATTGCCATTATGCGGGGAAAATGCGGGGACTTTGACATCTCACCGTTAAATAATATCGATAGTTGATACTTCGCTAAGTAATTCCATTACTAATTAGTGATCAAATTCACATGAAGACATATTTAACTCGGCAATAACTTGAACATGGGTCTGTAATGTTGTGAATGTTTTTACGAAATAAATAAAAACCCAAAAATAAAAATGCGATGCGATGCGATGATGTAAATTATGTGATCTTAAATATTTCAAAACAGAAAACCGCAATAGACTGACAGAGACACTGATAATGTATTATAATATCTTTAGATGGGATTATAAACCGATTTTATAAAATTAGCAGACTTGGGGCCGTTGGCCCCAAGTCTGCTAATTTTATAAAATCGGTCATCCCAACACGATGTCATTGTCATTTTGCTAAAAGTTCGTAATCTGCTAATTCATAATGGTCGGTCAATGGTCTCAATAAAGAATTGTGCCAGAATGACATTGCGGGTATTGCCATTATTATGAAACCTGTTGGTAGAAATGGTTCTCGAAAAACTACTACTACATTTAACCATTTATTCATGGCAGATTTTATTTACATTTCATTTTACATATTATTAATCAGTGTCATAAGCAGTCTGAAGTAGTAAGAAGTTCGTAAATACCAAAAAACATTAAATATTCGTGTAACAAGTATAAATGTGAAACCGTCAATGTCAGTCTTTGACTCTGACATTGACAATTTGACAGAATGTGAGAATGTCACTTGACAGTTTCACATCTTTTATTGATGTTTATATAGCTATTTTGTTGTAATTCGGCCGGTGTTTCATTGTTTTTTGATAACTATTTATTTTGTTTGTTGTATTTACCTACTATTATTTAAGTGTTTATATGGTCAGTGGGTCGTCTTAGTATATTTCTGTTTGTTTACTTATATTTAAAATGGTGCTAATTGAGCAGATTTCGGCACTCATCGGGAACATCAATAAAGGGGTTTATATTGGTTCTCATCAACCGACGGGCTAAACGACGCCTTCTGGATTCCCTGCTTCTTCTTTCTCTAGCATCCACTGCGTCGGCTAGGTCCAGAATCGCAGATCGCACCGAATACATCGCAGTAATATAATTAATAACACACTTAATGAAAAACTAGTATTATCTTTCAAACACAACGTGATTCAAGACACACGGCTACCGGCTTATAAGCAATTACTGCACAATGGCATTCAAATGGTACGTCACTGTTCAAAGGAACTGTCAAAATTTTAGCAGATTACCGCATACGTCAGTCATTCATGTGTCATTATGTACGAGATTACCATTTTATGCCATTTTTTTCAATGAAGTGTCAGTGGTCGACCTTAGGAAAGTCATAACGACGCCATTGTGTTAGTAGATTACCAAACTTGTCAAAATCGACCACTATGAGATCAACGTTATACCATTCTGACACAATTGTAATAGCAGACTCGGCCCCCTGGGCGGCATCGGCAGTGACACAAACCCATCGATCGAAATGCTTGCTACAAAAATATGGAAAAATGTGTCCCATATGAAATAAAAAAATAAAAATACTTAGTTGAAACTTGTTTCATTTCTTGAAATAATTTTGAGGAGATATTTATTTCAAAATTGGGGAATTTGACTTAGGTTATTGGGGAATTTGATAAACTGGCATAGGCAACACTGATCATAACCTCAAAAAAAAAAACGCTTCATAATCGGGCTGTTTACATTTATTACTTGAACATTTTTTTTTAAATAATCAGGGTCAAATAAGTGCGTAAATTAGAATAATAATTACCAACAACCCAATCAATCGTCGTGGTTCTTTCCGACACTCTAAACTTATCCGTACCATTCATAATTACTTGCTTTTTATTCTAGCTGGAACCTAACCAATAAAATCTGAATAAAGAGGCATAACTTTACATAACTATGGACGCAGACTACGATAAGAAAATATTAGAACTGAAAAGCAAAATCAAGAGCTTCCCTGACTTTCCTAAACCAGGAATTTTATTTTGGTAATTTAATATTTTTATTTTTGTGTACAGTGTACTCCCCACTGAATCACTATGACCTTTTATGACCATATTGACTTGAATTAGGTTTTTTCATTAACTATCCTTCATTACAGGTGTACCTACTCACTATTATATTCATTAAATAGCTGTGCCCGCGACTTCATTTACGTGTATGACGGAAAACGTTTTAATTTTTTTGCGCGGAATCCTAATTATTTTTCTAGAATAAAAGTAGCCTAAGTTACTCCCTATTACATCAGCTATCTGCCAGTGAAAGTCCCGTCAAAATCGGTCCAGCCGTTTCAGAGATTAGCCAGAACAAACAGACAGACAGACAAAAATTGTAAAAAAAAATATTTTGGAATATGTACCGTGTATACATCCATATACATTTAGTAAAAAGCGGTTATTTCAATAATACAAACAGACACTCCAATTTTTATTTGTATAGATAACCATGGTGTCATTTTTCTAATTCTACAATAGCTAAGACAACCCTATCACCTGACTTCCTGTTATCAATGTGGTTAACAAAATAAGTAGGTACCTATTATAGGTAATTGCTTTATTAGTATACCGACACAAACCAGGAATGTTCAGGCAGCTGTTCTTAAAATTGAAACGGGCAATGCATGGAAAGAGCCAAGTCAAAAGTACTTATGTTTTAATTTTTAGGACTTATTGGATCATATTTTCTTTGATATTATGAATAGCATAAGACAACATCATAATGTTTGTTGAAACAGGTTTAGTATAGGCTTTATGTGGGAGCAGCGGTGAACCCAATCAGGCACTTTACATAATACATAATCAGCCTTTATGTTCCCACAGCTGGGACACAGGCCTCCTCTCTTCGAGAGGGAGTGGGCTGTAATCCACCACACGGGCCCAGTGCGCATAGGCAGATGTCACATGTCTTCGAATTTTTGGTTCTAGGACACGCCCAGTTTCCTCACGATGTTTTCCTTCACCATTTTGAGAGCAGTGGTGATGAAATAATTTACACAAAGTAAAGGCACTTTAATTTGTGTCCTCTGACCCACCAGTGATCACATTATAGGCTGTATGAATAATTAAAAATCCCAAGTAAAATGAGACATCAAAGTCCATTACATACATAGCCATTTTATTGGCTTTGCCATAGACTGTAGAAAACAGTTTCTTATGTTTTTGATTGTGTTACTAATCTTTTAACAGAGCCTATGTAATTTTTTTTTAATATCTAAGTAAAAGGGGAAAAAATAGCTTATACTCTAATTGTTGGGACAAGCTATACAAGAAGCGCGGAGTGACACGACTTGCTATGCGAATATTTCTTTCTATAAATTTGTGCGCAAAAGTCTATGGCGCGGCGCGACTTGTGCAACTCAAGAAACAAAATACAAAAATAATTATTTCATCACAAACATTATGTTATACATAAACTGGGGCTGCCCACTTGCCCAGTAAGTTACAATAGCAGGTGCTTGTGTCGTAGATGTCTCACTCTTCCCTGGAATCATACTGTCTAGAACAGCGACTCTCAAACTTTGGCGATGGCACCCTTTTGGAAAACTAAATATTTGACGGAGCGCTATAATAATCAAATACTGGTTTTATGTGTATTCTTTATTAATAATCATATTACTTGTGACTTAAGTAATAACGACACAGGGCGATCTATCAGGTTAAGCTACGCTTGCCGCGGCTGGTCCGTGGATGGGTGACCACCTTTACATTCAGGGTCTTACACAAATACCGTTTTTTTGGTGCAATAGTACAAAAAAAAACAATAAGTATAAACGAATTCTGCAGAGGTATTGGTTTGACCAGTGATTCCATGCTTGTGTCTGAAAGATGTCATTTCTAATAATCTATTATAAATAATGGGTAGATAATATAATTATATAATATCCGGATTTATTACTTTGGCTGTAACATATTATTATCATACAGTAGGGTTGGAAAGTGTCGAGTTTTGCTTGAAAAATCGTATCTTTGTGCTTTAATAATGGAATTGTGTTATATCTTTAAATGCTGTTATCGCACATTGTTCTTATCATAATGGAATTTGCGTGTTACCTACACTTATTTCTAGTTGTGAAACGATACCAAACTGAGATGAAATATCGCGCTGTCAAGGCGAACAATGTCATGATTTGTATGCATGTGGTGTTAGATGTAGTTGCTATGGCAAATCTATGTCTATCATCTGAGGGCACAGGAGTGCCCCCGCCAAGACGAGCCAAGCAAAGGGCAAGGACACTACCTACCATTTCTCGAAGCGCGTCGTATTTTTGAACCCTCATAACTTGGGTTTGGATTATACCAGATAAACAAAATTCTCGGGATATGATGTCAATAGTAGACTTATTAAACATATAAAGTTTCAATTGCATAGCTCTTACACTTTAGATTTTATTGATATCTAAAAAACCCCGATTTCGTCACTGGCTCATGATTATCAAAACTCTTAGGGTACTTCCTGAAGTCCTAGAAAGCCGAAATTTGGTGTGTAAGCTAGTATTAGTACACAAACAACGAAACATTTTTAAAACTTGGAACTTTTACCCTCCAACTCCTTAAATTGTAAGTTTGTATGAGACTTCCGCAAACATTGATGCTAGAGGTCTGAAAATTGATATAGGGACTCCGTGTTGTAAATATAATAAAATACATATTTCAAGTTTTCTAAATTACCGCCCAAAAAAAAAATTTTTTTTTTTCATTAGCTACTTGAAACCCACAAAAAACAATTTCATATAAAATGTTGCCAAGACGAGATCATTTGGCTGTTATCAGATCTCATGTAGAGCCAAGCTTCTAACTCTACAAGCCCTAACTTCACAAACTCTACACCTTATTCATAATATGTGGCTTGGCCGTTTCGCTACCATCACATGGGCGTGAATGAATTTATTCACTGTTCATTACTTTTCTGTTATACAATAGTTCTTGCAGTAACGAAACGGCCAAGCCTCATATTTTGACTAAGGTGTAGAGTTTGTGAAGTTAGGGCTTGTAGTGTGTTGTTGAGTGTGCATTTATACAGAGTAAAATTTTAATCACCGTTTGCCTCATTAGGGGTCATTGTACTCATCATTATGAACAACTTTTACTATGGGAACAAACATGAAAACGCGAAAAAAAAATCTGCTGTTCCCTACTTTTTGACGATTTATGCGAACATACCTAAATGTAGGGAACAGCTGATTTTTTTTTCACGATTTCAGATTTGGTCCCACAATAAAAGTTGTTCATAATGATGAGTACAATGACCCATTAAGAGGAAAACGGTGATTAAAATTTCACCCTGCATAATAGAAATTGTTTTAATTTATTTAAGAATGTATTATTATTTTTTTCTTCTTTAATCTACCCTCGCTGAATCATGCTCCGGTCGTCTCGGCACAATTCGAGCTACGCCGACAGGCTTTTTCCCGAACATATTATATTCTAAGTACTTCTATTATTCGATTATGCCGCCTGGCTGATTCGAACCATGCTGACCCGAACAAATATGTAACACCCCTCATTTAAATCTCTGAGTCAAAGCCAGCACCTCACTATTGCTCTCACTGAACCCATAGCGAACTAATCGTATCTAATCTAACTAGCCTGTATTGTCCCACTGCAGGGCAAAGGCCTCCCTCTCCCCTTTAAACACAATTCTGTCTTTTGATAGTGCCGGCCTAGTGCCAGCCCTTTCCAGAAAGCTCGTCCCGCCATCTTCGCCTCGGCCTGCCGCGACGTCTTAGCATAATCAGCCTATAGTTCCCATTGCTGGGTCAAAAGTCTCCTCCCTGTGAGAGGGAGTGGGCCATAATCCACCATGTGGGCCCAGTGCGGGATGGTGGATGTCACATGTCGTCGAGTTTTTGATTCTAGAACATGCCGTTGATGTCGTCTTACACTGCATTAAAGAAATGCATTGCAGCTTTTATGGTCCATCTTTAAAATAAAAACCTATTTGTCATAGAAAGCCATTGATGGCTATGCTTGCTCACTCATACATTATTCATCAGAAAATTAATGAAGGCATTTGAATGAGAAGTAATCCAAGATAAGTCTGCAGTAAACACATCAGTCATTCATGTGTTGTACTATGACGAAATAATACAATATAATTATATGTCGCAATCAATTCATTCAATTTCCTGTGGTTTTCCTTTGTTCTCGAAATCGTGTGTGAATATTTACCTTTATGTGTTTACCGACAGCATAATATATTATGAATTGTTCTATTTGTTTAAATTAATTAATGTTTAATTTCTGGGTATTGGGGTTTTTTGTTTTGACACAAGTTTTATTTGTTTTGACCGGAAAGCTATACAGGGTGGCCGCATTGGCGTAGCTAGGGATTTTGTGTCTAACCACAGTCAATTAATGAGAGCCCAACTCTACTAACCTTACATCTTGGTCCAAATACAAACATCCATCGGTTTCTTACTAAACTTCAACTATATCCGACGATCCTGCATACTTATCTTTTTTGTTGACTGTACATTACTATAGAACCAAGCATGTATTACTACGAGCTTGCAAAATCGTACTGCTAGACAAATACTTTTCGGTCCGAACCTTAGATGTTCATTATAGCAATCCCATAATAATAACAGCCTGTAATCTTTCAATTCAATTCATTTATTTGTGAACATAGGTTACAATAGGTGTTACAGTCAAGTATATTACATATATATGATCTCTATGTCCTACCACTTGGTGGTGTACAAATAATAATAAAATAATAATACCAATAATTAATCACGATTACAATAATTAAAATAGCAGGAAATGTCAGATAAAAGCATTAGATTACATATTCAGAATATCAGTCAACATAATATACTCGTACATAATAGTCCCATTTTTATAACAAGCAAGCAATATAGGTAGGTACTTGACGACTAATTACTCATAATTATTATAATATTCGGTCATTAAGGAATTCCTCAATAGAGTAATATGTCTTCTCGATCAGAAATAGAAATAACTTCTTTTTAAATTCATTAATATTGTCTGTCTATTGTCTAATCTCCTACTGATAAAAATCATCATGGTCATTCTCCTGCCCGTATCCCATAATCTCAATTTATTTGGGATCGGCGCAACATGTCTTCTTCTTCCATACCTCTCTAATAGTTGTCACTTAAATTTTAGTAGTCACCCCCTTTCTAGCCATATCACTTTCACATAGTCCACCCATCTTTTAAATACTTACATAATAAGTAAACAAATATGAGTTTATGGAAAAATAATTTTAAATCATACACAAGTTCAGTTTTACAACTTCAAACATTTTTATAACTTTTTCAATAGTGCTAGTCACTCTAAAATCAACTTAATTACCATACACGACGATTTGGGAAAAACCTGCACCTTAACTGAAACTAGTTAAGGAAACTGACCAGATGCACAATGTGACGTATTAGTGAATGTGACCTATTAGGGATAGCGACGAAATAGCTAATGTGACGAATGGTCATCAGATCCAGGTCACTATGTAGTGAAAGCATTTATTTCAAATTGGCACATAAAACGCACTTTTGAACGTCCTGGCGTTTCCACTCACATTTGTTACTGGTAAATATGAACTTCAAAGGACGGCCACGCCACTGAGTAATTGTGACCATGATCAATCAACAGGGCTAGCAAACAGAATTGGCTAATAATAGTTATATCACTAATCTTGCTCCCTATCCTCCTTATATAAGGTCCCATTAAAATAGATGGGTCAAACTTTTAGAAATCATTCAGACCACCAAAATAAGGACGATGGAAAAAAAAATAATTGAAAAACGCATTCGATACTTACAAGAAAAAAATCAGCTAACGAAAATACACTAATGCGCCGGCATTTCATTATTTTAGGTCAAAATAAAATATTTAATCAGTGCTTTTTTTTGCTTGGATATCTTTGGTTAGACGTACTGAGCGCTGTGTTAAAATTTGTACATCTATTTTAATGGGACCCTGTATAATTAAGGATTAAGGAATCATATAAGAGATCCTGTCTTGCTCTCTGACCTCTCAAATCACAAGCTTATAATTGGCTCATACTTTAACCATAAAACCTTCTCATTACAGGGACATATTCTCCGCAATATCCGACGGCCCAACATGCAAGTTACTCCAGAGCCTTCTCGTACAAACCATAAAGTCTAGATTCCCTGACGTAGAAGCTGTCATAGGGTTGGAGTCGAGAGGGTTCCTCTTCTCTTTCTCTCTGGCTGCTGAGTTGGGTATTGGCTGTCTACCGGTCAGGAAGAAAGGGAAGCTGCCAGGGGTAGTCGTGTCTTATAAATATGAGTTGGAGTATGGGACGGTGAGTGTCTGATAATATTATAGATACTGAATGCTTTAAAAAGGAGCTGAGTAGGTATATATAAGCAAAATAACGGAATAAATGACTGATTTAGAACTCATATTGCGTGCATGCACTTAGCACTTACAGTCCTTTCTGTTATTTTACCTCTGACGGTAGCAACCCAAGAACAACCTGATTGTAACGAGCTTAACCACTGACATGACCCGCTCCCCCCGTGACATCGTTTAGAATGTCCCAGAACACTTTTTTTCGGCGCGCGCCATGGGCCGCCTCGCCACATAAACACGATCCGTACACATTTCTATGGAGCTGTAGTAACCTAATGATTGTTTCTTCAAGTGGTTGAGTGGTTATACACATGCAAAATCATTGGTAAAATAACTGTGAAAGGACTGTTGTGTATATTATTTACTTCTAGAATCAGATAAATGTTTTGCGATATCAATGCTGTAAACATTTGATCATCTCCTATTTTTCTCACCCTGAGCCTACCCAGACGTATAACAATAAAACTTCTATTGTCTCGTTCAGTGTCCTTCAACTGAATAATGACCCTACCAGTATTATATTATCTGTGACCCTACCTTCATTAAAATTCCAGGACATCCTAGAAATTCAGAAGAACACAATCCGCCCGGGTCTAAAGTGCCTCATTATCGACGACCTGATCGCCACCGGCGGGACTATAACAGCCGCCACTCAGCTACTTAAGTCTTGCGGTGCTGACGTCATCGGCTGCCTGCTTGTCATCGAGCTGACGTCACTGCAAGGCCGTCAGAACATTCCCAGTGATATACCAGTACATTCCTTGATCAAGTATGAGTAGGTAGTTTGTAGATTTTTTTGAGGGGACGCGGGCGCAAAGTTTCTTGTATACAGAGTGAAATGGACGTCGACGCACAAACTGAAACCATGAATTTAGCACATGATTCTAGACCCCCAGCGTAGAAATATTTCGTAGGTTATAAAAAAAAACTGCTGTTTCATAGAAAAGTGCAATATCTACCCGGTCAAAATGGAATGGAACAGCAATATTGCACGACCCATAATGCGAAGCATCAGAGAGGTGTAATGATTTTTTTTATATGTACGGTTGCCTCAGGGGTATAAAAAATCACTTGCAGCGCATGTCTCGCTCTGTCTGGATGCACCTTTGCGAACACAGTTCTACTTGTGTTCGCGCTCAACCCCTCAGTAAACATGGATTCACCGTTGGAAGTGGTCGACAGAGAAGTATCATCAAATTTCTCCGAACACCGCACAGAACAACCAAATTGGATCGCCAGATCGCCAAGAACATTTTTGACGAACACAGTTTTTGATGTTCGTTAGTGGTACGCATGTGCGAACAAAGTGTTCGATGTTCACCATGTTATTGTTCGTCCGTGCGTACACGGCTTAACAAAAATCTGGTTAGCTTATTTGTTGTTGCGATGACGCCATTTTGATAAGGCTGGGTCTTAAGGCAAATTTTATGGCTGTGTTACGTAGGTAATACGGACATTTAAAAGCACATAATGTGTGTGTTGTATGTATTTAGTGCCAAAATGCGTGATGGAAGCTTGTCTTTCAGAAAACTGGTTTCGACATTGAACATAAATGAAATATCAGATTTGAACATCAGTTTTCACAACTGTTTTAGTTTTGATATGTCGTTTAAGACCTTTGCGCCCGCGTTTTGTTGTACAAATCTATGTTTAGGTTTATTGTTGTATATAATTGGCTTTACAAAGTGCAATTCTAACAACTTGACTAAGTATACCAAATTCAACCTTATTTAGACTAAGTTGTAAGGTAAATATTGAAATAGCACCAACTTGTATCACTGCAAAAGTTACTTTAGTATGAATGGATTGGTCATAATTTTCAGAGGAACTCCAAGAAAGTGCTAGAAGTAGATGCTATTTTATGACATTTTACAGAGAGGTACCATCGCGGCCTTTTCCGCCTGACCACTTATAAATCCTGCGGCGGCGCCAAGCCACGTCCCCCTTAAAGTTTTCGTCTATTAGGAAAGCGATAAAACAATAAGTTGCAACCTGCATTGTGCAGCTTAGTGACGCATCACGTTAACCCTTTTGTGAATTTTACGAACTATTTGACCTTGGCGCGCTTACTAGAGAGCGCTTCTATTTTTAGAGTGCAAGCAAAAATTAACTTAGTGGTGGTCAGGCGGGAGTGTCCGCGATAGTACATATCGTCCATTCACAGTTATTTTACCTCTATTTTGCATTGCATTACTATATGGTTGCTTTTGGGTTGCAGCTGTAAGACGTAAAATTATTGTGAAAGGACTGTAGGTAGGCGATCTATCCTCTATTAGTCTATTCTTACTATGTATTTCGTTGTAACCAAAGATCATCATAAAATGTTTTTATTATTTTTTACTATTGACAAAACATTTCATTTAAATAATTGATGTACAAAATCATTCATCAATTTTTTTTAGGAAAAATGGCTATAATATTTTTTGTATAACAAGTGACAAATCCTATTATTAATAGCAGATATTTACTATTTAGATATTATCGAATGTACAGTGTACATATCTTGCATATTGTTATATTATACGATATTTATTTAGTTTTCTTCCTAGGCAGCTTCAAATGTTTTGTGCTGTTTTTATATTGAAGATCTGCATAGCTATTCACAACCATTGGACAGGCTGTCGTGTCAAAATTACACATTTTCGGTTACCTGATTTGCCTTGCCCCGACAGCAAATAGCTGCCGGAAGAATAATAGTGGTCGTTTATTTCATTTAAACTGACACAATTGACTGGATTCGGATTTGTAATCAGCATTTAGATGACTTCTTCGAAAATTTTGGTCGATGTTCGATTCGTCACGGAAGCGAATAGAATGGTTGTGAATAGCTATGCTGAATTTTAAAAATACTATATGTCGTACATATCCGCGCAAACAACAAAGCAATGCTTATGCGAAGTCCCGTCACGTGTTTTCCGCGTTTAAAGTGTTAAGTTTAAACACGTACGCAACAGGCGAAGGGTTAAGGCCAAAGAGTTTTTTCATTTGTTTTATAAGACCTGTTTAGCACGAGCGCTTCTTTCTTGTGTAGTAAATTCTGTAAATTGTTATTTAAATAATTAAGAGTTCTCACGAAAGGTTGCAGTTAGTCCTGTCCCAACGCCGGCGATTAACGAGAAGCGAGTAGAGCTAGCAATCAAAAACGGGTTGGCGAGCAACGAGCAGTGAGTGCGCGACGACGACGAGCGATTACTCGCTGGTATGCGCATGTACAGACGCCAGCACATCAAGCTACTACAATTTGTCAAATTTCTTTAATAGATTTTCAACTTTGTCGCTAAAGTGTAAGGTTCAAAGTTGATTGGGAAAATTTGACAGTTTCGGGTAGCTTGATGTGCTGGCGTCTGTACCTACCAAGCGTGAGTCTCTCAGCGAGTGTTCTGCCAGCCAAGCGAGCGTCTCTGAGCGAGTACTCTCTTTGTCGCTGAAACAGAGTCGGCGATCAACCAGGCCGTCTTTACCCGGGGGTGAAAGGGGTGCGTGGCACCCGGGGCCCAGGGTCTTAGCCTTAGGGGCCGCAAGCCAATCCTTATACCTACACATACCATGCGTAAACCTTCTCGAAATTGAACTACTTAAACTAAACTACTTAACTTACTTACTTAAAAAAACTACTTACGATTAACTATGACTCAAGTCAAGATTGACAGGCTATAGTATACTTACCTATCGAATTGAAAGTTGATTACAAAATAGAAGAAGTCTTAAAAAAGTTTGCCGATTTTAAAGCCGGAAAATAAATTTGATGTTTGAAAATGTACCTAATTTTATTGTAGAGTAATAATTATTAAATAAAAACATAAAACACAAAAATTGGGGCGCAGGCTGATTTTTGCACCCCCGCGCCCAATATGGTTAAAACGGCCCAGAAAGTATGTATGTATGTATGCGCACAGCAAAAGAGTGGAACTCTCTACCTGCGTCTGTTTTTCCGAGCACATACAACCCACATCTCTTCAAAGTGAGAGTGAACAGGCTTCTTCTGGATAAGCTCGCTCCATCGTCGACTTTGTCTCTGTCACCTTTGACCTAGACTAGAGTCAAGAGCAAGTCCATTTCAAATAAAAAAAATAAAAAAATCTCTCTTTCTTACACGGGGCTACAATCTTTTGTACGTTTCTTGAACATGAAAATTATTGAAAGCTAGTTACTTCCTCGTCGGCGTGGGACAGATGCCTTGCAGCGTTTGTCCACCCCCACCGTCAACGGGTCGTCAACGAGAAACGAGATTATTAGAACCGAACGTGACGTCTCGTTGACGGACGTGCGGTGTACACGCGGCCGTAGTATTGTATGTGTAGCTACTTAGGCGCCGTCATCTCGTTCTCGTTGACGTCCCGATGACGTGGCCGTGGACAGACCGCCTTAGGGTTTAAAGAAAGCGCTCGTGTGTACAAGCACAAGGACAAGCCGAAAGGTTTAATATTGGTCTTATACATGGTATATTTCTATATTTCGAACGATATTTCTATTAATCTGTCTATATACAATACATATACAGGATGTCCGGTAATTAATGGATAACCTCTTAAGGGGTCATTGTACTTATCATTATGAACATCTATTACTATGGGACCAAACCTGAAACCGCGAAAAAAGAATCAGCTGTATCCTGCATTTTGACGAGTAATGCGAACATAAATGTAGGGAACAGCTGAATTTTTCGCGATTTCAGGTTTGATCCCATAGTAATAGTTGTTCATAATGATAAGTACCATGACCCCTTAAGAGGTTATCCATTAATTACCGGACGTCCTGTATATAAAGTCGGGTTAGTTACACCATTTATAACTCAAGAACGGCTGGACCGATTTTTATGATATTTTATTTGTTAGATTTTTCTTCGCCCCGAATAGCATAATAATTATTAAAACATGGGAATTATTAACAAAAAAAAAAAAAAAAAATCTGAGCCGGTACGAAGTTCGCCGGGTCAACTAGTTATTTATATTTTTATAATAGCAATGTTTTATCCACAAAATAGTGCTCAATTTTAACGTAGACTCTTGTTACATATTGTACAAGCCTTTCTACGATATAATAATATACTTATTATGATATTAATATTAAATGACATTGTAAATGTAAGCATTCCAGTGGTATAGTGTATTTGTATTGTTTATTAAAGGTTTATTATGTATTTATATGATTGTTTTATTCAAATGGGTACGCTGTAACCAGGGTTGCAAACTCTCGAAAGGACCAACCCGGGAGAATTTTTAAAAAATCGAATAGGGGTGGCCCCTACTCGTTTTTTTTTAATTCTCTCCAGGTTGAGTTGAAAGAAAATCTCAATCATTTATTAGTTTTAAAATTTATATTTACTTTGCTTTCGAGCAGCATGTGACGTACCTCTAATACCAATTGACGGTTTTTTACCACAAAATCAGAAACGCTTTTAAATGTAAAAATCGAGTGGGTGTTGAAAGAAAATCTCAATTATTTATATTTACTTACTTTGTTTTCGAATAACATACTTGACGGTTTTTTAATACAACATCATAAAAGTTTTTAAAATCGAAGTTTGTTAGTATTTATAACTCTGCTTTTATACTAAAGAAATATTCATTCGGTTTCTTTCCTTACTTCATACTTGTTCCATCATGCTGACTACGCGCTCGCAAGAAGCACACACAGTTAGAGACAGGAATGGAAAGGACAAACGTGTCGAGTAGCGACGTGCGAGCGACGGATGCATATAATTTTAGAAAAACCGAAGAAATTATTGTACCCCGCGGGAGATCGGGAGCAAAGCATTTATTTCAATTAAACCATTATTAATTGTCAAAATTAAATAGTCTGTCAGTTAGTCAAAGTTGAAGATAGTTGCCCATTCCAAAACGTAGATCTCTATGGAGAAGAACGGGCAAGAAACTCCATGGACACTCTTTTAAATCAAGATATTACAAATTCCTGGATAAATTATTCTTGTTGCTTCTATATGTGAGAACAATGTAAAAAACACACAAATGAGGAAACGATTCAAAATATAAGATTAAAAAGAAGCCTTGGCAGTTAAGAGATGACCAGTCTCAACCGACGGCTTCTAGACTCGCTGTGCATTCTCTTATCAGTGAATGAATGAATGAATTTAAGATTTTTATAAGTTTAACTTTTCATATAATTAGGTATAAATATGGCAGCTAATATCACGCATTAACGTGTGCGTACGCGCAGCGGAATGTTGTTGAATTTAAAGATTTTAATTATGCAGATATTTAGTGTATGACGTCGTATAATTGTGTATGGTAAAAAAAAATTTGTGCACGCAACCATTGTGGAGAAATTCACCAAAAACTGATTCCGCTGGGCGAACGTTGTCCTGGCGGAACTTTTTTTAATCCATAGACTTTAGAAGAAAAGAGATGTGTCCAAAAATTAGTGTGTATTTGTGTGTAATTGTGTATGTATGAATAAAACTAGTGCATGCATAAACTTCGGAGAAATTCAAGTTTCCGCTACGCGAACGTTTGGCCATTAGCTAGTTTTCATATAAAGCGCTTACATAGAGAGCTGTAGATTTTTACATACGTTGTTTTGAATTTGTTTATATTTGTTTAAAAAACAGATTTAGAAAAAATCGTAGGGCTTAAAAGATAAAAATATAAACGTAAAATACGCTTATTAGGTCTTAGTTCTTAAAGTATGCACTTTGGGGTCTAGATTTTCACGTTTATACAAACCTTGTAAGTGTCTGCAACATGTTGCCAAGTATCAATGATGTTCCGTTAGTAACTAAAGAGTTATAGGACAAATTTCCCATGAACAGATCACTGTTTACAAAGCAGTCAAATATCACGACGTTCTGAAGGAATTGCATGGTAATATGTATGTCAATAATTAGTGTATTCATTCAACTATTCTTATGCAAAATTTCATGTCATTAAATTCAGTAATTAAAGAAAAACAATTATAATACTGACGAAGCATCGAAAACCTACATAACCCGACCAAGTTCGGATGGCTACAAAAAAGCGGCCGTGCAATATATTTAGGTAACATCCCAAAATTTACAGTATAATACCGGTATTGAATTGGTATAGGTGATAACACAATTGTTGTTTCGATATAATTTATAGGTCATTTATTTTTGTACACCTACTTTTTTAAATGTATTTGACTATGACAGAAAGTAGGTACTATTTACGTAGGTACTTTATTTAAGTATGCGCTTGAGACTTGAGATATAATCTAAATATATTAGATATTTAAGACAAATAAAATTCATACAGCTAATTTCTATTGAAGATTTCACGGATCAGGATTCTAACTATAGACCCCTTAGGGAAATTAAATATTTACCACATGTAAGTATGTACTACTGTTTAGGTAAATATTTATCATATTGTAGCTTATTACACTATTTAACCAATAGACTAGGCATGCACGAGCGTTCCCCTTTGCAACTTTAGTGGATCAAACAATCTAATAACTTAAAAAAAACTACTTCTTGAATCGATTTTTTTTTCTTATGTATGTGAGCGTGTTCCCCCGCACCCCACCAAAATATGCAGAATTATTTTGTTCGAAGTTCGGTACGCTTAATCCTTTAGATAAATAGTCTTAAGTATTGTAGTTTTATGAATTGATCAAAAATATTCTTGTGTGAAAAAATAGACAACGCGCTGCGCGCAACGAGCGATAGGCGGCTTCCCGCTTGAAACGGTACTGTCATCCTTAAAGAAAAGAGAGGGCAATATGTTTTCGCGGGTGCGCCAAAGTTCACCTAAATTTTCAACTCCGATAATTGGAAATCCGAAAATGTTCTTCCTAACATTTTTCATCCTAACAATCACAATTCCTAACTACTCTATCTCTAATGTTCATAATTCCGAAGCATTCAACTTCATAATGTCAGTAGCAATAAACATCTATTATACTTTTATTTGTTTTCCTACATTTTCTCAACATAATCATCTTTTACACTATTATTCAAAGTCATATCTTTTTTGTTTAGATTTCTTTTTATTCATAATAATCAGTATTTTATATTTAGGAATATATTTTTAAACAATAACACTTTACCCTTATATCACGGTACTATATTTATAGTCATTGGTTTAAGTTAAGTTAGAACTGCGACCATAACGCACGAGCCGAGCGAGCGAAGCCAGAGTCCTGCTCCAGTCACTCAGTCAAGTTCCAGAAACGAATCTGTCCTATTCATAATTATTGGTTTAGGTTAGGTTAGAACTGCGACCATAACGCACGAGCCGAGCGAGCGAAGCCAGAGTCCCGCTCCAGTCACTCAGTCAAGTTCCAGAAACGAATCTGTCCTATTCATAATTATTGGTTTAGGTTAGGTTAGAACTGTGACCATAACGCACGAGCCGAGCGAGCGAAGCGAGCGTGCCGCGGCAGCGGCCGGCGAAGTGCCAGAACCGAATCGGTCCCATAGTTATTGGTTTAGGTACGGTTAAAACTGCGGTATAAACTCCCAGGCCATAAACATAACCGTAAATGAGTCGTGTTTTATGAATCTCATTCATTTAAGACAAAAATCAGTGAAACGACCATTAATCATTCTAAACAGTTGGTTTTTAGACATAATTATCTCAGGTATAGTTATACTTAGTAATAAGTATGTAACAACAATAACCAAAAATAAAATATATATATATATAAATAAAATATATAAATATATATTTTTTATTACACTTGGTAAATGTTTCTTTCTGAGTATGAGTGAAAACATTATGGTAATTATGTTTAGGGATAAAAGCGTTATGATAAAAAACAGTAGGAGTTTAAATATATTTACATGAATGATATTATTAATTACAATTTTCGGAAACATGAGTGTTATGAACATCGCCGGTAGCACTACAAATAGTATGAATGAAAACTTTAGGATGAAAAATTTTAGGAAGAGTGATCATTCGGATTACAAATCAATAGGAAGAACAATTTCGGGTAAAGAACTTTAGGTGAGCCAATATGGACCCTGTTTTCGCACGTAGGTATTCGTTTGCTGTTGAACTTGAACCTGATTTTGTTTCATCCCCAGTCACAAACAAATAAATGTGCAGTCAAGGACAATGTGCGTATGCGCTGTTGTTTTGCTATGCATCGCCAATTCTCTGTAATAATAATATTGACAAAGTGTGTTATTAATGTTATAGTGTAACAGTGAAGCATAACATAATTATGTAGTAGGAATATTGAGTGAATGATAGTGAGAAGCTGATAACAGATATAAGGTAAGATTTTATAATAAATTAATAGCTATAGACTTATTCATTTACGTAGGTAGTTTATTAGGCAGATAAATTATAATAATTGTGTTATGTTAACATTGGACAGACACCATAAACCCAAGTTAATATCTACTGATTGATCTAATTCTATATCTATTTACTTAAATTTATAATAATAAATTATACTAGACATATATTATAATATAATCGTAACAAAGTAGATGTTTTTCCTGGTTAAAGACAAACTACTGAATAGATCTAAACTACTAAACGACCGACCAGATTATAACGAAATGTTGAAAAGAAATATTGTTATTAAATAATCACCTTATGTTTATTACCTACATGTAATGATATACGTATGTGGGCCTCTCAGAAGATTTGTTTTTATCGTAGATAGTGGCGTTATTATTAAAAAAATATTTTTCATTCAAGAAATGCAATTGTTTCATTTTTTCCTAACGCTTGTGTACGCAACTGTACCATATTAATAAATACTATATTGGAAGGTTAAGAACGTTTCTTAGATATATGGCACGGCCGCTTTTTGGTAGCCATCCGAACTTGGTCGGGTTATGTAGGTTTTCGATGCTTCGTCAGTATTATAATTGTTTTTCTTTAATTACTGAATTTAATGACATGAAATTTTGCATAAGAATAGTTGAATGAATACACTAATTATTGGCATACATTTTACCATGCAATTCATTTAGAACGTCGTGATATTTGACTGCTTTGTAAACAGTGATCTATTCATGGTAAATTTGTCCTATAACTCTTTAATTACTAACGGAACATCATTGATACTTGGCAACATGTTGCAGACACTTACAAGGTTTGTATAAACGTGAAAATCTAGACCCCAAAGTGTATACTTTAAGAACTAAGACCTAATAAGCGTATTTTACGTTTATATTTTTATCTTTTAAGCCCTACGATTTTTTCTAAATCTGTTTTTTAAACAAATATAAACAAATTCAAAACAACGTATGTAAAAATCTACAGCTCTCTATGTAAGCGCTTTATATGAAAACTAGCTAATGGCCAAACGTTCGCGTAGCGGAAACTTGAATTTCTCCGAAGTTTATGCATGCACTAGTTTTATTCATACATACACAATTACACACAAATACACACTAATTTTTGGACACATCTCTTTTCTTCTAAAGTCTATGGATTAAAAAAAGTTCCGCCAGGACAACGTTCGCCCAGCGGAATCAGTTTTTGGTGAATTTCTCCACAATGGTTGCGTGCACAATTTTTTTTTTACCATACACAATTATACGACGTCATACACTAAATATCTGCATAATTAAAATCTTTAAATTCAACAACATTCCGCTGCGCGTACGCACACCGCATTAACGTGACAAATTGTCCTAGTGTCTTGTCGCGTTAGTAAATTCTAGGCTCTGCAGTTCTGCTGTCTAACTGTGCATGCCTACTATTAGTAGGTATGTAACTGTGTCTAGTAAATACTGCTGAGTAAAGTATTCTTAGAGAACGGAAGATTCAGCACATATGAATAAAAACATTAAAAGTGATTTTAAAACATTTATTTTAATTTAAATTAAATGTTAAAATACTGAACGTTGTACAGAAACATCTTAAAGACGACATATAAATACTTAGACATAATATTATTATTATTAAAACTCAGCACACAGATATCACATTTCTGAAGGAATCATTAATTTACGTAAGGCAGGGGCACCGCGTGGTGGTGTCCAAAATGATGACCCTTAATATTCCGCTCCAATTCCTGAGTGGTCTTCACATTTTCAAGCAATGTGGTCATCAGTTGGTCTGATGAAGTTGTTGAGTTTTCAATCGAATCACTGGTTATAGGAACAATCCTTGGCACAGTCTTCTCCTGTCCTACGTTCTTCTCTGTAGTACTTGAAACCTCGCTTTTAGGTGTCGTGTGATCGTCCTTTGTTAATTCTTTAGGTAAAGCTGGCACAACGGGTTCCTTGGTGGCTTGACGGACTTTCCTGTTTTCTTCCTCATCTCTTAAGATGGCTAGGTCATCGCTTTCAGCTTGAGGCATAACGGGAACTACTTTTTGTGTGTCTTCATTGTTCTGCGTAGAATTGTTTTCGAAGATTGTGTCAAGTGCTTTCTTCAAGTTTTCGTCAATTTCTGCTGGTACTGTTTTGTTGGCGTTTTCGTTGACTTTGATGTCTTTAGTAGCATCAGCTTCCACGGGTGTAGGAACTGGAGACAGGTCTTTGGGCTTCTGTTCCTGAGTGTCACGGTTCAGGCGTGTCTGCTCATTGCCTACTAAAGCTGGGTTGATTTTCTGTTGGTCGTCTTTGCTTGCTTCTGTCGTAGAACTGGCCGTAGGTTTCGGGGCTCCAATAATAATGTCATCATCATTCTTAGGTTCTTGGTTTTCGTTCACGTTAAGGTCCTTTGGCTCTTGAGGATTCTGTGTATCCTCTCCAGTAGCTTTGGGGTGGTCAGGGAGACGCGCGTTCACGTTTTCAGCGGCAAACACTTGAACGTAGAAGTCCATACCTCTGAATACGGCTGGGCTCTTCAGTTCAAGAGTGACGTTTTTCTGTCCCTCTCCTCCTGCGATCACTGTAGCTTCTCCATCCTTTTCTGGCCTGTTGTCAGTGACAACTACTCGGCTGATGAGTTCGTCGGTGGTGTTGGTAGCGTTCACAGTTAGGGTCTTAACTTGTCTCCAAATAGCTGGGCTGGCGGTGACATTCTGTTCGAATATTAATTTCCCGCCTTCATGGCCCACACTGAGGTCTGCGGCAGAAGCCACAGCCACGAAACCGATCACTGCAAGTACTTTAACGAACATCTTCGGATGTTTACAAACGACTGATGCAAATGACGAATTCAGAAGCTTTTATATAGAACAGCAGGTTAAGGAAAAACTTCAAAATGTAAGTCACCTAGTCGGTTAATATTTTTTTATTACCATATATTAAAATCTTCCTACAGGAAAATACGGCGTGATAAAGTACAGTCAATGACAAAGGATTGAACTGTGACCACAATATTACGTTTAAATTATGAGTCAGGACGGAGTCGTTCAACTTTTCCTCTGTTTTAAACTAATGAATTGTTTTAACTGTATCGTTTTTGAACGCAATAAGACCAACATAATACCTATTCGTATGTTTGGCAGACTTCTTTGTAATGCATCAATTATTTCTATGCAAATAAATAGTTGATATTCAAGTAAACAAACAATTATTTTACTTACGGAAACTACAGGAAACTAGATCTCGTCTCGCAAGGTGAGCCGGTAACCACTTAAACCACAGATAACTGACGTTCAGGGAAAACCGGATATATGGACTTGAGACGTTAGAACTGTTGGAAGTGGTCAAACCAGTGAGAAATTGTGAATACCCTCCTACGTAGTATCTAGAACTTTTTTTTTTGTTTAATTGTTTGTGTTTCTGACTGCTTTTAATGCATTTTCCGGTGACATGACATTGTGACGTTATAATCTGTGAAAAGGCGTCAACAGAGTCTATCTGGGTCAGTCTAGTTTGACCTTTTTCGCTTGTAGGGACACTAGATGTGACTCAGGCTGGCTGGACAAATCTTCAAAATTGCTCGCTTTTAACTAGGTCAATAGGGCACTTTATGTTACGGCTAAACACCCTTATTTCAGAATTTGTAACGCTACAGAATCTTAGATAATCGATCGAAAACGTGTCCAGCCATCTTGAAAAACCACTTTTCGCTGGTCTCTCAATCTCGGTAACGGAAGTGATTTTGACGACTTTTTGCATATCAACGGGCGTTACATAAAATTGTAACAGGCATCGAGCTAAAAGTTTTGTGGTACGTACAGCGGTTTAGTAGAAAAATGCAAAAATCTGTGTCCAGCCAGCTTGAATTTACGTATAAAACTTTTGGCTGGCACTTCCGAATCTCAATAACGGGAGCGTTTTCGAATATGGTTACTTTACTAACATTTAGTAACGCAATGTGTAACAGTAATAACGTTTGATTTATGGCGTCACATGTAAGGGTTTACGAGAAATCAATAAAAACTTAATGTCCAGCCAGCCTGAAATCAAGCTGGCTGGACACATGTATCTCCGCTGCCTGATGATCTACGACCTTCGAAATGTGTTCAAAATTTTGTACCGGGGACGATAATGATAACCTGAATTTGTAACGGAGAAACTTTGCGTAGTTTCAAAGATATTGATCATTTAAATTTTCCCATACAAACTGCCATTAATATTGTGAGGTGACCATAATTTTTACATAAATAAAGGATTTCTTTTTAATCGACGAATCGGCCGGTAGCAGCCACGCCTGTTTTGTATTTGATTTTCCCGTGGGAATAAAAGGTTTTCCTGCAGTAAAAAGCGTAAGTATGTGTTAATTCAAAATAATTATTGACTACTTACCAGCGCTGCAAAAGAGAGCCCACTTGTATTTCGCGTTTAGTTCATTATCTTAGGTAACTGAAAATGAGAACTAAACTCTACAGTCGGCATTGTATGTACTTTTCGAAGTGTCATCACTAATCAGAGTAAGACAACTATTAATTAATCTGCGGTAGACAACATAAATAAGAGTTAAGATTCCACCAGTTGTCCTAGTAGTACCAACTTTAAGCAATAGATAGAGACACCAACATCAGCTATCATGGAAGTAAGTATTACATTCCGTTCACAGTTATTTTGTCCCCCGACGTTTGTTCTACATTTTTTACGCAATTTATTGATTTCAAATTTTGAAATCGATATTGTTTATTTAATTATTATTCTGATAATTAAATAAACAATACCCAGCTGCAACTTCATAACATTCAATCACTACTAACCCATTTCTATGAATTACCAGCAAGAGCGATTTTAGCGCTCATGAGTGCGATTCGGAACGCGGCCATGATGAGACTTGCTTTGTGTGTAATCTGTGTGTGTGACTTGTGTGTAACTGACCGTTATAAACTTTCAGATAAGTACTGTCTTTTTATACAACTGTTGTTTTGTTAATAGGTAATGTGCCCTTGGTAACTAACGTGAATTACAATGTTTTTTTGCAAAAGTTGTTAGTTTTTACGATTTGTGTCGTCAGTTGGATGTATGCGCCCTGTTTTATTTATTTAAGTATTAGGTACACCGGCAGAACACGTTATTACGAACGTTGATCAAAACCTTATCCTAAAGAGTAAAGACATGTGGTCTATTTGGGGTGACACAATACCTGAAGGCCAATTCTCGTAATTTAAAACGTTCAAAATCTAGTCACAGTCTCATCTCGGCGACAAAAAAATGTCAAAAACTTGTCAAAATGAAGGGAAACTAGAGATATTTTTGACGGATTGACACTGAGATCAGACTGTGAACTACAGTTGTTCGTATTAGTATCACCAATACACGGATTTTCGTCCATTAAAGAAAACACCTTAAAATATACTTAGTCCTACATAAAACCTACAAGATTGGTAACCCTACTGCAGTGTTTATATGAAAACATTTTAATGATCAATATCTTTGAAACTACGCAAAGTTTCTCCGTTACAAATTCAGGTTATCATTATCGTCCCCGGTACAAAATTTTGAACACATTTCGAAGGTCGTAGATCATCAGGCAGCGGAGATACATGTGTCCAGCCAGCTTGATTTCAGGCTGGCTGGACATTAAGTTTTTATTGATTTCTCGTAAACCCTTACATGTGACGCCATAAATCAAACGTTATTACTGTTACACATTGCGTTACTAAATGTTAGTAAAGTAACCATATTCGAAAACGCTCCCGTTATTGAGATTCGGAAGTGCCAGCCAAAAGTTTTATACGTAAAATCAAGCTGGCTGGACACAGATTTTTGCATTTTTCTACTAAACCGCTGTACGTACCACAAAGCTTTTAGCTCGATGCCTGTTACAATTTTATGTAACGCCGGTTGATATGCAAAAAGTCGTCAAAATCACTTCCGTTACCGAGATTGAGAGACCAGCGAAAAGTGGTTTTTCAAGATGGCTGGACACGTTTTCGATCGATTATCTAAGATTCTGTAGCGTTACAAATTCTGAAATAAGGGTGTTTAGCCGTCACATAAAGTGCCCTATTGACCTAGTTAAAAGCGAGCAATTTTGAAGATTTGTCCAGCCAGCCTGAGTCACATGACACTAGAGGCCCCATTAAAGAGTTATATCACACGACATACCTACTTATTAACATGTAAATACGTAGTTAGGTACCTATAATAGTCATTTCGTATTGCGTTTTAAACTATACAATTGAGAGCGTCATTACAGAAATGCCGTTTTCGTCATAGGTAGAACTCAATAATTACTTACGTCAAGTCATATGACAAAATACTTAGAAATCAATTTAAACTACGAACTGCAACAGAAATGTCCCGCGAGAAAACCCCCGATACACAATTTGACAGGCATGACAATAAAACCCAAGTTGTCGCACAATCACTTCCAAGGGGTAACGATTTTGTTTGACGAAGATAGTTCACAGCACTAGCACAAAAAATACAGAACACTAGCTGCGCCACGTGGTTTCACCTGCATAAGTTTCGATCCCGTGGGAATATTGGGATAAAAAGTATCCTATGTGCTAATCCAGGGTGTCAGCTACCTCCATAACAAAATTTTATCAAAATTGCAAACTATCACAAACTTTCGCCTTATAAGTGTGATTTATACATAACATCACGCTTGTAATCCCTTAAGGGTTAGGTAGAGGTGTACCTATAAAACACCTACATTTCGATAGTTATGTTTATGTCCCATGTTATAAAGGGCGAGCCTATTGCCATCAACCGGGCATAAATCCAGGCTCCGGACTGCTGCTGTAAAATTTCAGATGGACAAAACCCAGCAATACTTCTGGGCCCGCGTGGTGGATTACAGTCCACTCCCTCTCACAGAGAGGTATCCTGTGTCCCAGCAGGGGGAACAATATAGGGTGATTATGAGGTACAGGAACAAAGCATACAATTTTCGTGTCGACTGTACCTACTCTGCTAGTAAAACTACGTGACATTTATCAGTAAGTGAATCTAAACGCGCACGGAATTACAATAAAAAGAACTACGTGGCAATTTTTGAATTGAGGGTTCCTTCGTAGTGAGTAATAGGTAACATCAGTCTCGGAGATGAAGTGACACATACAAACAAACAAATTGAGTGTAATCACGTAAAACCTTTTCTTCTTCTTCTTATTTGCGTGTCGATGCTTGCAGTACCTAGGAGTTAACTAGTACTTAGAAATAATCACTTAACGAAAAGGCGTTATGGGCTCCATGCGACTTTCTCTGGATAGAGAGAGAGAGATACATAGTTTTCATGGTCAAAATGAAAATCCAAGATGGCGGCTGCAAAAATTTTTGTTTGAGCCCAGTACCTACTAACATCTACGACTCGAGACATCCTCTATCCGGAGTCTGATAGTGAATCTAACCTTCAAGACAACCTTTATCTGTCTGACAGGCACGCACATAAAATTTTGACGATTCCATCACATGTCAAATTAGTAGGTAATGAGTTGCAGTTACGACTACAGACAAGTGCGTACAGTGCGACCTCATAGCCATGGTAGATAGTGCTCTACTACTCGGTGGAGGAACTCTCCTCATCGTATGCGATCGTGAGCATACTTGTAAGTACGGTTAGAATGTACATAAAGCTTTTAACGTATAGCAATCCCCCGCCAAAACTTCCGCTACCTTAAACGAACCTCTGAAAAATTAACTAAAAAAACAACTGATTAAAAAAAAAACACTACAAAGTGATAAATAACTTTAATTTCGGAAGTCGGTGTCGTTGGTTCCGCATTTTCGTTTTTTGACACCGACTTCCGAAATTAAAGTTATTAACCGACTTCAAAAAAGGAGGTTCTGTATTCGACCCGTATTTATGTTTTATCACTAGTTTTTTTTGAATTCGTTTTTTTTTAAAGTTTTTATTATTTTTCACTTTTTAGTTGTACCTACTCCACACAAATTCAATTAACACTACTGCATTGAAAAATTGAAGAGACCGACAACGACCGACCGAGAAGAATCATTAAAATTCGCATAGAAATGCCGGAGATGCAGTACATTTATGCATTTGTTCGTAAATAAGAATAATTACCTAGTGTATTATATACTAAAACCTTCCTGAAACTATTTAGATCACATTAATGAAAGAATTATCAAAATTGATTCATTAGTTTTTGAGAAAATCGCGGACATACAAACATACATATGGGTCGAATACAGAACCTCCCTTTTTGAAGTCGGTTAAGAACAAGCTAAATGGTTTTAGTGTTGAACGGCTACAAGGTAAGTACTAAATAGATTATAATATTTACTGTGCAATAAAACCGCCACTGTGCCCAAAAGTGGAAAACTGAAAACTAATCTTTTCACCGAATTCGGGGGACCTGTAAAGAACTGTTCCAAGGAACCGTCCCCCGACTGCAATGAAGAGATTGGTTTTCAGTTTTCCACTTTTGGTCACAATGGCGGTTTAATTGCACAGTAAATATTATAATCTATTCAGTACTTACCTTGTGGCCATTCAACACTAAACCCCATTTAGTTTGTTTTTATTAATTTTATAGTTATTTTTTTTAATTTTTGACGAGGCAAGCGTGTTTTTAATTTTTATGCGACTGCGCCAGAAGGAGGGTTATGTTTTTCGAGAGTATGTCATGTATGTATAATTGTTTGGCACGCTCTGCGGTCTGAACGGCTCGATGGATTTTAGCTTGAGAGGTGTCGTTAGATTCGTATTTACTGTGAGAGTGACAATGGGTATATAAAAATAAAAAAAAAACAAAATGGCGGATTTTTGGCCCCAAATTACCTGTCGAGTGGGGTATCAAAATAAAGGGTTTTAAAAGGTGATTATAAATATATATACAACTTATATGGTTAAAAGTAATTCGAAGTGACAAATCGTAAAAAACACGTAGGTGCCAAGAACTAAATCGCCTGCGATCTATCACATTTGTAAACTAAAAAGCTGGAAATAAAAAAGTAGGTAATTAAAAAAATTAAAAAACCCGACTGCGGTAAAAAACTTAAAAAAAATTGAAAAGCTGAAAACAAGCCCATTTTAAATTAAATAAAAGTTGGAAGCAGGCAGGATCCATACCATTTTTTTATAATATTTTCAAATTCAAATTCAGTCAGGTTTTTAATTAAGTACCTTTTTTATATAAATACTTATATATTTTTTGTTTATTATTGACCTCTTTTTTAATACAGGTCAGTAATAATTACTAATTTGACGTGTGATGGAATCGCCATATGTGTGTGCCTATCAGACGCCGAATTCCAAGAGTTTCTATCTACTCTATGTAATCAATGACTTAGTAGCCAGAACCAACTGTTTTACGTGCTTAAAGATTAAATAGAATTTGCCATATCCTAGTATATCCCAAAATTTCTCCATTCTATAATCGACTGATTGCCCTAACATAATTGGGTGATTGACTCGTTAATTAATACTATCTGTACCGAGCCTACCTAAATTATGATAGTGTAGCGTGTTTGTATGTACGATTGCTATTACACTTTTACTAGGTAAGGAAATGTTCGTGTATTAAATTTTTTGCAAAAACGAATCATCTAGCTAGGGCTGAGTCTCAACGGATCGTAGCAGTACTACTCTGCCGAGCACAACACCCCGCCAGGAACGTAAGTCGTCTACAGACTATTCCGAGCCCCGACATCGAACTGAGGTAAATTCGGACCTGCGGAGCCGTGACGCTCGCGTTACACGTTCAGCATCGATCTCCGTGATCCAAATGGGCTTCGACGTCGCACCTCACGTGGTGAAGCGCGACTAGTATAGTCACATTGTTTAGAGCCTCCCGACTCTCGGGGCTCCACAGTGATATCATTGCCGAATTTGACTAGACGGGTTTCACCCTTAGTGGCGATCAGAGTTTATCCCTGCGGATGATAGCTTCGCACCACCGGCCGTTCGACCGAGTGCATGAACCAAATGTCCGACACCGTGGTTATGATGAAACTAAACGGGTATTACTATCGCAATGACATGCCATCAGTAGGGTAAAACTGACCTGTCTCACGACGGTCTAAACCCAGCTCACGTTCCCTGTTAGTGGGTGAACAATCCAACGCTTTGTAATTTTTGCTTCACAATGATAGGAAGAGCCGACATCGAAGGATCAAAAAGCAACGTCGCTGGGGACGCTCAGCTGCCACAAACCAGTTATCCCTGTGGTAACTTTTCTGACACTTCTTGCTAAAAACTCTTTAAACAAGAAGATCGATAGGCCGTGCTTTCGCAGTCCCTATGCGTACTGAACATCTGGATCAAGCCAGCTTTTGCCCTTTTGCTCTACGCGAGGTTTCTGTCCTCGCTGAGCTGGCCTTAGGACACCTGCGTTATTATTTGACAGGTGTACCGCCCCAGTCAAACTCCCCGCCTGGCAGTGTCCTCGAACCGGATCACGCGAGGGTTATACTCTGCACGCTTGAATCACAAAAACTGCGCGCCTGCCGATATTATCGACCGCGCACCGCTTCCGCCCAACCGAGTTAGTAAGGTAACAATGAAAGTAGTGGTTTTTCAGCGACGATCGCGCGAACGATCTCCCACTTATGCTTCACCTCTCATGTCTCCTTACAATGCCAGACTAGAGTCAAGCTCAACAGGGTCTTCT